>CM041778.1:303960209-304417131 GCA_023374045.1 Limonium bicolor
TCATTCCACACCATTTCCTTGGCGTTCTTTAGCTAACATTTCTCTTAACCGGTTTTGGCTTTTGTTTCCCTCTTTGGCGAGCAATGTCATGGTCATCAGGCTTTGAGGTAGCAATCGGCTACCAAATATGTGTACCATCTCTTCCTGTCCAAGATCTATCATCCATAGAGACACCGGGTTGGAGGCTATGAAGCTTTTGCATGTCGGTTTTGGGATTCCAAATCCACGATCTAGCTCCTCCCATCTGATATCTCTTCCCATTGTAGCATTGAGTTATAGGCTTTGGAGCTTTTGTATGTCGGTTTTGGGCTTCTGAAACCGTGTCCTGGCTCTTCCGGTTCGAGATGTTTCCTTCACAACGGCACCGGGTTGGAGCCATTAAAGCTTTAGCATGTCGGTTTTGATTTAGAACCAATTATCAGATATCTATTACCGTTTGTCATATTTTAAAGATCTTACGGGTGTTTGTGAGAAGCTTTGGTTACTTTTGGGATGGTTATGCCGTGTCATGATGGTCTTTTCGTCTACTAAATACACAAGCTTCTGATACTTGTCTAAGGTAGATAAGAATGGGGTTTTTTGTTTATGTGACAAGCTTGATATTGTGACTAAGATTTAATTTTTTTTTTTACCTCGATGCAAGGCGTGTAAAACTTTAATTTCTAGTATAAAGAAGGTTGCTGGAATTAAAAGACGCATAAGTTGAACCGAGACAAAACACCTTTCAATTCTAGAAAACAATAAAAAGCAGAGAAAAAACTACGGTGAGATCATAAATCTGTAGATTCCAACGTGTAGGAGCTTTTCCAAATACAGCAATAATTGGTTAAAGCTTTGGCAGACGACAGCTTAATTAGATCCTCGTCTATACTATAATCTCCACTAATAGGCGACTCCTATAATCCCATATTCTCTTTCTGTGTGAAAAGAAAGGTTTTGTTAAGTATTCTTTGTCTGTTTGCCCTACGCGGTTCCCTTGCATCTCCATTCTCCACTAGTCGGTCTAGGGTTTCTTTGTGAGTGGTGGGGATTATAACTTTGACTATTAACTTAATAAAATTAGAGCTAGCGCTCTTTCTTTTGTCACTTTGTGGATAATAATGTTCCCATAATAGTTGATTCACTTGGTAATGGTTTCAATATAAGGAAACATTGACTTTGATTCGCACATTTGTCCTCTATTCAGTGTTCATGTTCAGCTTTAATTACTTGAAATGCAAAAGCACCTTCTCCACTTCTTGAAGCCGCTATAGCCGGTTTTCTTTTCCCCCTAGTTTTTAGCTGCCATAACAATAGTTGGCTCACTTGCTAATGGTGTCAAGCTAATTGTCAATTTATTCTTTTCTAAAATTATTGATTTAATTAGTCAAATAATTGGATGACAACCATTCCCTAAAATTAGGCCCGTAATTTAACTTTGTCATCGAATGAAAAACTTGCATTAAATAATTGTGAGTCGCTCGCTCACATGAGTTCATCGCATTTGGTCGTACAGATGATGATGGAGAAAGGAACCCATATGCAATTTTGGTTTTGTTCCCCAAGATATCGTACAGCACTACTAAAAGAACCGACAGTCGAATAGGCCTGTTATGATTAAGTTGATCCAGCCATTTTTGATGTATATTCACAGGTTTGCTCCCGTTAGTTTCCTACTGACAGAAAAAGAAAAAAAGATGAAGTACTAAAGTACGTATGAACAATCATGAATACTTAGAAAATAAATGATAGACGCATGAGGAGTGAGGAATAATATGACCCATTTTCAACTACCCAACTAGGTTCATGCATATAATATTATTCCAGAGCACAACTTTTCATCTTATGCATACTAATAGGAGAGTTATTAGCTCGTGTTTTACTAATTAGCACTCAACAAACAAAGGACCATATCTAATTTTGCACATAACGAATACGGTCTTATAACTCGCAATTAATTTAAATTGTAAGACGACGGAAAGTGTGAGAGCATAATCGATCGGCGATACTTACTTTTTAGTTAATACACCACTGAGCTAGCTAGTGACAACGTCAGCTGCTACTACAATCATCACCGTATGTTAGTGTTCTGTTGTGTATATAAATGGGCATTTTCTCATAGACACCATTCCAACAACTAAAGAGTAGAGAAAAAAATATATATCTCTTTTTGCCATTATTAGATCGATCCCAAATAACTTTAATTTCGTCCTCTGTCTCATCAAATACCAACAGCACTCGGCGGAATCCCTCCATCAATCTTTTGGTATTCACATCACATATACAGAAGAAATTACTAAAACTCAGAAAATGTCAGCAGACACATTGAGAATTGGAAGGGTGATTGGAGATGTAGTTGATAGCTTCACACCAAGTATGACCATGTCAGTGACATATACCAAACAAGTGTATAATGGGCATGAATTCTTCCCTTCCATGGTCACTTCCAAGCCAAGAGTTGAAATTCATGGTGGTGATATGAGATCCTTCTTTACACTGGTAAAACTACGACGTATTATCTTAATAATTACTTGATCTGTGTGTGTTCATTTGATTTGATTATCTTCCTCCTGTACATATATAGGTGATGACAGATCCAGATGTTCCTGGACCCAGTGATCCATATCTCAGAGAGCATCTTCACTGGTATTATATATACAGTCCTATATGTGAATTAAGCTTTGTACTGGGTTTCTGATTACAATAAACTGTTTACAATTATACTACTCAGGTGAAGGTGTAATCTGAATATAATACTCATTATTCTTCACTTTTTTACAATGATTTGATCAACTGAATACTGATGTGTACATCCAACATACGAACTGCAGGATAGTTACAGACATACCAGGGACAACAGATTCCTCATTCGGTCAGACCAGAATTCATATCTGTATATCAACACTTAAATAATTATACGACGAGCTAGCTCGATTTTATTCATATGTAATATATATATCTAATAATTAAGATGGTTTGATGTATTATGAGTATGCAGGTAAGGAACTGTTGGGGTACGAGATGCCTAAACCCTACATAGGAATCCACAGGTTTGCATTCATATTATTTAAACAGAAGAGGAGATCTCAGTTATCAATGGCTCAGACTCCTTCTACAAGAGATGGATTCAGCACCAGAGGGTTCGCCCGGGACAATGACTTGGGTCTTCCTGTCGCCGCCGTCTACTTCAACTGCCAGAGGGAAACCGCTGCAAGGCGGCGTTAATTACGCATGAACTGCATGCATAAATAAGAAATAATCTGATCTCCGCCTCTCATCTTTACCCCTTTTTTTTTTTTTTTTTCCCTACATTCCGTTCGTTAGTCTGTAATATATCGAACACATCAGCTATCTCTTGCTTTAATTTGAGTCTTGTTATAACTACTCCTCTGGATGATTAATTGTTGCATGACAATGATGTGACTTGGGTTGCACCTCTTAATGTAATGCTAATATTCAATAAATTCTCGAGTTCACTGCTCCCACTTTATTGCTAGTCTGCTTTGGGGGAGCAATTCGTATTATACCATCCTCCACTGTCTGAAGCTTGTCCTCGAAGGGGTTCAATCAACCTTATGTGTCACCTATGAAAAATTGCCACCAATATGTTTGCGGTGTGGGCTTTTTGTTCATCCCACAAAGAACTGTTAAGTTAGTTGATTACATGCAAGTGTTTACCCATATGGACATTGGCTTCGATCCTTGGGTCTTCGTTTGGGAAGTAGGTAATCCACGAGGGAAAATCCAAAAGCCTAGAAGTATGCATGTGGACTCTTAAGGAAACACTAAAACGAAGCTCCGGGCCACTCTTCTTCTAAGTCAAACGATCTTCCATGCGAGGGTCTTTCAAACAATGGCACGACATCGGTCTCTCGAACGACCAACCATGCATCACCCCAGATACGAAACTTGGAGATGCATTGGTCTTTGACCCCACCTTGGATCAAACCACAAGGATTGATAAAGGAAAAGGACCCTATTGACTCTCTGGATTTAGCAAGTAGGTAAAAGCGCAACTTTGAGCGAGTTTTGAAGAGTAATGAGCATGATGCTGTTAAGTTATCTCTTATGAAAGCTTTGAATAGTAAGAAAGGGACAACTTATTTGGCCAATAAGGATCCTATCTTGGTTATTGACTTAGTCCATATGAAAGATCCTGAAATACCCCGAACTTAAATATAGTGATTAAGACTATTCTAATCCATATTTAAGGGCCTAATAACGCCTAAGTAATATTGGTACGGAAAAATAAATCCAAAAGAAACGAAGAAACGCTTAAAAACGGAAAACGCTAAATAAGCATTAAATAACCATAAAAGGAAGAAGACCTCGGTTAGCGTATTATTTGGATTCTTAAGGCTTAATAAGGCCTAAATAATATATGGAATTAACTCCCGAAAAAAAAAACGGAGCCTTAAAATGGATTAAAAGCACAAACGAACCTTAAAACGCGTTTTTCGAGGAAACCGGGAAAACGCGACTTTAAGCGGGTCAAATAGACTCGTAATAATTTTGGTCAACCAAATAGTCCTTAATAAACATTAATGAAGGTCTGGAACCAATAAAATTAACTAAACGAGAAAATTCCGGAAAACGGGTTCCGGTTAGTGAAAACTGTAAAAATGAGAAGTTGTGGGGTGTAAACTATAATAAAACAAAACTAATGTGTCCACTTTTGCAAATAAAAAGCAAAAATATGTGAGTGTGTGTGTGGGTGGCCGATTTGCCCCCTCTTTCTCACTTTCTTAATTATCCTCTCATTTGCTAAAAGACAAACAAATAAGTAAAAAGGAAAAAGTGAGTCCTCTCTCTCCTACTCCCCCTCTCTCTCACACGTTTTTCCCTCCTCTCTCTCATTTTTCTTCTTCCTCCCCACAGCCATCAATGGCGATTTTGTAGAGCCCTCTCCAACTCTCTCTTCTCTTCTCATGTTGAAGGCTTAAAACTTCTCTAAATCTTACAAAAATTACACCATCGAAATCCCATTGCCAAGGAGAACACCTTCCTCCTTTCAAAAATTGAAAAACACTACTTTCATCTCCATGGGTATTCTCCCTTGAAGGTTTGAGTCCACCATTGGAAGCTCCTCTTTATCATTGGTGTTTTGAGGTAAAAATAATCTTGAAAACTCATCTTTTTCTAGCCCCATTTGGCTAAACAAAAATTCATGTTGAACCCTTGTTTTGTTCCTTGTGCTCCAGCCAAATTTGGCTTCTTCTTTGGGCTAGAAATCTCACTCTCTTACTAACCAAGGACCTCACTCATTGGTTGGAGGTAATGCCTCTCTCTGAACCCTAAAAACATCTAAATTCTAGGGTTAGTTAAGAATGAATGCTAAGTAGTTGATGTGTATTGGTATGGGCTGTAGCATTGGAGTGGGAACTCCATTTGAAACCGAGAACAAGAAGGAAATGAGGGAAAAAAAGAAGAAAGGAAGAAAGAAAGGAGAAACTAAAACAACAAGGTAAATATTCTTACCGTTAGCTAGTTTTGTGTATGATATTGTAACAGATTTTAAGTACTTAAAATGAGTAATGAATGAGGTTATGAGTAGTAGGTATGTTGAAGTACGAGGAGTAAGGTAATGTAGCTGTTTTGGAACCTCTAAAGGATGATTAAAAGCTTGGGAAAACATTGGGTAAAAAGTATGTATGTGCAGGAAAGTGTATGTGTGAATTAGTGTGGATTGGTGAGTGATGATGATATGGGAATTGTGAATGCATTATGGGCTGAAACAATGTGTGGGCAATGTTGAAAATATAGGGGAACCTCTGCCCAAATTTGTATGGAGATTAGAAGACTTAGGGGTATAAGAAGAGGGAACAACCTAGGAACTAACTAGGCGTATTAGGAGAGTTTAACGTGATCATTTAATACCTTGAAAACAGATTTGAAGAGGATTTAGGTAATGAGAAGAACTAGAGTGGTAAAGTAATACATTAAGGATGCTAGGAGTAGCATTAGTAGAGGGAGTATTGAATGGTAAAGGTTAGAGTAAAAATCTGTAGCATAAGAACAAAAACTGCTATGAGTGCTGGAATGGAAATGAGGAGATTGTGTAAATCAATATAAGGATGGGGAATGAATTTAATAATGGATTTGGTGGATGAATTAAGGTATTTTAGTAAGCCTAAATGGTACTAAAACATGTGGGATTACATGTAGGAATATTGGGGAAGAAAAGGGTAAGAAAAAGAAGTGAAAACAAAATCTTGCTACCGACCGACCAGAGGTTGAACCGGTCGTGGGTCGGTCGGAGCATAAACAACTGGAATGAAACTTTCTGGAATGGACCTACCCAGAGGCCGTGAGTCGGTCGTGGGTCGGTCGGGCAAAATTCTTGAATGTCGAAGTTTCTAACTTCGACCGACCCAGTGGTTGGGTCGGTCGGGTAAGTCTGGAGGACGAAAAACTTACTGGAATGGACCAACCCAAGAGGTTGGGTCGGTCGGTTGGTCGGTCGGCCCTAACTTACAAAAAAATAATAATATAGTCTTCATATGTATGTATATATATATATATATGTGCATATATATGGGGTTTTAGTAATATACCATTAATGGAACAATAATGGTAAGAAAGTAATTATATAAGTAAGAAAATAAGTTCAAGAAGTGATGAGTAAAGGTTGATCTTTAAATAAGTATGGAGAGTAAAGAACTAGTAAGTGTGTAAAGGAAGTAGTAAAGTAAGGATAAGTCAGGTCAATAATAGATTATTAACCAATCAACCCTATGTATGAATAGGACTTGGATAGTTGTACCCCGAAGGAAGTCGAAGTTCGAATACGACGGTGAACGGTATGATTTCTTCATGCTCTGTATCCTAACCTGGTTACCCCAATTTGTGTGCTTATTTGACCACCTAAATAAGATAAATGCATGAATTGGAATTAATGCACTTACTTGTGCTTGTTTATATTGTTCTTGATATATCTGTCTTGAACAATTAGTTTGTATAATTCATGAAATGAATGAATGAGAATGGATGTGTATATGTACCTTGTAGTGTACTTGTGTAATGTATTGTACCTCGTATGTATGTGTAAGGGAGTATTGAATTATCGTGTGGCTTGGATGTGAATGACTTCTACTAATTCCTAACTACCTAACTCCCAACGTAAGTATTGAGTAAATTGGAATGAGTAGAAGTCCGATATAGTTTCGGCCACGCGTGAGGATGAGGAGACACAAAAGGTTAGATCCGATTCCTGGTTCTTAAACTTGTCCACGGCCCAAACCCCTTAAATGGGTAGCATCCGTGATTAGTGAACCAAGTAAATCCCGGTGGTGGGACAGAGTAGTCCCCGGGCCGGAGGTCCCGACGACTTGACTTGAGTAAGTAGTAAGTAAAGTAAGTATTGTATGAGTAATGGTCTTGGCTGGTGTAAGTCATTGACCCCGAGTAAAAGAGTAATCTCCACCCGATTAACCCGGGTGGACAAATGAAGCTAACAAGTATTGTGTATTGAGTATGTATTGTGTATGTATGGTGTATGTGGATTTCAGAAGAAGGTAAGTAAGCATTGATTGACTTGTACTGCCTACCTTGTATGTATTGAACTGTGTGTATGTACCCTTGTGTAGTATTGTAGTATGATGTATGAAAGCATGTATGCGTGTATGTATTGTAAAATGAATTGCATGTATTTGACCAAGTGGTCGGCGTACCCTCGCTAGTACGCGGGGTATGCGGAAGTCATATGCAGCGAAAGCTGAGCCCCTAGGGGCAACGTTTTTAGTGTGTAGGTACCCGAAGCGGACATGGTCACAGTAAGAGACCAGCAGCTATGTTGACAGCTAGGAAGGAAAGGTAGAAAGTAGTAAATTGTGTAAGGCTTGTAGCCTTTGATGTAGAAGTGTGCCAAGGGGTACACCTTAGGTATTGAAAGTATGTAGTTGTGAGGTATGGGTAGATGTAAACTCTTAATGAGTATGTATGAACTTGGAAGAAGTATTGTATTTGTATTTGGAACTTAGTAAACTCGGTATGTTATATTGTATTTTATGGTACTGTAATGGAGTATTGTGTTGAATGGGAAGTTGTAGTACCCGGTTGTAATTGTAGTAAGGATTGTATTTGTGTAGCACTCGGATATTCCGGTCCATCAGACCGATGCTGTATGTAGTAGTAGTAGCCTTGTTAGTCACGTGGGTGGCTAACGGCATTGTATCATCCACCGTTGTGTATGTAAGTATCCGCTGCGAAGGTATGTAAGTACGTTGTGATTGGACGGTAATGACGGTATTTGCGGTAGGGGTGTTACAAAAAGTGGTATCAGAGTGAACTATCGCTCTGATGACTGGAAATACTGAGTTTAGGAAATACCGAGTTAGGAGTTAGAAGCTTAGGGCTAAGGGTTGAGT
Organism: Limonium bicolor; assembly: GCA_023374045.1. Lineage (NCBI taxonomy): Eukaryota > Viridiplantae > Streptophyta > Magnoliopsida > Caryophyllales > Plumbaginaceae > Limonium > Limonium bicolor. Next base: position 303,968,555 of record CM041778.1, read on the forward strand.
GACAGCGCTAGAGATACGCTAGCTAGGAACCACCGGTGTGTACCGGATACCCACCATATCAGACCCGCCCTCCACAAACCCATTGTATAACTTGGGAAAGAACGCCAGAGAGAGAAAAGTCCTCTCATACTCGGGAAAACCTGATCTGGCATTGGTGAAATCACAGTATGGTAAACAAGGACCGATATATAGTAGATTCCAAGAATTGGAAGTTCCGGAGATGGTTCCCGTTGAACAACAATACCCGCACTCAATAGCGGTTGAATGAGCACTCCAACCATAAGGAGGCTACAACTTGCAACAGCATGGGGCGACATGCTTAGCAGTCGCGAGAACCAGCTAGTCAACCAGCAGGAAAAGAAGCACCAAGCGTGCAACAGAGCGGAAAAAGGAACAGTAACAAAACCCGAGACATAAGTCTACGGGACAGTAATAGCTAAGTAATACCACCAACGGTATGCTAGCCGACTAAGGACATAGTCGGAAATGGTTAACTCCAAAACTGTAACGCCAAAGGGTTACAATACCTGGCCGACATAGCTTAGACAGCTACGAGAACATTCACGAGATATAATCCGACAGGACTACAGGAGTAGTGTCTAAACAAGCTAAGGCTCAGTAACCACGGTAAACATGTGGGAACGAGCAACAAGGAAAACATAAAACCAACAAATAGGGATCTCCAAGGATTAGAGAAGTACCCTGATTATGACGACTACGTCAAGATCGTTGAAAAGTTACTCAGGAGACTGATTAACCTAAGTAAGAGACCCACTGATTAAGGGAAGAGTTGACAAGACTACAAAATACGAGTGGAAACCATACCGTGACCGGTATAGGTTTACCCAAAAACCACCAGTATCACGCACTTGCCACGGCAAGTGCTGCAAGAACAAGAACATGTAGAGGAACCCCAACACCCGCAAGTGTTTAGTGATGTACCGTGACCGCAATGAAGCGACTACAGGATCACATCCTAAAACTGAAAGAATGAAAACTTGGAAAGGCCTGACGGCCCGACCATTGTACGAAGGACATACCAGTCAGCAAGAAGCAGGACTTGGTCAAGACCTCAGACATGACCATGTCATGAAGAACTTCTTTTAACACCGTACCATGATTTATTTATTTTATTATTATTTAAAAAAAAAACAACTTTTCTTTCAAAACCACATACCTACTTTTAAACCTTGGATTTTAAAACAAAACCAACAGAATTATGGTGAGTATCATAGAATGATACACAAGTTAACAATAGAATACTTCACCTAGGCGTGTGACGAGCACTATGAGTGTACCCAATTATGGGATGTGGGACGACCGCACTCCGAAGGAGCTTGTAGGCCTGAAGATAGTCGGGTAAGTGGTAACGTATCAACAAGGTACCCCACATATGTATACATGTAGTGTACGGAACACGGGAAGTAGTCAACTCCGTTCTACGGATCATGAGTAAGTTCAAACCGGAACAGCTGAACACCTCAGATGATCAAGGGGAAGGAACTCAGCTAAGTAATTAGCATAAAAGAACTCATAGAATCAATCTGAAGATGAGGAATGAGGATTAGGAAGTGCCAAGAGCACAGACTAATAAGTATAGACATTGGATATGTCTCAAGACTTCAATCAAATACATGACAACTAGAAGGAATACCCAGCCTAAACACAGTAAGGCAAATGCCTAATGTGAACACAACGATGCACAACAACGGACAGAGCCCCAAGAGCAATCGCAAGATTACCACAAGTATAATCCATCATTGAAGGGGATATTAATCCTAGTCTTAAGCACTAGGAGCAAGTATAAACAGTTTACCCAAGAACGAGAGATGTTATAACCCATAAGGGGGATAGCTTAAATACAATACCATAAGGCGGTATAGTAGACACAACGTGATATAAACATTAGCCGGATGTAACGGCGTAATCTAACAACACCCAGGAGCAATCCTTGAAGAGTATCTGGATTAACGACAATTGAACAGAGCGTCAGGATAAGAGCACGGAGGCTATAACGAACACTCGGTTAAGACACCGAAGGGATTTCACATAACAGGAAATACCCTAAACTACAACAAGGCACTGATTAGCACCAGATTGCCTAAAGGACCTCCTAGGAACGGAAGCGTGATTCCACGACTTGCCATGGAGTCCAGTAATACCTCCAACCTATGGGGTATACAAGGAGTGGAAACATGTATAAGCAGCTTGCTAGAGCATAGATTGCAGCAATTTGGCTTAAAAGCCATAAACCAAATACGTTGTGAAAACTTAAACAGTTGCAAAACCCACACCAAATACTAGCAAGACTTGCAAAGGATATTGCCTCATACGACAAAGAGATCGACAACTGAACCACCCAATCTGAGCTCGACACCATAAGTGGCTTGGAGTAATGGCTACCTCAGTGTCACTGTCACTAGAGCATCAGTCTAGTATACAGTTGACGGAGTTTTGATTGATCTTCATGCCTTCTGTAGCAATGATATCACGGAGGCATAAGAAACACGATAATGCCAATAGTGGCCTAGTCCCCACTTGGACACTACGAGAAACCCGAGGGAAGACACCTCTTGTTAACCAAAGATCACCAATGCGGTGATGATGTGAACCCTTAAAAAAGGCTTCCATCTACCATAACGACAAATCTTGCGCATGTAGTTATTGCCAAGAGACAATCGAGTAACAAAATGAGATTTCCAAACCACTACGCCTACAAGAGGCTGTGGACTATAGAAGCACATCGCTTAAAGAGCATACAGACTCGAAGGAGTAAGTATACTCCATATGCAACTGAGAACATGGTAAACCTTGTCATGGGACTTATGAGTGGAAACACGCCCCTCAACAAGAACTTTCACTTGTCAGTGATAAAATACTCTCCAATTGGAGAACGGGACCAGAAAACCCTTGAAGTTTCTTGGGATGTCCCGGTGATGTACATACAAAGTAAAACTACACAGCTAGAGCCTATAACCAATGCTCAGCACTGGAAGACAGTAATTGTCAAAAACAATCCATGTGAATGCACATTGGACATCATGATTTACCAACGCTCAAAAGAGCTTGTAACCTGATAAATTCCTTCATCCATTGTCGACCAAGACACTTGGTAAATTGGATCATAGATTATGAAATAATGTGAGGTAAGCCAACCTACACGTGAAACCTGAATTGAAATGAAACATCTTCACTTTGGGAAGATGATAACATTGCGGTATGCTACAACAACCGTCATACACACGAACAGAGGAAACCCTCAATGTTCACACCATAAGGAAATGGTGCCAACGACAATGGCAACGAGTAAAGATAAACTACCACAGTAACAGAGACCGTAAAAAATGTTGTATAACGAGTAAGAATACGGTGCGCAACAAGCGACCACTGTGAGGAAGTAGTTAGGCAATGACACGAAGTACTAAGTACGAGATGACAGGCAGAAGTATTTATTCCTATGCGATCACATAAGGGATTTACTGCCAAGCGTTTACGCCTCTGCACTCCGTATGACTGAGTGTTTTGGTATTGCACTTGTGCAGCTAATGATCAAGTGGGATAGCTAGGAATGTAGGAAATGTAAAGCATAGTAAACCTTTCTTTTCACCAACAAACATGGCATAAGCCAGTTAAGCAAGCTTAGCAACAAACTGTGCAACCTAAGGCCAAAGAAGCATGAAGAGTGTTACACAAGAAGGGAATTAAAGAGAGTCACAAGGACCGACGCATAGAAAATGCAAGGTCATACAAGTAAAGGACACTTGTACTGAACCAGGATAACTGGTATGATTCAGAAGCTATTGACAATGGAGGAAGCACTACAACTAAGTAGTGATTTAACCTCACCCGACAATAAGTCGGAGGAACTTAGTGAATAAGCGTGGGAGTACGAATAGCATATATAATAGATCGCTAGAGAGCTAGTTATAAATCTAAACCATTGAGTTCAAGCACGGTAAAAGAATACCGCACTTGCTAGTAAACCTTATTCCCACAATAAAGGGAAAAAGGCGATGAGTAGCATACTTAGAATAACCAAAGAGCGAATTAAGCACTAAGGTTATCAGGGTCACGCAGCAGAAGCTAGTGGACCCTAGCTGTAACACCCCATCTCAATCAATCGTGGTTATCTCAAACTTATCACCATAAATGCAACGTTACAACGGATTCAAATACATCCCAGGACCTTGCCACGGTCTGACTAACAGAATATACCGAACATTAGTACTTACAAGTCTTAACCAAATACATATCATTCTTACAATCCCCTCACAACCTATACAACTTACTAACTCAAAATACCATACGAGTGTACATGCACATCTCGTAGGCCACACTTAACCCGTAACACGTCTACCCCATCTTACTCTCATGACGGGCGCCTTCTAAGTTCACCTGCGTAGTAAAAACAGCCCCCAAAGGGGGTCAGCACAATTGCTGGTACGATCCTCTCATGGCCCCCAAGCTAACGTGGCTACGACGACTAATTGTCGATAGCATGGAGGTTGATTAGATGCACAACATAATAGAAGGTGCAATAAACAACAAGCCAAATATGAACAATCAAGGTTCAAACACAATGAGCGACTTAACTGTGTTCCCTTAATTAGAGAGTCATTTATTTAACTCCTTAAATTATGTTTCCTCTTATTCTCAATCCAACCATATCTTACCTCAATCTTAGTCTTTATCTCAATCTTAGAATTCAAACCATTCTCTAAGTAGAAATGGTTGTATCTTATCTCAAACCTTATCTCATATATGCCAACCGTTCTCTTATTAGAACTGGTTAGCCCTTAGTTCGTTGTTTATTTTTGTAGAGCTTGGTTAACCCTAGCCAGCAGCAGTACACTTACCGGCAATAAACAACATTCTTAAATTGTTGGGGATGTAGGCTAGATACCCCCACGCCATCTTAGTATGCCTCCCTCCTAGAACAAGTAGTCCGAGGAGGTTGAGTCTATATGTCGACTCTAGGCGACGAGCCCGAAGACAAGTCATATTTGGAAGTCGGTATCTGATAGGGATACCGACCTCCCCAATACACATGTGCCGGTACCATTCCGGATTCCTCACTCCCCCCAAGTTCCAGTTAGTAGAAAGTCTTAAGTCAATGTTTGTTAGTTAACCTTTCGGTTACTAAGAAAACAATATTCGGGATTGTCCCTTATTCTCACACAATTCTTTACTAAACATTAGTTAGTAAATTCTCACGGTAAGTTGTGTTAGTTTTCAAACATCACACAACAATACAATAAACATAATATTCCGGTTGCATGCTTTATCTTGTTTAGTGGGCACACAAAAACAAATAGCACACAAGCCGAGGGACACCTCGTTAGCAAGCAGGTCACAAGAAGAACTGTACCGTTCACCGTCGATTGTCCCCGTTGTTTAATTCTCCTCCGGTTCAAACTTTCAAATCCTAGAATATCCATCCAACTTAGATTATTAATTACTTACACATTTCTCAATGTGCTCAACTTACTTAACCCTTACTGATCCCCACCTAACACTTCTTAAGTTTTATACTTAATCTTACAAACTTAGCTTTAAACATTAAAGTCTTTACCTTACTTAATCCCCTAGGTCTTTAGGTTTCTAATCATCATTGCTATCTTAATGGTGTACCATTAATACCATTAAGCATCCTTAAAATTTCTCTTTTTTAAAAAAAAGTCTTAAGGGTCGACCGACCCGACCCAACCCCTGGGTCGGTCCGTTCCAGTAACTTTCTGGTTCGAACAATTCCCTTAGACCGACCCACGACCGACCCAAGCCCTATGGGTCAGTCCGTTACAGAAATTTTTCCGTCTTCTAAAATTCACCCGACGACCCAAAGCTAGTCCGACCCCCAAAGCCCTATGGGTCGGTCCATTCAGAATTTTTTTGTTTGTTAAATTTTGCCTGACCGACCCAAGACCAGCCCGACCGACCCAAGACCCTCTGGGTCGGCCATTCCAGAGATATTCTGGCTGGCTTAATATGGTCCGACCGACCCAGAACTGTGTCGGCCCACTACAGATTTTTCTCTTAAATTGCTCTTTCAATTCCAAACTCTTCCATAAGTGTCCTATAGGTCTAGCTCCATTTTGGCACATTAAACCCACCTTATAACATCCACCAACTCATCAAAACAACCTCCAAAGATTTCCTTAAACATTCACTCAATTCTTACCAAAAACTCCCAACACTTAGCACTTATTTTCCTACATTTCTAACATGCAATTCACCTAGAATTTCCACTACCAAATGCCCCTTCCTTAAGAACCTGCCCACACCATATACACCACTTTCCACCCTTATTCCATTTACCAAAGTTTTTTCTTAGATCCTGAACTCTAGTTCTCACCTAAACCATTTCAAAGTTTTACACCTTATCCCCATCAAACTTGCACAAGTTTCCTAACTTCTTTTATCATGGTCTTGGTGCCTAAAGATCACCATTGTAACCCCTAGTTCCTCCTAGACATACCTAAGTCATCCTAGTTCACTAGAACGTCTTAAACTCATTCCCTTCTCATCAAAACAACTCCTAAAATTCCTAGCACTTCCTTAGTCATAAAATCTCCTTAGATTATCTTAAACATCATGTTTCTTCATCAAATTTTGCCATAGATCCTCTAGTACATTATCATGCCCACAAGCATTGTTTTTCTCATTCAATCATCTCACACACATCAAATCCTTTCTCATCATACTTTCTCACCCAAATCAACTCATTCACAACAAACTTAATATAGTGCAATAATCTTAAATTGCATAGCACTAAGCTCTTAAATGACATGGCTCTTAGCCCTTAAATGACTTAAACTTAAACACTGAATTTCCCACATATAAAAGCTTTCAACCTGCAAATACACACAACAATGCTCCCATGGCAATATAAGTGTTCTCTTAATTCACCTTAAGCTTATCTTACTAACTCATTTCCATTGGCTCCTTAATCACAAGTTCATAAGCTTGTTTAAATTCTCTTTCCTAGGTTATATAACCCATTACATAATGTAAGCTTTAAGCTACATTAGTACTTATCTAAATCTCATCCCTTAAAACCTTAAACTACCATTAGGTAAGCAATTTACCTTGTTTTTCTTAAGCTTTTCACACTTTCCTCCTTGGATTTCCTTGCTTGTCTTTCGGTAATGAACTTTAATTCCCTGCCCATATTCTAATTCACATTCAAATAATCTAATGAGCACTAAGCAATATGCCTAAAATCATAGAATTCATTCATAGGTTAAAATATGTGTTTTAAAGCTTAAAAGTGGATGATTACCTTTGAAGTCTCAAAATAGACTTGGGTATGAATCAAAGAGGACCTCCACTAGTCCTTGGTGATTGAAAATAAGCTAGTTCAAGGTGAAAAACAAAGCCCCCATGTGAAGAAATTTTCGGCAATGGAGAAGAAGTGGTGGAAACATGATTTTCTTACATTTTCATTACCTTGGATGAATGGAGAACCAAAAGAGCTCTTCAAACTTGATTTTCCTCCATCAATGGAGTTTTCTCATGGCACCAAACTTGAGCTTTGAAGGATTTGAAACGATAGAAAGGTAGGTCTTGCTCCAACTAAGAATAATCTATGCTTACTTTTTGATTTGGAGCTAAAATGAGGGTTTGGTGAGTAATTGAACATGGAGGTGCCATGGATGAAGCTCTCACGGTTTTGGAGCAGAGAAAAGGAAGGAAAACCGGTGGGGAAGAGGAGAAATGAAGAAGAGAAGAGAGAGAAGAGGTAAAGGTGAAATATTTAACTTAAAAAGCAAATAGTTCTTTTCACTTTATTTCTTCTTATTTTCTTAATGGATGAAGCCTATGGTGACTCATCCCCTTAAAAACAGTCCCCCCCTTAGTATTTAACATACATAAGGCCTTGTTTGTCCATTTAGCTAATTAAAGTTGACTTAAGTCAAAACTAGCACTATTTGAGCACTATTCACTAATTAGTGCACATATTCGGGACATTTTTGGTTTCCCATTGATTTAGACTTCCTAATGTGATACTAATTAGTACACATGTTGATTAAGGTGTAATAATGGGCATTTAGCCACTCAAAACCCATTTCTAAGACAATTTCTCAAAAATGTGCTTTAAGGAGTCTTAAAGCACATTTTGTGTTTAAGCTTGTTTTTGAGCTTGGTTTTCTTTGGTAATTGATTAAACATGTCCATTAGCATGTTAATAAGGTCTTATAATGATATTTGGGTGCTAATCAAAGTCACTCCAAGCTTAGAGCACATTTTGCTTAAATTGCCCTTAAGGCGTTTTCTTGTGTTTTCCTTGGTTTAAATTGTCTACCAATGTTCCTAAGGCATATTTTAGCCTTATTACATCATAAATTGATGTTTACTTTGCATACTTAGGTTTGGGGTATTTCACTAGCTAAGAAATTTAATACACTTAGTAAGTATGAGAGAATGGCTATCAAAGCCCTGAAGCCTAATAGGCTAGAACCGAATTAATTATGAGTTAAATAAACTTATATAGGAATTCTTGGCGCAAGGACTAAACCATTAGTATGGTTAAGACCCTTTGACCAGAGTACATTATATAATAAACTGTAGGGAAGCTAAAATGCTTCAGAATGCCGAACTTAGCAAACCAATGTTCAATAATAACATATGGTAGATTACATGGGCAAAATCCCTTTTAAGGGGGGTAGAGCGAAACCGTTTAATGTAAGTTTCAAGAATAAAACACATAAACCATAATGTGCGTAGCACAAATGAGAATCGAATTGATGATTGGTACTTATGTTAAATAAACATACGTATTCATTCATATGGTAATTGTGGTAACTAGACACGAGAGATGCAAATACCATAACATGAGTCGGTATAAAACCGATGTAGAACCTAGAGGAAATTAAGCCCCTAGGTGATTGTTGTGAGACAATTGAGAATAAGTAGTGGACGAGCTCCACAAGTATTGTATTCTTAAAGAAGTAGTACGAAATGATTAAGAGTAGTAGATGAATGGAGCCCATGAGTAGTGTATTCGTAAGTAAGTCATTGGAAGTAAACCGAGGACGATTGAATTTCACAAGTATTGTAAGTTTTAGTTAGTATTGAGATGATGGAGAGTAATGGATGAAAGTAGTGAAAGTTGATGAAATGAGCACTTAGGCATTGGATCTCGAAGTAAAGTATTTAGTGATTGAGGATGCTTGATGGACTGAATTCCATCCTTTGGAGATGTATGAATTGTAATTATGACTAGGAAGAGTAAAAAGAAAGAAAATGGAAATTTTGAATTATTTGTTGTTTGAAACTGATGTGGGAGGTCGAACTTGATCCTGATCAGATCAAGGAAAACCGAACACAAATTGGGGTGGAAAGATAGTTCAACACTGATGCTGATCACATCAGGGTCGAATGAATCTTGAAGCTCCCCTCAAGTGGTCACAAGAATCGCGCTTAGGATAGAAGAAATGAATACAAATTGGAATTTGGAGATGTTTTAGGAAGATTTCTAAGTAGTGGTTGTGAGAGGATTTTCCTTAGACTAGAGATTGAGGAGTTGTTAGAAGCTTATACTGGAGAATGATGGTAGTATATCATATTATATTATTCCAAGGGCAGCGGGACATAGAGGAGTCCTATGTCTAGAAGACCTGAGTGCCTGCGGGATTGTAGTGGGTATTGCATTGCTTTGGGGATAGCTTTGCACTGTATGTATGTATAAATTTTACAATGTAGAACCAGATGGTTGGATGTAATACGGATTGGAGTAATTATGGTACATTGTATGGAATGGTATGTAGAGACCTTGAGTAACGGATTTGGGAATTTGTAAGGAGGAGGAATGTATGGCTTTGGTATTAGACAAGTATAAATGAGTAAGTATAGTAAACCTACAACCTCGAACAACTTTAAGGACAGTTGTAGGATGGGGTGGCTAACTCAAACCAATCAAAGGTGTGAGTCTAAGGATTGGTTTGACTCAATCAGCCTTCGTAAGTGAGAAACACTCTGTGATGTAGAGGCACTCTATCGAATTAATAGAACTAAGGGTGCGGAAGACTTTTGCGGTAATTGTAGTGAAACGATGAAATGAAGAAGGACTCTATGGAACTCAGCGAGATACACAAATAAGCTATTTCATTTCCTGGTCAAATAAAACAACTTACAAATGCCCACTAAGTAGAAGGGATCTACTTAGCAGTTTTTCACTCACTCACCCAACACACTTTCTTAATCAGAAATAGCCATCAATGGTAAGCGTAGATGAAAACTAGGATCTTCCTAGGTACAGTCTTTCTAGAGGTGCTAACTATCTTGGTACGTATTCTCTCTACTTTCTAGCTTATAATGCAATTCTCTTTCTCTCTCTAAGCTCTGAAATAATACTCGATGAAAGCACCAATGAAACTGACTATTACATATCTTATTTATACTCTAAGTGTAACAGCCAGTCGAAGGAGTTGTTTCCGAAAAAATCGGAACTAACTTAGTGGGCAACTTCCAACGGCTCTTACTTGGTCTTCTTACTTGGGCCGCGATCTTCGGTGTTGAGGAAGAGCTTCGTGACCGTTGAGGCGCTTAAGGTGTTCCGAGTTGACTCCTAATTTTTCGCAACAGCATGGGAGAGTCTATGGAGTCTTCTTTGTTGCGCGGACTCTATCGCAGAGGCTCACTCTTTGTGTCTGTCAAGTGATGATTGACTCTGTCGCGGTGAAAGGCTATCTCTGCAACACTCCGATGTCCCAACAATTTCCCCCTTGTTGTTGATGATAGCAAACCTTCGTGAATCCCGATGGAGTCAATCCTGAAATAAAAACACAAGGACTAGGGGAACCGACCCTATCAAAGTTCCCCCTTAATAGCAGCAGTAGCAAATAAGTTCAAGGACTCTGTTTAGGTTCCCTCTTGATCGGAGAGGGACTCCAAGCAAGCAAACGATAAATAAGCAGTGTAATAGGCAGGATAGTATATAAGGCAGTCAAAATACTAGACCACATGGTCTAGCAGCGCAATCCAAAAAGCAGTTTAAACAAGCAACAGAATAACCCGTACACCAGACGGGATTCACCGCTTCCCCCTTTTGCTTTCATCAGAGGGGAAGCCCACAGTATCACAGAGTCAGTCAAAGTATTCACACAAAAACCATTAAAAAGTGTTTAGAACTTAAAAACGACCTAAGTTCTAACACTACACAACCATGTCATTCTAAGGGTTTAGGGGTTAGGGTGGATTGGATGTCAAGGAGTGGTCCTGCAAGGCCGCCACTGTCGTCTCTATTCCGGCGAGTCGGTCCATCAGCCGCGTCTGCCCTGAATCAGCTCGGCTGCATGTGCGATGAGGCGCTCTACTTTCTCCAGGAGGGGTAGTAGTGATGCTTGAGGTACTGCCTCTTGAGAAGTAGATGTCCCCGCCGTCGTTGGAGTAGATGTGGGGGCAGCAGCTTTGATTTGTCGATTGAGGTCAGCCGATTCAGATACCGCAGGTTGATGGTGTCTGCTTCCTCGATGGACTCTGGCGTCGAAGTCGCCAAGGGTGCCTAAAAGAATTAAATATGCGAGGCAACCAGAACACGTACCCCAAGGAGTGTTTCGGGTGTCACTGACTGGGCGAGGTGATGGAGAATGTGTGCCAGATTGATAGAGTGACGATTGATGATGCAGTACATAATGTTAGGTCCAAGCAGTTGACCATAAGGTTTCCTTCTTTCGTGGGACAATATTTTGATGACCAAAATGTGGAGGAGTTGGTGTAAGATGGAGAGATCACCACGGGGTATGGGGGAGCCAATCTTTTTCTTGGAGGAGAAAAAGCGATAGATTTTGTTATGTGGTACCCCGGGATCTCAGGAAGGATTCCTTTTTCATAAAATGACAGGCCAGTGGCAGGAACGCCAAGAATTTCAGACAGTTTTGCAAGATCAAAAAAGATTGGGGTGGAATTGACAACAGACTGTGCAACACCGTTTCGGATGACAAGGTTTTGGAAGAAGTCGACAGACTCTGTGGGATACCACTCAGTTATCTCACAGAAGAGGTGTTTCCACCCCTGAATTTCGAGCATAGTGACTAACTCCCCTAAGTTGGAAGACAGAGCCCAAGAAAAGTCGAGGAACTTACCCCTGACGATATTACGGTCCGAGGCAGGGTCCCCGAGCATGTACCTTTGAGTGAAGGGGTCGACCTTCACACTCCGTCGGTGGGGTTTTGGAGGTTTCTGATCCCTGGCGGAGGTAGCACCCGTAGAGGCATCGTGACTGGCGGTGGGTAGTTCTTGGACGGTGACGATTCACCGGAGCCGGAGGAGACATGTTAGGCCTTGACAGAGGAACGGAGAATTCTTTTTGCTGTAGGTCGGGTTGAGGTTTGGCCTTTTCTCTTGCGGGTTTTGGGTGGAGGTTGTTGTGTGGTGTTGCGGATTTAGCGGGGATGCTGGTGGGGTTGGTGTAGGAGATTTGGTCGGTGTTTGCTGGCATGGGCTTGTGGCTGATCAGTTGGTTGATTTTCGGCGGGAGGGTTGTCAGCTTGTGGGGTTGGGGATGGTGGTAGGGTTTGGATTGGGGTAACTTCTTCAATGTCTGTCAAGAATCTCTGTTCTTGCAGCAGATGGCGGTGTTTGATGGGTGGATGGGTCGCGGGTGTCAGGTGGTGGTGTGGAGGAGTGTTGGGCGAAGAAGTAGCGGTGGTTTTAGTGGGAGATGTAGTGGTGGTGGTGGTGGTGTAGGGGATTAGGGTTTGCCATCGCTTGTAGATACGCCTGAAGGCGAATGGGATCGGCGAAAATTTCGGCTGGGATGTTAATTCCAGAGAAGTTGATGCCGGCCATTTGGAAGTTGAAGGATACTCGGGTGTAAAGGGAGTTTAAGTGAGAGAGATGGAGTGGACGGGTGATAGATATAAAGGCTGGAATTTGCAGAGAAGGCGTGTGTCAGGTGCGATTAATGTGGCACGTCAGGATAAGGCGAGATAAAGGGCGACGATTTAGGCGGGTTCTGGTGCGGATGGATGACGTGGATAGTAGCGCTAGAGCTAGGCGTGCTAAGTAATAAAACACATTTTACTGATGCAAGTGCAAACAAAGACAGACTCTATGAGACATGAGGGCGTACCTGCTGAAGATTGCGGTAGGGGCAAGGAGATGCGACCGTCTAGGTAGACGGAGTCAATCCGATTGCCGATCGCAGTGCTTCGAATCTTGCTGTAGACAAGGGTTTAGTAAAATATCTGCAAGTTGATCTTCGTCGGCACAAAGTCAAGTTGGATAGCTTTTTCTCGCACAGTCTTTCAAGAAGTGAAAACGAATTTCGATGTGTTTGGTTTCTTGAGTGTTGGACTGGGTTTTCTGATATTTTGATTGTGCTTTTGTTGTCACAAAAGATGGGGATCTGTTCTTGGGTGACATGATAGTCTTGAAGTTGTTGCTTCATCCAAAGGAGTTGGGAGCAACAGCTGCAGCAGAGACATACTCTGCCTCTGCTGTAGAGAGTGCTACAGAGTTCTGTTTTTTGGAGGACCATGAAACAAGGCAAAGACCCAAGAACTGTGCATTACCTGAAGTACTCTTTCGATCTTGAAGAAACCAGCCCAATCAGAGTCACTATATCCAGATAAAGTAAAGTAGGAGATCGTGGATACCATAGATAGAGTGTACTTGTACCTTTGAGATAGCGGAAGATACGCTTGACTGCTTTGAGGTGAGACTGTTTTGGTGCTGCTTGGAAGCGAGCACAAAGACAGACTGCGTGAAGAATGTCTGGGCGACTGGCGGTCAGGTACAAGAGGGACCCTATCATGCCTCTATATTCGTGGCATTACGCCGACTCCGTCATCATCAGAATGCAGTTTGGCAGATGTACAGCTTGGTGTGGACATACTCTTTGCATTTTTTAGTTGTACTTATCAAGGAGTTCCTTGATGTACTTTTGTTGATGAATCTTGATCCCGTCCGTTTCCTGCTGAATTTGTAATCCTAAGAAGAACTTGAGCTCACCTAACTCATTCATGGAAAACTCTTGCTTCATAAGGTTAGCAAAATGGTCGCAGAGGGTGTTACTTGTAGAACCATAAATGATATCATCAACATAGATCTGTACTAGAAGTAAGTCATGTGATGAGTGTAGAATGAAGAGCGTTTTATCTACATTACCTCGAGAGAAACCATTTTGCAATAGATATGTAGACAGTCTTTCATACCAGGCGCGTGGAGCCTGTTTCAGTCCGTAAAGGGCCTTACACAGTTTGTAAAACGTAGTCGGGATGGACGGAGTCTGTGAACCCTGGAGGTTGTTCGACGTAGACTTCTCGATCAATGTAGCCGTGAAGGAAGGCTGTCTTAACATCCATTTGATATAATTGGAAACCTTTGTAAGCAGCAAACGCAATGAACATGCGAATTGCTTCAAGACGAGCTACTGGAGCGAAGGTTTCATCATAATCGATCCCTTCTTCTTGATTGTAGCCCTGAACGACTAATCGAGCTTTATTCCTGAAAACTTGGCCTGCAGTATCAAGTTTATTACGAAAGACCCAACGAGTACCAATGGCTTGTTGATGTGTGGGGCGAGGACTAACTCCCAGACAGCATGTCGCTGGAGGGAATTGAGTTCCTCCTGCATAGCAGTAACCCAATCACCAAGGAGTGCTTCTTTGACATTTCGTGGTTCAGTACTAGACAGAAACGCACCAAAGGCACAGAGATTTTGCATAGCTTGTAGGCGTGTTTGAACACCGGTGTTTGGGTCTGTAATGATGTTTTCAGGAGGATGAGAGATTTTTGCTGAAACTGGCGACGTGAAGCATGAGGGGGTGTGTCTTTGTCAGAGGAGTCAAAATTCAAGTTTTGTGGTAAGGGTGTCTCTGGGTTATTGTCGAGTCAGTGGATTCTGATGAATTATTTTTGTTTGCTGGGGAATCATGAGGAGTGATGGAGTGGGACTCAGGGAGTCTTCCTATTGGTACAGTGATGAAGTGTGGATCAGTGAGAAAATCATCGGGGGCAAAGTCAAGTTGATCAGAGATGAGCCAACGTTGTGGGACTCATCGAACTTGACATGTGGGCTTTCTTCTAAACATTGAGTTCTCAGATTGATAACACAATAAGCTTTACTTTTAGAAGAATAGCCAAGAAAAATACCTTCATCACTTTTAGGAGAGAACTTACCCAAGTTGTCCTTACCATTATTGTGAATAAAGCACTTACATCCGAAACGCCTGAGGTGTATAAGACTTGGTTTACGTTGACGGAGTAGTTCATAGGGTGTCTTGTGAAGGAATGGATGAATCAACGCACGATTTAACACATAGCAAGCTGTATTAACGGCTTCTGCCCAATAAGATGGAGTGAGTTGACTGTCAATGAGCATGGTGCGAGCCATTTCTACCAAGGTTCTATTCTTGCGTTCAACTACTCCGTTTTGTTCTGGAGTGTCGTGCTGATGATATTTGGTGATCCACTCCGTTATCTGCAAAACTCATCAAACGACTTGTTGCAAAATTCAGTACCCTGGTCCGTTCTCAGGGTTTTTAAGTAAATGAAAATTTGTTGACAAGCATTTTATGGAGTTTGGAAAACTCCGTAAAAGTGTCATCTTTGGTATAAGAAAATGACCCAGGTCCACCTGGAATAGTCATCAACTATGACCAGGATGTACCTCTTACCGCTTCTTTTGTGTACGCATGGGGCCAACAAGATCCATGTGTAGTAGTTCTAGTGGAGAGCTAGTAGAGAGAGTAGGCTTACTTTTGAAGGAGGACCGGGTGTGTTCCTTTTACACATGCTTCACAGACAGAGTCTGTGTCAAAGGTGGTGTCTGGTAAACCGATCACCAAGTCCTTGCTTTTGAGTTTGTTCAACAGCCTATGATTGCGTGGCCAAGTCTGGAGTGCCACAACAGTGAGTTTTTGGAATGCACATTGAGACAGACTTGGTCGTCTGGGTTAATGGAGTTTAAGCACATTTTGTAGAGATTGTCTTCTCTACGTCCCACAGCTTTTAGTGAACCTGTACGCTCATCATAAACCTTGCAGTCCGAAGAGAGAAAAGTACCAAATTGAATCTATCACAAATTTGAGAGATGCTTAATAAACTATGCTGGAGTCCAGTGACCAGATGGACTCCATCAATTTTAAATTTTGAGGGGTTACCTACGGACCCAACCCACGATTTCACCTGGTTGTTGTTTCCAAAAGTAACCTTACCTCCTTGGTAGGATGAAAGCGAATTGAATTGATTTGGATCTCCAGTCATGTGACGAGAGCATCCACTGTCCAAGTACCAGCTGTCTCCATTCGCCTTCACCTACAAAAGAACAGATCATTTGTTAGATTTGGGAACCCAGATGTACTTGGGTTCCCTTTTCGAGCCAGACTGTTTCAATTTTTCCGTGCTTCAAGTATCATTTTAACACGTTTGACATTAAAAGAGAGATCTCTGTTCAGTTTATCGCATGCACTGTCCCGATGTCCAAGACTCCGCAGTAGCCACAAATTTTGGTTGGTGGAAGATTGACATTTTTTTCCTTTCCACCAAGAATCGAATTTTTCTTTCTCTTGATATCGTTTGGCTCTGTTGTCGGATTTGGACATATTCTTTGGAATGTCGAACTTACCTTTGTGCCACTTGGGCATGGATTGAGTGGATCGAACTCCGGATTGTAGATTTACAATCTGGTGAGAGAGTTGTTCTACCTTGGAATGAAGAGTATCTCGATCTTGGCTAATTTCTTTGATTTTGGAGTTGGCCCACTCAGGTAATTCGGAGGAGGTGACTTGTTTGATAAACTTGACTGGCTTAAGGGAAAGAGCGTGCTCCTTTTCTTTCAGTCTTTGAGTGAGATTTTTGATAGTGGTGTTTAGGGATATGTTTTTGGATTCAGAGGCATTAAGATCATTTTGAAGAGAACAGCACTTATCAGTAAAAATGGTAAGGTCTTGTTTGAGGGAGTCGATCAGGGTGAGAGACTCTTTCTGGTCACCCTGTTTAAACTGAGTGCATTCTAAGGTTCATGAAGTTCCTTTTGAAGGGAATCAACATGACGCCTTGATTCTTGTAGATCTAACCTGAGAGAGCAAGAGATGGTTTTGTGTACCTCAGCTTCATCTCTTAGTGCATACATAAGACTTTTTGAGATTTCGAGTTCCTCAGATAGCTCGGTTATCTTGCTGGTAAGACTTGCTTTGAGAGAGTTGTTCTCGGAGACAATTTTAGCAATTAAAGTCATAAATCCCATAGGAGAAATACGGTAAAGGTCTGTTTCAAGGTGAGAACGAGTTACCTCATTATCAGGAATCATGGACTCCGTCGTATCATGTGCCATTAGACATACCAATCCGCTGGACTCTATGTCTGGATCGTCGGAGTCTGAATCGCCCCATCCAACAGCTGCCATCAGCGATCTCCCTTGAGATTTTCCATACTGGTTCTTGAGTAAAGGACAATCCTTCTTGAAGTGACCGGGTTTATTGCAGTTGAAACAAGTGACAGAATTGAAAACTTGTTTAGAGGTGTTCGAGAACGACCGACTCTATCGATTAGGTTGGTTACGCATGAATTTTCGGAAGTTCTTGACTATGAAGACAAAGTCCTCCATAGTCTCAGCCTCACTTTCCTCAACAATAATGTCCACCAGTTCAGCCTTAGCTTGTCTGATTTGAGTATCAGCAACATAGGCTCCTTCTTGAGTTAACTGAGTCGAATTAACCTGCAAGGCTTGGTCATTCAAAGGGGTAGTCTTACTAGAAGAGAGGAAGAAGTATTACCACACTTCTTTCGAACATTCTCTTATATTTATCTACGGATTGTAGATAGGAACCTAGGTCTTGACAACTCCATTTAGATAAGTCCTTGCATGCTTTGGTAGAGATTACAGTTTCTGCCCATTCTTCTCTCAGACTGTCCAGCAACTTGTGCAAGACACTCTCTCTATCTGGTAGGATGCTAACTTCCTGCATAGTAGTGGTTAGTAAATAGAAACGATCAAGCACTTCTTCCAGAGACTCACCGGGTTTCTGCAGAAAATTTTCATAGTCCATTCGAAGTTCTTGAGCTTTGCATTTCTTTAGTTCAGTGACTCCTTCGTGAGTTGCTTGAAGGAGTGTCCAGATCTCATTAGCGGACTTATAGTGATTTACTCTCCTTTGTTCTGGGATGGACAAGCAGGTGTATATTGCGCGTGATGCTTGACGATAAGCTCGTACCTCTTGCGATCTGCAGCAGTCCATATGGATCGGTCTGGATTGACTACAAGATCTCCTCCAGTGACTATTTCCCAAAGCTCGGAGTTGACAGACTCAATGTGTTGCTCGATCTCGTTTTTCCAGTGGTCGTAGTTGGTGGAGGTGAGTCTGGGATACTCGAAGTGCATTTTGTTGTTTTGATTGGCGAAGAGGTCTGCCATTGCTTCGTTGATTGACTGTTAGCCTAAGCAAGACTCTGATACCACGTGTAGGATCGGGTGGCTAACTCAAACCAATCAAAGGTGTAAGTCTAAGGATTGGTTTGACTCAATCAGCCTTCGTAAGTGAGAAACACTCTGTGATGTAGAGGCACTCTATCGAATTAATAGAACTAAGGGTGCGGAAGACTTTTGCGGTAATTGTGGTGAAACGATGAAAAGGAAGAAGGACTCTGTGGAACTCAGCGAGATACACAAATAAGCTATTTCATTTCCTGGTCAAATAAAACAACTTACAAATGCCCACTAAGTAGAAGGGATCTACTTAGCAGTTTTTCACTCACTCACCCAACACACTTTCTAATCAGAACAATGGTAAGCGTAGTGAAACTAGGATCTTCCTAGAGTCTTTCTAGAGGTGCTAACTATCTTGGTACGTATTCTCTCTCTTTCTAGCTTATAATGCAATTCTCTTTCTCTCTCTAAGCTCTGAAATAACTCGATGAAAGCACCAATGAAACTGACTATTACATATCTTATTTATACTCTAAGTGTAACAGCCAGTCGAAGGAGTTAGTTCCGAAAAAAATCGGAACTAACTTAGTGGGCAACTTCCAACGGCTCTTACTTGGTCTTCTTACTTGGGCCGCGATCTTCGGGTGTTGAGGAAGAGCTTCGTGACCGTTAAGGCGCTTAAGGTGTTCCGAGTTGACTCCTAATTTTTCGCAACAGCATGGGAGAGTCTATGGAGTCTTCTTTGTTGCGCGGACTCTATCGCAGAGGCTCACTCTTTGTGTCTGTCAAGTGATGATTGACTCTGTCGCGGTGAAAGGCTATCTCTGCAACACTCCGATGTCCCAACAACAGTTTTTAAGGGAGGTAGATTGAAATATCCCGAACTTAAATTTAGTGATTAAGACTATTCTAATCCGTATTTAAGGGCCTAATAACACCTAAGTAATATTGCTAAGGAAAAATAAATCCAAAAGAAACGAAGAAACGCTTAAAAAACGGAAAACGCTAAATAAACGTTAAATAACCATAAGAGGAAGAAGACCTCGGTTAGCGTATTATATCGATTCTTAAGGCGTAATAAGGCCTAAATAATATATGGAAACAACTCCCGAAAAAAAACAGAGCCTTAAAATGGATTAAAAGCACAAACGAACCTTAAAACGCGTTTTTCGAGGAAACCGGGAAAACACGACTTTAAGCGGGTCAAATAGACTCGTATTAATTTTGGTCAACCAAATAGTCCTTAATAAACAATAATGAAGGTCTGGAACCAATAAAATTAATTAAATGAGAAAATTCCGGAAAACGGGTTCCGGTTAGTGAAAACTGTAAAAACAAGAAGTAGTACAACTGTAATAAAACAAAACTAATGTGTCCACTTTTGCAAATAAAAAGCAAAAATCTGTGAGTGTGTGTGGGTGGCCGATTTGCCCCCTCTCTCTCACTTTCTTAATTCTCCTCTCATTTGCTAAAAGACAAACAAATAAGTAAAAAGGAAAAAGTGAGTCCTCTCTCTTCTACTCCCCCTCTCTCTCACGTTTTTCCCTCCTCTCTCTCTCATTTTTCTTCTTCCTCCCCACAGCCATCAATGGCGATTTTGTAGAGCCCTCTCCAACTCTCTCTTCTCTCCTTATGTTGAAGGCTTAAAACTTCTCCAAATCTTACAAAAATTACAACATCGAAATCCCCTTGCCAAGGAGAACACCTTCCTCCTTTCAAAAATCGAAAACCACTACTTTCATCTCCATGGGTATTCTCCCTTTGAAGGTTTGAGTCCACCATTGGAAGCTCCTCTTTCTCATTGGTGTTTTGAGGTAAAAATAATCTTGAAAACTCATCTTTTTCTAGCCCCATTTGGCTAAACGAAAATTAATGTTGAACCCTTGTTTTGTTCCTTGTGATCCAGCCGAATTTGGTTTCTTCTTTGGGCTAGAAATCTCACTCTGTTGCTAACCAAGGACCTCACTCTTTGGTTGGAAGGTAATGCCTCTCTCTAAACCCTAAAAACATCTAAATTCTACGGTTAGTTAAGAATGAATGCTAAGTAGTTGATGTGTATTGGTATGGGCTGTAGCATTGGAGTAGGAACCCCATTTGAAACCGAGAACAAGAAGGAAAGGAGGGAAAAAAAGAAGAAAGGAAGAAAGAAAGGAGAAACTAAAACAACAAGGTAAATATTCTTATCTTTAGCTAGTTTTGTGTATGGTATTGTAACAGATTTTAAGTACTTAAAATGAGTAATGAATGAGGTTATGAGTAGTAGGTATGTTGAAGTATGATGAGTAAGGTAATGTAGATGTTTTGGAACCTCTAAAGGATGATTAAAAGCTTGGGAAAACATTGGGTAAAAAGTATGTATGTGCAGGAAAGTGTATGTGTGAATTAGTGTGGATTGGTGAGTGATGATGATATGGGAATTGTGAATGCATTATGGGCTGAAACAATGTGTGGGCAATGTTGCAAATATTGGGGAACCTCTTGTTATACCCAAAATTCAACCCCCCGGAGGAGAGTCTCTTCTAATAGGCTAGTAGTGAGGGTTCCCAGATCGATCGGCACATTTCAGAGTGCTAGGGACAGCTTAGTCATCTCCAGGGCCATTTTCGTAATTTTTCAAGGCCCCTAAGCCCCCTACAGGCTTTCTCTCTCCTCCAAATAAGGGTCAAATCAATTCAAAATGCTTTGAAATTTTTACCCAAGATGGAGGATGACATTTTAAGCATAATGGCGTTGGAATTTTGATTTTTCGAATTTCCAATAATTTTCTAGCAATTTCTGATTGAATCTGACGAGAAATTGAATTTAAAAATATTCCAATATCCAAAAAATTCGATTCCACTTTAGAAAAATCAGAAATATCATCCTTTACCCATGTGTGAAATTTCATAATCAAATTCCTTTTGGAAGCCCTTGAGCTAAAACGTCGGTAAATCTCGGTTTTTACCGGATTTTTCTATCTTTAAAGAGGTCTATATAAGGAACCTTATCCCATGATCAACGAAGAAGCTAAAGAACCCTAGACTCTCAAAGAAGGCAGCCGTCTCTCTCTCTCCACGTTTTGAACCCCAGAGCCACGATCAAACACCGAAATCTCACCAAAATCAACACCAAAACACATTTTTCAACTCCCACAACATCATCCATCATCAAACCCCCACCAAAACAGCACCAAAACGTGAAGAACAGCAAGAACAACCAACAACCAGAAGCTTGGTTCGAAGTCCTTTCGGGTCTACCATCAACGGAGCACTCGACGAATCCCGTGTGAAGAAACGTTGTGAATCCGAAGGTAAAACAGGTAGAAACTCAGCTTCCCTAATTCCCACGTGTTATCTGTCTTGCCTCGAAATTTGAGCTCAAACTAACCTTCGTAGGCTTCTGTATTGCTGTTTATTTAAGCCTCTGTCAGATAACTTGTTTGCTAAGTTTCGTGCTTAATTCGAATTCAAATTGAAAACTTTCAATCACTAACGTCTTGTACATCTTTCAGGCTACACACCCATAAAATTTGAGCTCAAAACACCCTCGGGAACCTTCTGAAAACCCCTGTCCGTGGGTGGTCCGTGACCTCGGACCTATGGTCCGGGACCTCGGACGCGTTGTCCGAGACCACGGACACCCACGGACGGCGGCGGGATTTTAAAAATTCAAAATTTAGGTTTTTCTAATATGTCCGGGCCCACGGACATCCTGTCCGTGGCCCCGGACTTTGCAAATTTTTGTTTTTCTTTAATTCGACTTTTCTGTATATTTAGGTTAACTGGGGTCCGTGGTTCGGACATTAGGTCCGTGGCTACGGACGGAAACAAAATTTGACCTAATTCTGCCTCCGAAACCCTAGTTTAGGTAATTTCACTTTCACTTTAATTTCTGTCAAAAAATGCTAAAAACAAAAAAAAAAAAAGCTCGCGCACTTAGGTTAAAAACTCGTAATAAGCCGTAAATAAACTAAGTAGAGGAAAAACGACCTAGGAAGGGTAATGAAAGTAATTGAACCCTAATTAAGTCGAATATCAAGCCCCCGAACCCGAACTCTCCTTTCCTAATTTGATCTAGGTTAAAATTAGGTGGCGACTCATAATAGGTTCCAGTGAGCTAGCTTAGGTTTAATAATTATTGTTATGACATAGTTATTAATCTTAGGCTATAAGTGGACCTAAAACCCATCAGATCCCAATCAACTTTATCAACATAGGATAGGGTTTAAAATCGAGGCTCACAGACTGGCGACTCTGCTGGGGACAACTTCTTAATTTTAACTTGTTTTAATTTTAAGAAAGAGGGCTTAACTCGAAAATGTTTATTTATGGCTTTATTACTCTGTTTGTTTACTTCGTGCGCACTTTAATTTTCACCTTGGCATCATATGAGAGCGAGGGTCCACACAAACCAATTTCACCCCGGGACCCGTTTGAGGGTCCCCTGTCAGGGACTCACACCTTTTAGGTGATGTGAATAAGCGGGGGAAAAGAGGAGGGTGTCGTCTAACCACACCCCCTTAATACCTGGGCTTTAGCCCCAAGCGTCTTCCTGGCAGTGCCCTTACCTAGCCCTTTGTTTGGTCAGTCAAAGACCCGACCGTAGACGCACACCTTCAGGTGATGTGAAAAGAGTGGGGAAGCCCAAAGAGAATAGCGTACAAGCCCTATTCCTTTGTGGTGACCTGGGCCCGCGCCCCAAGCACCTCTCCGGATCGATCCATACCCGGTTTGGCTTAAACGTCTAGTGAGGACATGTTGAATTTGTGTGGGCCTTGTTTGCTTGTATGATCGGCCCACTACCCAGCCTAGAGATTGATAGGAACTTCTCCTACATCAACCTAGCCCAAAACGAATTGGCAGCTCTATTTGTTTGCGGCCCAGAGGCCCTGTTTGGTTTAACATGTGAGTCGTTCGGGCTTCGGCCCAAAAGCTTAGACTTAGGTGATTTCTCTTCTGGCCCATTTTGAATTATCCAATTAGTTCTAGGCCCATAAAAAGGAAATCCATCTGAACTCGAAATAACTCACAAGTCCCGAAAACAAAATCTTTTTCTGCTTAGCAACCATCTTCTCTGGCCCAAAGAAAGTTGGGCCCATTTGTGATTTAGGGACCATTCCAGCCCATGTGCTTTACTCCAGGCCCAAACACATTCCGGCCCAAGGGCTCATTCTAGACTAGGTAGACTTCTTATCCGGGCCCTAGCCCCAAACCCTAGATCTAGGTGTCACCTCTCAGGCCCAATCAAAGCCATCTGTTTACATTTCAGTCCAAATTCCAGTTCATAGCCTGAGAGATACTTCAGCCCAAGCACCTCATTTTCTGGGTATCTTGGCCCACTTGCTTTCAGCCTAAGCCTGTTTCGATCTACCTTGTGAAGTGTCATTATCACCTTAGTGTCTTTCAACCCACTTCCTCTTGTTAGCTAATAATGGACTTCTTGGAAACAGGCAAGCCCGAATCCAGATATGGCAGAAGGAGGAAATCCGATCAACACCGAGGCCCAGTTGGCCGCTGTGCTGCAAGGGTACAAGGTCTTGGAGTCCATTGTCGAGGAACTGAGGAGTAAGGCTAATCTCCAGGAGACAAACCAGCACACTCTGGAAAAGCTTGTGGATGAAAATCTTAATCGTAATTACATCGAGATTGACTCTGTTAGGGCCCAAGATCCTCAAACACGTATGGGGAAGGATGTTCCTGACAACCAGCTAGCTGCAGAGGTCAAAAGGGTTTTGAAAAGGATTGAGCGCATAGAGAAAACCAACAAACCAGCTGGCTTCGATTATTTCTCCACGGCGTCGTATCCCGAAGTTGCTCTTCCCCTAAAGCTGAAGCTGCCTGCACTCGCTTTGTACAAGGGTTCCTCGGATCCACAGATTCACTTGGCTATGTTCGACCGAGAAATGTCCATCTTGGGGCTCAACGATATGCAAAAAGCCAAAGTTTTCGCACGCTATCTAGACGAGACTCCTCAGCGTTGGTATCTCACTCAGAAGATGAATACCAAAACCTACGAGGAGGTTTGCGAGGCTTTCCTAAATCATTTCGAGTATGCTAAGAACCTCGAGGTCACCAGAATCGATCTGGCAGGAACTCGACAGAAAGACGGTGAGTCCATGTCTGACTTCATCAAGCGTTGGAGGAGAAAGGCTGCAGCCATGCCTACCAGAATGGACGAGCAGGAGCAAATCCGCATGATAATTGAGAACATGCGAAAACAACACAACCATGAGCTAAAATTTATGTACTTTCCGAGTTTGGACATGTTGATGGGACAAGTCGGTATTCTAGAGGAAAGGATTCATAAGGAAGGTTTGGAGCTCGAGTGCTCAAGAAACTCCGGCAGTGGCTCCAAATTATCTAAGCCAGGACCAGAAAAGGCTTATCTTCAGACAGTAGCTTGCGCTCAAAGCAGTTTCCCAGAAGTGAATATGGTTCAACGACCTAGATCTCCGCATCAAAACCTTAGGACAATACCCTTACCACGCCGAGACTCATCGCAAAGGGAGTTCACCAACATTGGCCGAGCACCAAGTCAGGCGTTTGAAGAGCTTCAGAAGAGAAACCTGCTACAGCCCCTGGCCCCTCGGCCAGGAACCACTCATTTGGGGAGGCATCTTAATCAATTCTGCCACTACCATCAGTTGCCTGGCCATTATGCTGACAATTGCCGAGCATTGAAGCATAAGATTCAAGACCTCCTCGAGCAAGGAGTCCAATTTTTCTAAGTGTGCAGATCGTTTTCTTGCATCTTCAAATTTTCCTAGTAGCTTATTAGTTAGTTTTCAGTCACCTCTGATTGTAATCTTTACGTTTCTTTCATGATTCATAAATAAAATCATAGTTCCATTTTCACAACTCCTGTACAAACCATTTTTCATTCATCGAAAAAAGAAGGAAAACAAAATAGTTTTTTTTAAGGAAAAGGATCACGAAGCAATCATTTTCTGACTAAGCAATGGAACGGCTTGTCTCTTGTTTCTAAAAATTTGAACATGCCTAACCAAACACCACAACTCACCCCATAATATCCAAATAACCCACAAAGAGGTTCAAAGTCCACATCTATCGAATTGTTGTCACAAACCCCAAACCAAAACTGGGGGCAATCTAAGTTTAAGTTCGTCGTCTTTTATCTTTTGTCTAAATGTGCGAACGAGTTTCCAAGTGAAAATCTCACGAGAGTGTCTTGAGTGGGAAAACCATGAGTGAACGAGCGTGTCATTTTTACACGACTCCGGTGAGTCCACATTCAAAGGTGAGGTAAACGGTATAACTCCGACCGAAGAAGATAATTTGTAAATTTACGCTTAGATCTGCGGAAAGTAACAAAGAGCGGATACACAACTATCAGGAATGACGAAGCACCTAGGTACAGCACCACATAGCCAAAAGCTTGTAAACCCTGACATTAAACCCTAGGCACCCCCGCTGAGCCTTTCATATATCCCTTTCGATAATATGAACACCACAAAATAACCCAGCCAATGATGAATGCCCGACCCGGTGACCAAAGGAGCAAGGAGCCTGACTCTCGGATAACATTATCATCAGTCCGAAGAAGCAATGCCGCTATCAGCATGACGAAGTGATCCGTAAATGGTCCCAAAGTGACACAGGATCAAAAGAGCTCACGTCAAAACAGCTCTCGAAGCCCAAAACCGGGAAACACAAGAACCCCAAAGGCAAAGTCAAGAAAGGATAAAACAAAAAGGCGAACCCGAAGTGCCTCGAAGAAGTCCAAATGACAAAAAAAAGAAATGGTGTAATGGACAACTCCAAAAGTCCAGGTCCAGAAGTTCAAAAACAACGTCAACATGAAGCAGTTAGACGACTTCAAGACAAGGAAGATGAATCTGAGAGAAGACGCAAGTTGCAGCTTTGGTCACCCATTTTAGCTCCACATACCTCAAATATCCCTCCATGATCCCGTCGTCTTTCATCACACCCTATGGCCACGTTATAAGCTTTAAAGACTTCCGACTTGATAGTTGTGTGTCCAATCACATGAAAGTAACAGGTCAAATGCGTAAATTCATCAAATATCAAATTCAATGGTTTAGAAGTTATGACCATGAGCGAGAAATGAGTGCAAACACCGACCACATCGAGTGTAGGTTAGGAAGCACCACATCAAAGAATAAGCCTCAACCCTGTGAGGATGAGACTTGTTCGCACGTTTAATCAAAGAAAATACTGGGGGCAATCGATCGTTCCGATCGGTTGCCATGAACTCTAGCTCGGATTGTCCTACGGAAAAATAATGGGGGCAATTGTTGGTTCCAACAATCGCCATGTCAACACCAATTGAAACCCAAAGCTTGAGCACCACCATCCCACCACACACACACTCTCAAGCCCATCATAAATCACAACCCAATCCCAGGTCTGTCACAAATCCTGAACACCGGCAAAAGCCCTTACCTCCACAATAAACACCACACACTTCCACCAATGGCATGTTCATCTTTCAAGAAGCAAATTGCAGATTTGAAATTTTTAGTCAGGAAATGATCATTTCACTTTCCTTTTTCAGCAGGGTTTTTCTCAAGCATTGCCAAGTTCGGCACCTTTACCAACAGTTTCCTGTTTTGAACGAGTATCTTTCATATATCTGGATTGCGTACATCTTATCATCATTGCCATGTTTGGCACTCCAGTAATCAGTTCTCATCATTTGCACGAGACCATTATCTTCCTAACTCATTTTTAGTTCGAGACCTAAAATCGGCGCAAGGCCCTGCAGATTCCTCTTTCAGTACGAGACCTAGCATCTTCATTCAGTACGAGACCTAGAATCAGTGTGAGAGCCAGCTTTTTCTTCATCCATTCAGTACGAGACTTCAGTGCGAGACCACCATCTTCATCAGTGCGAGGCCCATCATTTTCTTCAGTGCGAGACCATGCATCTTCATCAGTGCGAGACCATCATATTTGTCAGTGCGAGACCATCATATTTGTTAGTGCGAGACCCATCATCTTTATCAGTGCGAGACCCATCATCTTCTTCAGTGCGAGACCGAGCGTCATCATCCAGTACGAGACCTAGTATCATCTTCAGTGCGAGACCCATCAGTTTCATCAGTGCGAGACCGAGCATCATCATCCAGTGCGAGACCAGTACGAGACCTAGTATCATCAGTGCGAGATAGAGCGTGATCTAAGTTGGCGGGGCAGAGGCAATAAGTCCCCATCTTTATGTCAACTTCTTGGGAGAAGCAACTAGTGGGCAGTGGCAATAAGTCCCCTTGGTAATCTAGAAGTTATCCCAGCACCCCAGTTGGTGGGCAGAGGCAATAAGTCCCCATAGTATACCAACCAGGAGCATTGGAACGGGTTTCGGTCCCCAGAAGCATCCGAGCATCATCAGCATCGTTAGCATATCATCATCATATCATCTTTTTCTGCATGACATCTACATTTGCATTACAGGTTCCCGACCCCTTAGAATGTTCGGCATACTTCATTTCATTTTAGGTAGTCAACGCCTTAGAATAGCTTGACATCATCTCATTCGTTATAGGTGGTCAACGCCTTAGAATAGCTTGACATCATCTCATTCGTTATAGGTAGTCGGCGCCTTAGAATAGTCTGACATTATTTCATTTTTTACCTTTAGGTGGCCGACGCTTTAGAATCGCTCGACATCCTTCCACTTTACTCATAGGTAGTCAGCGCCTTAGAACAGCTCGACACAACTTGTTGGTTTTCAATTGCACGAGGGGTCTTTTAAGATCCAAAATTTTGGGGTATCACTCAAGCATCAACTAGCCTTTTCATTTCCATTACAAAGTCTAGTTGACGGGGGGCAATCTGTTATACCCAAAATTTCAACCCCCCGGAGGAGAGTCTCTTCTAATAGGCTAGTAGTGAGGGTTCCCAGATCGATCGGCACATTTCAGAGTGCTAGGGACAGCTTAGTCATCTCCAGGGCCATTTTCGTAATTTTTCAAGGCCCCTAAGCCCCCTACAGGCTTTCTCTCTCCTCCAAATAAGGGTCAAATCAATTCAAAATGCTTTGAAATTTTTACCCAAGATGGAGGATGACATTTTAAGCATAATGGCGTTGGAATTTTGATTTTTCGAATTTCCAATAATTTTCTAGCAATTTCTGATTGAATCTGACGAGAAATTGAATTTAAAAATATTCCAATATCCAAAAAATTCGATTCCACTTTAGAAAAATCAGAAATATCATCCTTTACCCATGTGTGAAATTTCATAATCAAATTCCTTTTGGAAGCCCTTGAGCTAAAACGTCGGTAAATCTCGGTTTTTACCGGATTTTTCTATCTTTAAAGAGGTCTATATAAGGAACCTTATCCCATGATCAACGAAGAAGCTAAAGAACCCTAGACTCTCAAAGAAGGCAGCCGTCTCTCTCTCTCCACGTTTTGAACCCCAGAGCCACGATCAAACACCGAAATCTCACCAAAATCAACACCAAAACACATTTTTCAACTCCCACAACATCATCCATCATCAAACCCCCACCAAAACAGCACCAAAACGTGAAGAACAGCAAGAACAACCAACAACCAGAAGCTTGGTTCGAAGTCCTTTCGGGTCTACCATCAACGGAGCACTCGACGAATCCCGGTGTGAAGAAACGTTGTGAATCCGAAGGTAAAACAGGTAGAAACTCAGCTTCCCTAATTCTCCACGGTGTTATCTGTCTTGCCTCGAAATTTGAGCTCAAACTAACCTTCGTAGGCTTCTGTATTGCTGTTTATTTAAGCCTCTGTCAGATAACTTGTTTGCTAAGTTTCGTGCTTAATTCGAATTCAAATTGAAAACTTTCAATCACTAACGTCTTGTACATCTTTCAGGCTACACACCCATAAAATTTGAGCTCAAAACACCCTCGGGAACCTTCTGAAAACCCCTGTCCGTGGGTGGTCCGTGACCTCGGACCTATGGTCCGGGACCTCGGACGCGTTGTCCGAGACCACGGACACCCACGGACGGCGGCGGGATTTTAAAAATTCAAAATTTAGGTTTTTCTAATGATGTCCGGGCCCACGGACAGCCTGTCCGTGGCCCCGGACTTTGCAAATTTTTGTTTTCTTTAATTCGCTTTTCTGTATATTTAGGTTAACTGGGGTCCGTGGTTCGGACATTAGGTCCGTGGCTACGGACGGAAACGAAATTTGACCTAATTCTGCCTCCGAAACCCTAGTTTAGGTAATTTCAATTTCACTTTAATTTCTGTCAAAAAATGCTAAAAACAAAAAAAAAAGAAGCTCGCGCATTAGGTTAAAACGACTCGTAATAAGCCGTAAATAAACTAAGTAGAGGAAAAACGACCTAGGAAGGGTAATGAAAGTAATTGAACCCTAATTAAGTCGAATATCAAGCCCCCGAACCCGAACTCTCCTTTCCTAATTTGATCTAGGTTAAAATTAGGTGGCGACTCATAATAGGTTCCAGTGAGC
Organism: Limonium bicolor; assembly: GCA_023374045.1. Taxonomy (NCBI): domain Eukaryota; kingdom Viridiplantae; phylum Streptophyta; class Magnoliopsida; order Caryophyllales; family Plumbaginaceae; genus Limonium; species Limonium bicolor. Next base: position 303,998,338 of record CM041778.1, read on the forward strand.
TAGCTTAGGTTTCAATAATTATTGTTACATGACATAGTTATTAATCTTAGGCTATAAGTGGACCTAAAACCCAATCAGATCCCAATCAACTTTATTCAACATAGGATAGGATTTAAAATCGAGGCTCACACCTCTGCCCAAATTTGTATGGAGATTAGAAGACTTAGGGGTATAAGAAGAGGGAACAACCTAGGAACTAACTAGGCGTATTAGGAGAGTTTAATGTGAGTGTTAATACCTTGAAAACAGATTTGAAGAGGATTTAGGTAATGGGAAGAACTAGAGTGGTAAAGTAATGCATTGAGGATGCTAGGAGTAGCATTAGTAGAGGGAGTATAGAATGTTAAAGGTTAGGGTAAAAATCTGTAGCATAAGAACAAAACTGCTATGAGTGCTGGAATGGAAATGAGAGATTGTGTAAATCAATATAAGGATGGGAATGAATTTAATAATGGATTTGGTGGATGAATTAAGGTATTTTAGGAAGCCTAAATGGTACTAAAATGTGGGATTACAAGTAGGAAGATTAGGGAAAAGGGGTAAGAAAAGAACTGAAAACAAAATCTTGTAGTAGTATAGTAGTAGTAGTAGTAGTAGTAGTAGTAGTAGTAGTAGTGGGTAGTAGTAGTAGTAGTGGTAGTGGTAATAGTAGTTGTAGTAGTAGTAGTGGTAGTAGTAGTAGTGGTAGTAGTAGTAGTGGTAGTAGTAGTGGTAGTAGTAGTCGTAGTGGTAGTAGTGGTAGTAGTAGTGGGTAGTAGTAGTTGTAGTGGTAGTAGTAGTGGTAGTAGTCGTAGTGGTAGTAGTAGTAGTGGTAGTAGTAGTAGTCGTAGTGGTAGTAGTAGTAGTAGTGGTGGTGTAGTAGTAGTGGTAGTGTAGTAGTAGTGGTAGTAGTAGTAGTGGTAGTCATAGTAGTATAGTCTGGTGGTAGTAGTAGTAGTGTTAGTAGTATGGTAGTGTAGTATAGTGGTAGTAGTCGTAGAGTAGTAGTGTGTAGTAGTAGTCGTAGTGGTAGTATAGTAGTGGTAGTAGTAGTAATGGTAGTAGTAGTAGTGGTAGTAGTAGTATAGTGGTAGTAGTAGTATTTCAGTTTTATACTCTAACACTACTTTTATGACAACCCATATTATCCAGAAGCATTAGAATGCATTTCAATGATAATTTTCAGTAGTTCTTACTAAGGCAGTAATGTCACAATCAACCTTATTGCCTAAGTTCTGAATGGATTATCAATACAGTCACGTGGTTAACACCTCATTAAATGTTATTGAATTTTAATACTTTCAAACTTAGTTAGTAATTTATTTATCATATCCACATAGATGGCTATGACCATATATACTTGTTAGTCATAACATCAAGCCTTCTTATATTTCCTAAGTTTTCAACAGTTGAGAATAATGTCTTTCTATAATCATGACAATGTTATTAAAAACTTGTATACCCGACACAGGTTGTATTTTCAAAGACTTTATTCTTCTCATTCATTTTCATACAAGCACTCGTTTTGTCCCACTGAACTCACTCATTGAGTGTAAGGACTCTAGTCCACAACATGCATCACTCAAATGAGTTCAAAGTTTTACTTCTATCGTGTCTTTCAAATATTATGACCAATCACTTAATGTTCTCGCCATCATTTATGATACGTAGTGATACGTAACATAATATCTTTACGTCTTTTGTTCATTATTTAAACTCACATCAGTTTACCTTGTATATTTGTTATATCTAAAGGCTCTACCAAAGCTATACCATTTCAATATGAACACCTTTATCTATGTTTATAATAAGAGCTTGGTCAATGAAACCATATTGCCTATCCCACGTTTAGTTATACACGTTTACATTTGTCCTTACATATAATACATGTCGGGACATACTTTTCATTTAATAATTGGTTTACAATCCTTTTAAAGATGTATTTTAAACTTTAAGTTCATATTATAGATGACGATGATGTTTTTCTCCCTCTTATGTTGGAAATTCTTACACATCTAAATGACAATCAAGTCATAGAGGTATTCCAACTGTTAGTTTAAGATAGGGGTGTCAAAATCGGGTTTCAGGTAAGGTTTGAGCTCAACCCGAACCCTACCAGAAAATAGTTTAGATTAACCTGAACCCGACCCAAACCCGAGTGGGTTATATTCTTCAATCCGCTTCACCCAAACCCGACCCGTTTCTAAAAATTTTATTTTATATTTAAAATTTTGGATTATTTAATAATTAAATATAATACTTTAATATTAATTAATTATGTACTATATTTAATCATAAATTGCAGATTAAATTTTTATTTTAGTCATAAATTAAACATTAATTAAACACTAATTTAAATCATTAAATATAACATATTTTTTATTTTAAATTAATTTTTTTCCAGGTTACTGGTCCGCGGGCTCAACCAACCCGAAGCAGGTTTCAACGACCCAACCCGAACACGACCCTAAAATCTTTTTAGGTCAAAAATCTTAACCCTAACCCGACTTTTTACGTGTCAGTTTCAGGTCGGATTTCGAATTCAGGTCCATGCCTAATTCAAGATATTAAAATTTTAAGTAAACCTACAATCCCAACATCTTCAAGAGTTAATTGTCTATTAAATAGAGTATAAACCGTATATCTTTCAAATAACTTTGTTTCGGGTAATGGTACCTTTTACACAAAGTTATTTGCAAGAGCGGGAATTAATTATCACTATTTAGCTTTGCAAATGATGTTAATTCATGTAAACTAGAATGTCCTAAATGTATAATGAGATTTCTCGTTGATAATAATCTTATGAGTCATTGCAGACTTTGGTCATCGGTCATACTAGACCATTATTAGTATGAACATACTGTATATACTTTCTATTATCCCAATGAACATGTAAATACCATATAAAAGCTTTAGAGAACATTTTCACCAGCTTTGAAGAACCATAGAACATTTTCATCAACTTAAACTATGTAGTTAGTCCAAGTTAATCCTAATCTGGTCCTCATATATCACCTGAAACTCATTCATGTAAAGCTTAAGGTATTGTCATAACCTTCCTTGTAATAGCCTTATAAATAGTTTCCTTATGGACAAGCAATGCATAATTGGTTGAATAATTGTTAGCTTCAATGAGTGTCACATGTATAGTGAATTACAATTGCATCGTTATTAATAAAATGACTCTCCTCCATTATTCTCTTCGTCAGCGCATCCTCATTGTAACACCCCGTCCTAAGCCAATCGTGGTTATCGCAAACTTAACAACATAAATATAACGTCGCAGCGGAATAAACCAACACAGGCCCTTGCTACGGTCTGAACAACAAAATATACCGAACATTAGACATTTACAACCGCTAATCCAAAATATGCATACCAACCAAAATATTCACCAACCGAGTTTATAGTATCTCAAGTAACAACATATCTTCCACAAGTCTAAATATCAACAGACGGATGCACAGGCGCAACCCATTCTCAAAAAAAACCCGACCTAAGTCTAACCGCCCCTACTCTCAAGGTGAGTCATCATGGGACGCTTACCTGAAAAATATAAACAACAGCCCCCAAAGGGGTCAGCAAATTTGCTGGTACGATTCTCTCATGGCCCCCAAGCTAACGGGGCTACGACGACTAATTGTCAATAGCATGGAGATTGATTAGATACACAATCATAATATGAAGTGCAATAAAACAACAATCCACAAATGAACAAGCATAGTTCACGTACAATGAACGACTTAAAAAGCATTCTCTTAACAGGTGAGTTAATCAGTTAACTCCTTAAGTTCCAATTCCACTTAACCTCAGTCCATCTTAACTTACCTCAAGCTTAATTCTTATCTCAGTCTTAGAATACAAACCGTTCTTTAAATAGAAATGGTTGTATCTTATCTCAATGTTTATTTTTGTCGGGTCAAAGGTAACCCTAGCCAATGAGCTATTAACTCAAATGGTTGAATAAACAACTTATCTTAAAATTTAGGATTTAGGTGATCCTGCCGCACCATCTTAAACTGCCTCCTACCTTGGACTAAAAATCCAGTGTAGCCGAGTCGACATTCGACCCTAGGCAAAAAGTCCGAAGACAAGTCTTCAAGCGGAAGTCGGATCTGATTAAGATACCGACCCCCCCCCCCCTTCCTTAACATGCATGACCGGAGTCAGTCCCGGATTCCTCACTCCTCTTAAGTTCCAGTTAGTGAAAATCTTATAAACCAAGTGTTAGTTAAACCTTCACGGGTATTAACCAACTGTTATAGAAGTGTAATTCCTCATCTCATTCCAAAGTGTACTAAACTTAGTTAGTAACTAATCTCAAGTCACGTGTGTTAGTGTAAAGAAAACACACACACTAAGTGAAATAAAAACCGGTTGTATGTTTTATCTTGTTTAGTCGGCATACTAAACAAATAGCACACAAGTCGAGGGACACCTCGTTAGCAAGCAGGTCACAAGAAAACCATACCCTTCACCGTCGGTTTTCCCGGTTGTTTAATTCTCTTCGGGTTCCAAACTTTCAAGTCCTAAAACATTCATCCTCTTAGATTATTAATTAGCTTATCTCAATTCAACTTGCTTAACTTACTTACTCACAAAAGACCCCCTCCATCTAAAACCACTTAAGTCTTACAAACTTAACCTTAAGCATTTTAAAGTCCTTTACTTAACTTAGTCCTTTGAGTCCTTATGCTCTCATCTTTTAATCATCATTACCCTCTTAATGGTGTTCCATTAATACCACTTAACATTCTTAGAGTTTCTTTTTTTTCATATCTTAAGGGTCGACCGACCCACCGACCGACCCAACCCCTGGGTCGGTCCATTCCAGTAACTTTCCCTGTTCTCTAAACTCTCCCGACCGACCCAAGGCTAGCCCGACCGACCCAAGGCCCTCTGGGTTGGTCCATTCCAGAAACTTTTTGTTCGTTAAATGTTTTGCCTGACCGACCCAAGGCCCTCTGGGTCGGTCCATTCCAGAGACTTATCGGCTTGCTTAACAAGGTCCGACCGACCCAGACAGGTCGGTCCCCTGGGTCGGTCCAGTGCAGACTCTTCCCAAAAATTGTCTAAATGCTCCCAAACTCTTTCACAAGTTCCTCAATATGTCCTAACATCATTTACGTACTCAAACTCACCTTAAAACATCCATCAACCTCATTAACTCAACCACCAAAGATCTTCTTAACCACTTACTCAATCCTTACAAAAACTCCTAACACTTAACATTTAATTCCTTACATTCCTAACATGTAATTTTCCTAGAACTTCATCTAACCAAGGTATTCCCTCCTTAATAATTTGACCACTCCATAAACGTCATTATGCATCCTCATTACATTTACCAAAACTTCCTCAAGGTCATATACTTTAGTTCATACCTAAGTCATTTCAAGACTTTGCACCTTATTTCCTTAAAACTTTGAACAAGTTTCCTAACTTCTCTTCTCATGGTTTTGGTGCCTAAAATTCACCATCATATCCTCTAGTTCTTCCTAGACATACCTAGGTCATCCTAATTCTCAAGAACACCTTAAACTCATTCTTTTCCATCAAAAAAACTCCTAAAGTTTCCTAGTAATCCCTTAGTCATGAAATCTCCTTAGAACATCTTAAACACTTAGTTTCTTATCCAAATTTTGACATGGCTTCCTTAGTGTTTTACTACTCCCTAGCACTTAGATCTTCCACCATTAAACAACTATGAACACTCAAATTCTTAATACACAATCTCTACACAATATACACCCAAACTACACTACATCATAATATAGTGCATAAACTTAAATTGCTTGGCACTTAGGCCCTTAAATGACATAAAGCTTAACCACTGAATTTCCACATATATTATCCTTTGACCTGCAAATACACACAACAAGGCTCCCATTGAAATATAAATGCTCTTGTAATTCACCTTGTAATTGTCTAACTATCTCATTTCCCATTTGCTCTTTAATCACAAGTTCTCAAATATAACCATTGATTCTCCTAGGTTTTATAGTCCCTTCCTAATATAGACTCCAAGCTTAACTTATCATGTATCTAAATCTCATTCCCTTAACAATAAAACACCTTAAGGTAAAACATTTACCTTGTTCTTTTACAAGCTCCACAAACTTTCCTCCTTAGCTTTCCTTGTTTGATTCTCGGCCACCAATTAAATTTTCCTTGCCAATGTTCTAATCAATATACAATGACTCTCATGAGTGATAAATAATACACTAACCTTAAGGAATCATTCCTAGGTTAAAAATGTGTTTTAAGGTATTAAAATGAGTGTTTACCTTTGAAGTCTTAACTTAAGCTTGGATATGAATCAAGAAGGACCTCCTCTAGTCCTTGGAGAATGAAAACAAGCTAGAACAAGGGGTAAAACATGTTCCCATGGGATGGTAATTTTCGGTAATGGAAGGAAAGTGATGGAAAGATGATTTTTCTTGCAATTTCCTTACCTTAAGTGAATGGAGAAGCTAATGAAATCTTCAAGCTTGTTTTTCCTCCTTTAATGGCGGTTTTCCTTGGCACCAAAATGGAGCTTTTGGATATTTGGAAAGACATGAAGCAAGAGCTTGAGCTAACTAAGAGAAATATGTGATTGGTTTTTATTTTGAGCTAAAATGAGCAAGTTATGGGAAGGCAAGATGGACTAGCATGGGGGCTTTTCTTGCGTGAATGAAGAAGAGAGAAGGCAGATGAAATCGGTGCGAATAAGAAAGAAATGAAGAAAGGAGGAGAGAGGTAAGTTAAAAGAGATATTTTCCTTAAAAGCAAATAGTAACCACTTTACTTTTCCCTCTTCTTTTACAATTTTGGCTGCCACACGTAGGTGACTCACCACCTTAAAACCGGCCCCCTCCTTAATTTTGAGATATTTGTGGTCTTGGTTGACCAACTAATTGACTTATGTTGACTTAATGCTAAACTAGCACTATTTGAGCACTATTCACAAATTAGTGCCCATAATTGTGAAATTTTTTATTTCCCTTTGATTTAGGCTTCCTAATGTGATACTAAGTAGTGCACAAGTTAATTAAGGAGTAATCGTGGGCATTTATCCACTTAAAACCCCTTTCTAAGACAATTTTTCAAAAATGTGCTTTAAGAGTCCTTAAAGCACAATTTGTGTTTAAACTTGTTTTTGAGCTTGGTTTTCTTTGGTAATTGGTTTAACATGACCATTAGGATGTTACTAAGGTCTAAGAATGATATTTGGGTGTTACCCAAAGTTACTCCAAGCTTAGAGCATGTTTTTGCTTAAATTGCTCTTATGGTGTTTCCTTGTGTTATCTTTAGTTTAAATTGTTTCCTAATGTTTCTAGGGTATTATTTAGCCTTATTATATCTTAGTTTATCATCTAAACACCATATCTAGGTTTGGGGTATTTCACTCATCCTTTTCTTTCTACACTCTGAGGGCTTCTTCCTCTCTGCTATGCTCACTTTTCTAGTCCGTAAATTGAAGGTTATGGGGATCAATGGTTCTCTTCTCTCTTCCATCGATCGCTGCCTCATAGGGTGTCTCTTCATTGCAACCCCAATCATCCCTAGCTCTTTGGCTAAACCCCTACGACATTCTGGAGTGCTTTCAATGAATTTATAATGTGTAAGGTTGGATCGAACCTTCTCCTCATCGAGTTCGTGTCTGCTGGCACCATGCAGGCAGTCTTGGTCAGGGGAGTCTGGGTTGTGACCAATTATTTGTTTGCAGTCCAAAGTGTGGACCCACATTAGGCTCTCTCTGCCCACAAATTCACATGGGTTCTATTTTGGGTCCGGATTTATGGCGTCCCTAAAGCATACCATAATATCCGTTTTGTTGAAAAAGCTACCCAAAAACTTGGATGTTTTACCGGTGTAATGGAAGACGAGGTTTCCTCGGGGTTCAAGTACTTGCGGTTATTGGTCTTACTTAACATCCAAATTTAATCACTTGTTTCCTGCCCTTATTGTTTGATAATGCTCACCTCATCTTCCCGATTACCTATGAAAACATGCCCATAATCAGTTTCTAGTGTGGGCTCTTCTTTCACACTACGGAGTCGTGCCCGATTTTACATTCCCCGGATGAGGATGTTCTCCCATTTGGTAGATGGCTAAGCACAGAGGTCTTTCAGGCTCGTACGTGTTTGGTGGAACTTAGTGACTAGCCTGGAGGCTATGTTTACATGTCAGACGTCGTTTTGGATCTCTTGGGTCCAAATATTAAAGCATGGGAAAACAGAGGACTGAAGATATCAATGATGGATCCTGGCTATATGTACCCAATGCGCCGGAATCATCTGAAGCCCCCACGGAAACCCAAGTTCAATTGACTTCTAATTGAAGCAATAAGGGAGGAATTATGGGACCTCTGGTTCTCAGGTGCAAGAGGAAGAAAGTTCAAACCACCACATCTAACGATCCCAAAACCACCCTGGTTCTGAGACCGTCACACGTCGCACACATATTACCTAAGATATGCAAGGCTACACTATCAAAACCCAGACTGAAGAAAATGACTTATGTATTATATACAAATAAGAGTTCTAACCGAACTTATAAAGCCCCAAGGATGCAAAATGAAAGGACCACAAGGTTGACAATTCAAATACAAACTCCGAATACAAAACTAAAAGATGAAAGTAGAATCCAACCAAAAAGCTAAATAACCTGTAAATCAGACGAATATAGGGGTGAGCTAACCACAGCTCAGCAGGTGATAAACTTCATCAACCTGAGCATGCTCAAAACACTTTACAGAACATAATATACATATAGGTTTACGTTTACCAAATTAGAATCAAAACAGAAGTCCTTCTAAACAACTGAAGTCCAAAGATAAAGCAGATCTCAGTATAGGTCAAACCAATAGCTAAACAGTGGAAGTCATTCCAAAAATTAGAAGCTTTTTAGAAAACATAAGTCACATGAAGGATTACCAAAAGAACAAAAATAGAAGCAAAATAGAACGGAGACAGAAACCACGAATCGTAGTGTTCATAAAACGAAACGTTCTCAGATCAGAGCGGATGACAAACAGAGTGGCTCACAATAGATCAGTTCAAAACAGATTGGAAAAGAAGTCAGATCGACTCATATATCATAATGGTTCACAACAGAAAGGCTCACAAATTAGAACCTTTAACAAAACAGAACGGGACCCTAGTTCATAGCACTCATATACAGAAGGGTGAAAGCCTTGTGAAATAGAAGATCTCACAACAGAACTATTAGAGACCACTAGTGGACCGTCGGTCGGTAATCATCCCAGGAACCCGAGGAACAGAAAACAGAAGGATGTCCTACGCAGCATGCTATGGGATAACTCGACTCGGTCATCCATGGCTCGGGAGGCTAATTAACTAGGTCCCAAAACAGAATCTTTACTTACAGAGTGGAAGGTGTTGTTGAGAAGGAACAATACATCATAACGTCAAATAGCTTTACATAACGAAACTAAAGTCGTTGCCAAAATAGAGGTCATATGCCAAGACTAGCAAAGTGCGGAAATCCAAAATAAATCAGAGACCAAAACATACTTTCAAAGCAATTCATAGTTCATAAACAAAATGAATACTTTCAGAACGGAATTTCATCAAAAACACATACCAAAACATGTCAAAGAGCTCATACATACTTACGGGATCATAACCCCGCAAACAGAAGTCAAAATAAAGCACAAACGAACATTTTAGGCAAAAAACAGGAGGCTGTCTGGACATGTGTCCGAGCTTACATGTCCGGACACATGCCATGGGCAAAAACTAGAGAAGTCCGGACTTACGTCCGGGCTTGTAAGTCCGGATGGAAGTCTAACAAAATGTACACGGTGAAGTTCAGACATGTGTCCGGGCTTGGAAGTCCGGGCACATGCTAAGAGTTAAAATAGGGAGAACACCAGGTATGTCCGGACTTGTGCTCGGGCTTGCAAGTCCAGACACGGGTCGAGATTTGATACCCCGAACATGTTTCGCACCCCTTCAGACATGTATGTCTGGATGAAATTCCGGACAAGATAGAAATCCTCACAAAACAGAGGCGTAAGCGCTGTCCGAACATACAAGTCCAGATAACACAAAATCTGTAAATCCAGATGCAGAAACTGGCACAAACCAAAGCAACCAAATCACCATCACATCAATTCTTCATATCAAAGTTGGCAAATCAAACACTTTCAATGGGGTTTTACAGAGCGAAAACATAATTCAAAACCAATTCAGATGCACAATGGTATAAGGGAACAAATCGAAAATATTCAAAACAGAATGAAACTATAATCCTATGGGTGAACACACCCATACCGAATCCCCACCACATACCTCGATCCGAAGAACGTGGAACTCTACAAACCGCACATAGCACACCCTTCGAATCCCCACTCAAACTCGATGAACAATCAACTAGATTGAACAGAGGTCGGAACTGAAATCAGAGCGAAGAAGACAAAACAAAGAACAAAACTAAAACTAACCCACTACTCAAATCTGAAATTTGACGGGCTAGCCAAACGACTCTCTCTATGAACCAAACCATCTAAACAATTGAACACAGGAATAGACACTAAAGGTAGAAGATGATGCAAAAGTAGAAGTTGAAAAGAAAGAGTATAGTAGGAGGGAGAGTGCAGAACGAGGAATAGTTGAGAACCTGGGGAAATGAAAAGAAAGTTATGAAAAACTCATTTCCTAACTAAAATAATTATAAACCAAAATGATGCTAATGCCTCTCCTCTTCTCTAAGCTAATATAACCAACCAGAAATGGCATAATACTATATAGCATAAGGTCGGAAATAATATGAAACTCCCTTTGCAAAATAAAAAAATTGGGGCACAACATTATTCCCATCTTAAAAAGAATTTCATCCTCGAAGTTCGACAAACCCAAAGCTCAAACCGATGCACCTCCAGTGCCAGTATTCTAACGACACTTGCTCACACAAAGAGGAATCTCATACCACAAAATCTCAAACCGTAATACAAGCTACCACTCAAAACTCACTACTGAAACACTAACATGTGAAACACAACAAAAGTCATTGACAACCTAACCTAAAACATAACAAACATGGCCCAAAGACACACAACCAAATCACATCCGAACTCACAGAAGGCATTCTTTCCCAAAGGAGCCAACACTCACAGCCTTTCTCATAGAACTCAACAGACACTATGCTTACGCTGCACCACTATGATGACAGATATCCACAAAGCAGATACAAACAACCTACACCAGATAGCAAACAAACCAAGCAGCAAGCAACAATCAGCAGACAACAGATAGATGACGTAGAAGCGTAGACATGCAAACACCCAACAAACGTAACAAAATCCAAACCTGACTCTACTACCACTAAATGTAGCGACCCTAAAACCACTCTGGTTCTGAGACCGTCACACACTGCGCACTTATTACCTAAGATACGTAAAGCTACATCGGAACTCGAATGGAAGCAAATGACTTATGTACTATATACAAATAAGAGTTTACAAAGTTGACATAGACTTTACAGAGCGGAAGCTAACCAAACTTATAAAGCCATAAGGCTAAAAATGAAAGGATCACAAGGTTGACAGTTCAAATACAAACTTCAAATGCAAAACTAAAGGACAAAAACTAAACCTTCCGCCAAAAAGCTAAATAACCCGTAAATCATACTGAGATAGGGGTGAGCAAACCACAGTCCAACAGCTGATAAGCTTAATCAGCCAGAGCATGCTCAAAACATTTTACTGAACATAAAATACATATAGGTATATGTTTAGCAAATCAAAATCAAAACAAAAGTCCTTTGAAACAACCGAAGTTGAAAGACAAAGTAGATCCTTGTGGAAGTCAAACTGATAGCTAAACAGCAGAAGTCATTAAAAAAATCAGAAGCTTTTCAGAAAATAGAAGTCACATGATGGACTGACAGAAGAACAGAAACAAAAGCAAAAACATAACGGAGACAAAAACCACGAATTATAGTGTTCACAAAATGGAACATTCTCAAATCGAAGCGGATGTCAAACAGAGTGGTTCACAACAGATCAGTTCACAAAATAGAGCGGAACAGAAGTCAGATCGACTTATAAATCATAATGGTTCACAACATAATGGCTCACAAATAAGAACCTTTAACAAAACAAAACGGGACCCTAGTTCATAGCACTCACATGCAGAAGGGTGAAGCCCTATGGAACAAAAGATCCCACAAAGAAAGTACAGACCACTATTGGACCCGTCGGTCGCTAATCATCCCGGGAAACCCAAGGAATAGAAAACAGAAGGATGTCATGCGCTAAATGCTACGGGATAACTCGACTCAATCATTCACGGCTCAGAAGGCTAATTAACTAGGTCCTGAAATAGAAGCTTTACTTACACAACGGAAGGTGATGTTGAGAAGGTACAACACAGCATAACAAATAAATTCATTGAACAAAACTGAAGTCGTTGCCAAAATAGAGGTCATATGCCAAGACTGACAACCGCAGAAAGCCAAACAAAAATCAAAGACCGAAACACCCGTTTAAAGCAGTTCAGAGATCATAAACAGAACGAATACTTTCATAACAGAATTGCATGAAAAATGCATACCAAAACATGTCAAATAGCTTATATACACTTAGGGGATCATAACCCTACAAATAGAAGTAAAAACGAAGCTCAAACGAATGTTTTAGGCGAAAACAAAAGGTTGCCCGGACATACGTTCGGGCTTACATGTCCGGACACATGCCACGGGCAAAAACCAGAGAAGTATGGACTTACATCTAGGCTTGTATGTCTAGGCAAAAGTTTGACAAAACATACGCGATGAGTCTGGACATGTGTCCAGGCTTGAAAGTCCAGACACATGCCGAGAGTTAAAACAGAGAGAACACCAGGTATGTCTGGACTTGTGTCCAGGCTTACAAGTCCAGACATGGGCCAAGGCTTGAAACCCAACACTCGTTCTCGCACCCCGTCTAGACATACATGTCCAGACAAATAGAGGCGAAATGACAGAAGTCCAGACAACACAAAATCTGCAAATCCAGAAACAGAAACTGACACAAACCAAAGCCTACAATCACCATTTTAACACATCAATTCTTCATATCAAAGTAGGAAAATCGATTACTTTCCATGGGGTTTCATAGAGCGAAAACTCAATTCAAAACCAACTCAGATTCACAATGAAATCAGAGAATAAATCGAACACATTCAGAACAGAATGAATATGGAATCCAATGGGTGAACACACTCATACAGAATCCATCTACCACATACCCGATCTGAAAAATGCAGAACTCAACAAACTATACACAGCACACCCTTTGAATCCCACTCGAACTCAACGTACAATCGACTGGATTGAACAGAGGTCGGAACTGAAAGCAAACGAAGAAGACAAAACAAAGAACAAAACCAAAACTAACCCACAATTCAAACCTAAATTTGATGGACTAGCATAACGACTCTCCCTACGAACCAGACCATTTGAATAATTGAACACGGGAACAAACACCAAAGGAAGAAGATGGTGCAAAGAGAGAAGTTTAAGAGCAAGAGTGGAGCGGGAGGGGGTGTAACACCCCAACTACTGACAACATACTTAACAACATATCGCAGCGGAATTCATAACTCACAACATCACTTAACTCTTTGGTGTTACACGCCGTTAGCCACCCACGTGGCTAACAAGGCTAACATACATACATTGTACCGGTCTGATGGACTAAATTCCCGAGCGGCTACACATTAATCCTGTATCATGTCCAACAATCATTATACACTTATATTACAGCTGTACCGAGTATTTACAAACTAATGCCGATAACAACTTCGGTCTTACTACACCTACAATACATGTTCAATTTGAATGTCTACCCATGTACAACAACTACCCGTCCTACTCTCGAACGGCTTCCAGCTCCTTTGTACCTGTAAAGTAATGGGAGCCCCCAAAGGGGGTCAGCACCTTTGCTGGTATGGTAATCCCGCAGCCCGCATGCTACCGGGCCACGCACGACTATTTGTCGTCTTAGCATGCGGTTGATTTTATTTCAATCATACACAACTCACACATATCATGCTTATAAGCAAACATCCATTAATAGGGCACAAACACACATTAGCACACACACTCAATAACAACACACCTCACTTTATAGAATACACAACTTAATTTCTCTCTTCTTAGAGGATATAACTTTACTTAGGGAGTGCCGGGTGATATAAGCCCGAGCACAACATACATACATTTCTTTACTTAAGGGTGGCGGCCTCGTATAGGACCGATCACACCATACACAATTTCCCCCTAGCTCCAATAGTGATGAGATAGGTAAGCCTTGGTTAAGCTTGTGGGCAACAGAGAGGGAGTCGAAGCAACATAGGCGTCAACACCCTAACAACATTACACATAATTTCCCTCCTAGCCCGATATGGAGGTCGGGTAGGTAAGCTTTGGCTAAGCTAATGGGAGGTCGAAATCCAATGAAGGAAAACAACCCTTAACATTACAGGATGGGAGTTAATCCACATATATGTATTAACTCCCAAACAACACGCGCGACCGGCACACACCGGATTCCTCTCCATACATAACATATACTTATTAGTTAGAGGTTCCCTTATGGAACTTATCACATACACACATCGCATAGTGTTACTAACTCGGTTAGACACATAAGGGGAGTATTATCCCTTTTTAACAAACATGGATATCTATATCCGATAACAACAACAACATACCAAACAACTCACATACATCACACATAATCACAACATATACTAACGCACTGATAGCCGTGGTTAGAACGTTCCCATGGGTCGGGACGTTTATTCCGCATACCGAACTCTTATGTGAACCTAAGGTTGGTTATCTATTATTTAACACATAACTAAGGTTAAGCGGTATCGGAATTAATTACGCCACAATAATGAATTACTGTAAACTCATTTCATGCTTTATCTTGCAAGGTGGCAACACACAGAAAAACATGTTGGCATACAAGCCGGTGTAATCCGTTAGGACACAGGTTGCAAGAAACCATACCTGTCACCGAAGATGCACTCTAGTGTGCCATCACATGTTCCTTGAATCTCTTTGGACCACTGGTAACATTATAACTATCTTTAATTAACATCGGGGTAACACAATTATTTAACGACTAATGCGCCCTTGATTAGCCCCGTTCGGTAGTTTTATAACTTTACATTTATATTACAACTTTTCACCACTCAATTACCTTTATAACTCACTTAATTTATCCTTAACAACCTTATAACATCATTACATATCAATCCCCATCATTGGATGTCATTTCCTACTCTTAAACAAAATTTTTGGTCAACATTTCACTGTGTCCGAACTTGTGTCCGGACATCAAAGGTCGGACACAAGTCGAGACTCAAATGGGTGAAAACTGACGAATGTCCGAACTTGTGTCCGAGCTTTGAAGTTCGGACACAAGCCGAGGCAAAGCCAAAGAAAATTTTAACCTGTCCGAACTTGTGTCCGGACTTTGAAGTTCGGACACAAGCCGAGGCAAAAACTGAAGAACACTTACAGACATCCGAACTTGTGTCCGGACATCTAAGGTCGGACACAAGTCGAGACTAAATAACCTGGGAAAATTTTTTCGAGTGTCCGAACTTCCAAGTTCGGACGGAAGTTCGGACACCACTGAAACTCGGAAATTTTACAAAACAACGGGGCATGTCCGAACTTCCATGTCCGGACGGAAGTTCGGACACACCTAAAAACTGAGTTAAAAGAGGTGTTTTCATTCTAGAATTGCCCCTCTTACAAACCTACTCTTACTACATGTTTCACAAGTCATAAACCACCATTCTTTTCCACATTCAACATCCCAAATCAATACCTAAATCTCTCAACAACACCATCATCAACACTCCCTTTTCCATCCAAAATTTGCCATAATTTCCCCATAATCTTTACACATTCATCCTCATCATTTATCCTCAAAACACAACCTCTTCATTCCTAATCTAGCCACACCCTTTCAGGGGTCCTAAACAGCACACAATAAATCCTCAACTCATCAACATCAACCATATCACCATAACTCCATAAACACAATACCAATCTCCACCTTAAAACATTTGGCTCTTAAGGCCCTCAACTCAACATCAATTCACAAATTCCTCCAAAACCAACTAAACACATTCCAACATATATTCCAATCCATAATTTTGGGTTCATTAATTTGTTTACCCATCCCAAACACTTAAACAATTTATAAACAAAGTTTAAGGTAGTTCTTCTTACCTTAATTTCACAAGTCTCTTAAATTCTCCTCTTGCTCCAAACCTTCTCCAAAAATCGGTTAAGAGGGTATGGAGTTTCCAAACTCCATCCCACACCCAAGAACACAAAACATACACAATTAATTATCTAAACCCTTAGAAACTCAATTTAATCAAAGGGCTAGAATTAGGGTTTACCTTTTGAAGCTTTTAAGAGGGATTTTCTCCCTTGAATCAAGAAGGAAACTACTCCGCCATTGAAGGATAAATTTGGAGCTCAAGAACAAGGAGAAAACAAGGTATCAAAAATGGTGAAAAATCAATTACACCAAGAGATGAAGAGGGAATGACTTTTTCTTGGAAATTTTTACCTTAGAAGAAAGAGGAGGCTCCAAGCTTCTCATTGGTGCCATTTTCTCCTCAAATGGTGAAAACCCATGGAGGTCAACTTCATCCTTTTGGAATTTTGGAAAGAGAGGATGATAGAGGAGGATGAGAGGAAGGAGAATATGTAATTATTTTTGTGATTGGAGCTCAAATGGAGCTTGGGGATGACATTGAAGTGTGGTAGCCATTGGAGAAGGAGGAGAGAAATCGATGGAGTGGGGAAGAAGATGGAGCCGGCTGGGAGAGAGGAGAGAGGAAAGAGAGGAAGAGAGAGAGGGGAAAAAGGAAATAAGGAAAGAGAGAGAGAGAGTGAGGGGTATTTGTGCCCCTTTGTTATTTGGTTCTCTCTTGACTTAATTAATTAGTTAACTAGTCACATGTGAGTGGGCTGTCTACATAAATAAAACCGGCCCACCAATATAAACACGCTGGAGCGTTTTTCGTCTTTTGACAGAAAACGCTCGTTTAATTACCCGGTTTAGTACTATTCGCTAACCGGGACTGTTTACCGGAATTTCCTCTTTCCTTTGTTTTTAATGGCTATTAAACTCCCATTAATGTTTAATTATTGTTATAAAATCAACTATTATTTTTACGGGGTCGTTTAACTGTTTAAAGTCACGTTTTCGGGTTTCCTCGAAAAACGCGCCTTAGACTCCGTTAGCGTTTTAACGCATTGTTTGGATCCGTTTTCTTCCGGAATTTCTCCCACACGTTCTCAGTGTGTAATTAAGGTATAAAAAATATATTTATAACTCTAACGAAGGTTATGTACCTCCTAAAATAATTAAATACGTGTTTTCACGTTTTGTGACTTTTTCGCATTTTCTTTTCGTTTTTGGTTTTCATTTCTTCACCAATGTTCTTAAGGGCTTAGTTAGCCTTAGGAAATTATAATTATACATTTAATTAACACATTAAGGTTTGGGGTATTTCAATCTACCCCCCTTAAAAGAACTTCGCCCTCGAAGTTCACACTTCCCTAGCGTCATTTGAATTAGAACACAGGGATTACTTGCAACTTAGACTTCCATAACAAACATACTTTACATCATGACCTCGGACTTGATGGTCCGGGTAACACATCCATACATACATAACATATTTAGTAACCTCGGACTTAATGGTCCGGGTACCTTAACAACATTATTCCAACATAACAACCCCTTAGACTTTTAGGTCTGGGTAACATAACAACATTTGGACTCGTAGGTCCTGATAACATAACATTCTTTAGACACATAGGTCTTGATAACATAACACCTTTAGACACGTGGTCTAAGTAACATAACACTTCCGGAATTCAATCACATTAGGACTCAAGGTCCAAAATAAAAATTATTACACATACCACACAACATGTCATAGCATGTATATCAACCAGAAATTCCTTTTCCATCTCTTCATGAGTTCGAGACCCATGTAGAGTACATATACACTGTGATCCCGCAGAACCGGTCGCGATGGACACTCTGGTCCCCGTTCCTTTGGGAGATCAAAACAATTGCATACATCTTTAAAATATACTTCTCATGTCACCGGTCCTAAGACAAAGGCTCGTACGTCCTCAGCTCGTGAGCAAGTAGTAGGAAAATACCCTTTATGAGGTTGAGTATAATGAAATCCTTTATTGGAAGGATACAAGTTGAAAATCCTCCACGAGGTCACATAAAGGTAGTCCTTCCTTTGAAAATACCACTTAAGAATCTTAAAATATTCATTGAAGTATTGAAAATACCAATTGAAAATTTGAAACCCAATTTAAAATTCTTTTGAAAACTCAATACAACTCCAAGTCCAATTATCATTAACTGCATCTTATTCTTGATGTGGTTATTTATGACCACTTATAGGGAGTTTCAAGAATCATCCAACCCTGATGTGATCAGCATCAGTGTTGAACTATCTTTCCACTCCAATTTGTGTTCGGCTTCCCTTGATCTCATGATAATCAAGTTTCACCTCCCACTTCAATTTCAACCAACAACTAATTCAAGCATATACCATTTTCTATCTTTTTAATCCATCTAGTCGTAATCATTACATCTCCAAGGGTGGAACTATGTCCATCAATCATCTTCCAGATTCATTTTAAATCGAGTTACCTAGGGACTTTAATTCCCGCTAGGTTCTACATTGGTGTCATACCTCTTCATAAATCACAATACTGTATATATACATATATCCATATATATATTTTTATCAAAATATAATACACAATATTACTTTTGGTATCAATAAACATAAACTGTTGGGGTTTTAGTTCCCCGGGAGTTTTTCTACTCCCTTATACTTATACTTTCACACACATCCTTTAACACACTTATCACAATGGTATTCGCATCTTCTGTGCGCAATTACCATAATTAACCATGAATGAATGTGTATGTTTATGTAACACACACACCAATCATCAAAACAAATCATTTGTGTTATGCACACCATAGTTCACGTACACTTGTACGGTAGAACATACTAAACGGTTTTGCGCTCTACCCCCCTTAAAAGGGATTACGCCCACGTAATCAATCACTTAATCACTGGTTTAAACGTTCTACCGTCGTGAAGTGTTTTATCTCCACGCGGTTTATTACACAATGTGTTTTGGTTAGAGGATCTTAACCATATTGGCGGTTTAGTCCCTGAACCATGAATCCTTTTTAGAGTTTGTTTAACTCATAACTGGTTTCGATTCTGGCCTGTGAGGCTTCTAGGCATTAACAATTAGCCATTCACTCATATTCACCACGGACATTTCCATACTTGAATCGCTGGCTCACTAGTTTCTGCTGCGCGACTCTTGATAATTTAGAGCTTAGTTTGCCCCTACATTATTCCTACTGTATTGTACATTCCCGATTATCACCCTTATCTTGGTAATAACGGTTTCTCAACCGACGCGTGGTATTTCTTACCATGAGCGAATTCGGTGAGTTACAAAACTTACTATCCATTTCCATGATACTTACTGTATTTCACACTGATTTACTTAATTTCTTCCGACTTACCGTCGGTTACGTTTGAGCTACTACCTATTGTGTAGTACTCTGTTGGTTATTCCCAACACTTGAGGTATATTCCATACCGATGTTTAATAATCATGTTACTGTAGTCCCTCATGTCAACAAAGTACCCTTGATTGGTACGACCGTGCTTCTCCTATGCCTCGGTTTTATCACACCATAAGTCTTGTCTTTCTATCACATTTAACATTTTCAGACTTCCTAGCTATCTCACTTGATCATTACTGCGCAAGCGCAATACCAAAACACTCAGTCATACAGAGTGCAGAGGCGTAAACTCTTGACAGTAAGTCTCTTATGAGATAGCAATAGGAATTCACACTGAGTTCCTTATCACATAATACCCACCATTGGCTTATTGCCCAGTCTGTTTGCTATCACTTACTTGTATGTCCATTGAGTTTTACTCATAATCGGTCTTATTCGCCACATTATTATTTAACAACACTTATGCAACGGTCGCTTACTGCGCACCGTGCTCTTACTCATTGTATAACATTAACTTACACTGCATCCACTATTATATTAGCTTCTGCCATTTCACTGTGTTTCGCCATTTATTTGGCTGGTTGTTGAATACACTATTCTACGAGTCTTTATGCTCCTTGAGCGTTGTTCATTACACATTTAGCATCCCACACCTATGGTGGTTGCTATTTGACTTTTTTACTCATTCGATCTCCACAACTGGTACAATTACTTCTTTTCCATTTATTCCTACTCACATCATTCTTGGGTAATGACAACGTGGTCAACCCTTAACATATTCCCTGAACTCTGTTCGCATAATTACCGCTGTTGCGGTCTCACATATCACGAGGTATCCCCACTCTTGAAGCAGACTTACTTACTTATATAACATAAATCTCTGTGGTCAATAACATTTCCTTTACACATTTCACTTGTGGCTTATAAGCCCTATTGCCTCGAGCTCTGCTCATTGTAGGCTGTTCACACACATTTACTTCCCGTACATAATACACGGTTTATAGGTTGTATTGGGCTCCATGGTTTATTCCTTTCATGGGATGCCCCTTCCAGGATGTCAGATTTCCTTCTGACGACTTGTGCTTAAATTGGGTATTAGTTTCAACCCTTGCGTTTTTATCACGTTCTCTCGTTCAACCATTGTTGATCCAAACACCCTTTTTAGGATAGCTCCTGGGTGTTACTAGGTTATGCCATTACATTTGGCTTACACTTATCAGTATGTTTAACTTACTACTTCGCCCCGCGTTCTTTGCTGGGTTAAATATCCTCTTTAGTGAGATTGATATCCCTAGTGGTTATCTCGGGAGTCATCCCGATCCTTGCACATTAACGTATCATAGTAGGCATCTGCCTCACCATAGTAGGCTGGGTACTTACTCCAGCTATTGTTCACTACCGGACTTGAGACTATGCTAGGTCGTTACTTACTAACCAGTGCACTTCGCACTTGTTCACCCTTAAACATTTCCTTAAAATAAACCTACTGATTCCTTCAGTCTTGTTGACTTTACTGGATTCTCTTACTTTCCATCATTCTTGGTAACTGATTCTCTTGCTTGACTTTTACTTCGGACCGTAGTATGGAGTCGACTACTTCCCGTGTTCCAGACTCCATCGTATACATACGTGGGGTACCCTACTGATACATTGCTACTTACCCGATTAACCTATAAGAAGGTTTGTCAGGCCCACAAGCTCCTATAGGAGTGCGGTCGTCCCACATTACAGTTGGTATACTCGTAGTGTCCGTCACACGCCTAGGTGAAATATTCTGTTGTCAACTCTCTTATATTATCCTATGATAATATGCATTCCATGCTTCCCGAACTTAATCGAGGGAAGTGTATTCACTGTTGCATTATTATGAACTCACTCCATTCCCTCGGGTGGTTACCCCTGGGTTTACCGGTTTCCATCCGGTTGTTTAAAAGTAACTGGGTATAACTTACCTACCATGTGGCACTGAGGCCGGTGTAGGTCTTCTGGTCTGGTTTTAAAAGAATAAGATTTAAAATAGATTGGGTTTGAAAGAAATTTGGTTTTGAAAAAGGTTTTGAAAATGATTTAAGTTTGAAAGAAAATTCTCGTGGTTTCACAACATTTTCTCGCCTTAACCAAGTCTAGCTTCTTGCTGACTGGTGTGTTTCCAATTATAGAGGTCAGGCTGCTAAGCCTTTCCACAGTTATGATGATCTCACTTTACTTCATGGTACTTTTCTAAGTACCGGTAATTGTTTAAAATTTCCCGTACAGCCTTGTTATAGCAGCACTTGCCATGGCAAGTGCGCCATACAATTGTTTATCGGCCAATTTACATTGGTTGCGGTACTGCTTTCACCCGCTTTAACGTCACTGGCCTTGCTGGCCCTTACTTGATCTCACAGCCTCAACAACAATCTTCTGGGTACTCCCCACTGTCTTCACATGATAACCATTAACTTGGGTGTTTCCCTTTCTAGGGAACCCCTTTTTACTTAGTATTGTATCCTCCTCGCACTACGTCGTAGTTCCTTAATCGGTTGGTATACCGTTGATGTACCATTTGGCATTTGTAGTTCCGTAGGCACTCGTCTCGGGTTCTACTACTTCACTTCTCCACTATTGCACGGTTAGTGCTTGTAAGCTGGTAGTCCTCGACTGCTCCGCATGTCGACCCAGGGTACTGGAAATTCCATTCTCTTGTGCATAAGATTCTTCACCTTTCGCTAACAAGAGCGGTTAATATTGTTAAAATGGAACCGTCTTCGGGATTCACACCTTTCGGAATCTACCGTATGACAGGTTCTCCGTGCTCATTAGGGCACTTAATAACAGCCAGATCGGGTATTCCCGAGTAAGAGAGGACTTCCATCTCTCTGGCGTTCTTTCCAAGTTATAATAGGGTTTGTGGAGGGCGGGATGGACACTGTAGGTATCCAGTACACACTGGTATTTCCCTAACTAGCGTACTTCTCACGCTATCACTCAACCCTTAACCCAAAGTACTAAACTCTTAACTCGGTACTTCCTAAGCTCGGTATTTCAGTCATCAGAGCGATACTTCGCTCTGATACCACTTTTTGTAACACCCCAACTACTGACAACATACTTAACAACATATCGCAGCGGAATTCATAACTCACAACATCACTTAACTCTTTGGTGTTACACGCCGTTAGCCACCCACGTGGCTAACAAGGCTAACATACATACATTGTACCGGTCTGATGGACTAAATTCCCGAGCTACACATTAATCCTGTATCATGTCCAACAATCATTATACACTTATATACAGCTGTACCGAGTATTTACAAACTAATGCCGATAACAACTTCGGTCTTACTACACCTACAATACATTCAATTTGAATGTCTACCCATGTACAACAACTACCCGTCCTACTCTCGAACGGCTTCCAGCTCCTTTGTACCTGTAAGTAATGGGAGCCCCCAAAGGGGGTCAGCACCTTTGCTGGTATGGTAATCCCGCAGCCCGCATGCTACCGGGCCACGCACACTATTTGTCGTCTTAGCATGCGGTTGATTTTTTCAAACATACACAACTCACACATATCATGCTTATAAGCAACATCCATTAATAGGGCACAACACACATTAGCACACACACTCAATAACAACACACCTCACTTTATAGAATACACAACTTAATTTCTCTCTTCTTAGAGGATATAACTTTACTTAGGGAGTGCCGGGTGATATAAGCCCGAGCACAACATACATACATTTCTTTACTTAAGGTGGCGGCCTCGTATAGGACCGATCACACCATACACAATTTCCCCCTAGCTCCAATAGTGATGAGATAGGTAAGCCTTGGTTAAGCTTGTGGGCAACAGAGAGGGAGTCGAAGCAACATAGGCGTCAACACCCTAACAACATTACACATAATTTCCCTCCTAGCCCGATATGGAGGTCGGGTAGGTAAGCTTTGGCTAAGCTAATGGGAGGTCGAAATCCAATGAAGGAAACAACCCTTAACATACAGGATGGGAGTTAATCCACATATATGTATTAACTCCCAAACAACACGCGCGACCGGCACACACCGGATTCCTCTCCATACATATACTTATTAGTTAGAGGTTCCCTTATGGAACTTATCACATACATACATCGCATAGTGTTACTAACTCGGTTAGACACATAAGGGGAGTATTATCCCTTTTTAACAAACATGGATATCTATATCCGATAACAACAACAACATACCAAACAACTCACATACATCACACATAATCACAACATATACTAACGCACTGATAGCCGTGGTTAGAACGTTCCCATGGGTCGGGACGTTTATTCCGCATACCGAACTCTTATGTGAACCTAAGGTTGGTTATCTATTATTTAACACATAACTAAGGTTAAGCGGTATCGGAATTAATTACGCCACAATAATGAATTACTGTAAACTCATTTCATGCTTTATCTTGCAAGGTGGCAACACACAGAAAACATGTTGGCATACAAGCCGGTGTAATCCGTTAGGACACAGGTTGCAAGAAAACCATACCTGTCACCGAAGATGCACTCTAGTGTGCCATCACATGTTCCTTGAATCTCTTTGACCACTGGTAACATTATAACTATCTTTAATTAACATCGGGGTAACACAATTATTTAACGACTAATGCGCCCTTGATTAGCCCCGTTCGGTAGTTTTAACTTTACATTTATATTACAACTTTTCACCACTCAATTACCTTTATAACTCACTTAATTTATCCTTAACAACCTTATAACATCATTACATATCAATCCCCATCATTGGATGTCATTTCCTACTCTTAAACAAAATTTTTGGTCAACATTTCACTGTGTCCGAACTTGTGTCCGGACATCAAGGTCGGACACAAGTCGAGACTCAAATGGGTGAAAACTGACGAATGTCCGAACTTGTGTCCGAGCTTTGAAGTTCGGACACAAGCCGAGGCAAAGCCAAAGAAAATTTTAACCTGTCCGAACTTGTGTCCGGACTTTGAAGTTCGGACACAAGCCGAGGCAAAAACTGAAGAACACTTACAGACGTCCGAACTTGTGTCCGGACATCTAAGGTCGGACACAAGTCGAGACTAAATAACCTGGGAAAATTTTTTCGAGTGTCCGAACTTCCAAGTTCGGACGGAAGTTCGGACACCACTGAAACTCGGAAATTTTACAAAACAACGGGGCATGTCCGAACTTCCATGTCCGGACGGAAGTTCGGACACACCTAAAAACTGAGTTAAAAGAGGTGTTTTCATTCTAGAATTGCCCCTCTAACAAACCTACTCTTACTACATGTTTCACAAGTCATAAACCACCATTCTTTTCCACATTCAACATCCCAAATCAATACCTAAATCTCTCAAACACTACACCATCATCAACACTCCCTTTTCCATCCAAAATTTGCCATAATTTCCCCATAATCTTTACATTCATCCTCATCATTATCCTCAAAACACAACCTCTTCATTCCTAATCTAGCCACACCCTTTCAGGGTCCTAAACAGCACACAATAAATCCTCAACTCATCAACATCAACATATCACCATAACTCCATAAACACAATACCAATCTCCACCTTAAAACATTTGGCTCTTAAGGCCCTCAACTCAACATCAATTCACAAATTCCTCCAAACCAACTAAACACATTCCAACATATTCCAATCCATAATTTGGGTTCATTAATTTGTTTACCCATCCCAAACACTTAAACAATTTATAAACAAGTTTAAGGTAGTTCTTCTTACCTTAATTTCACAAGTCTCTTAATTCTCCTCTTGCTCCAAACCTTCTCCAAAAATCGGTTAAGAGGGTATGGAGTTTCCAAACTCCATCCCAACACCCAAAACACAAAACATACACAATTAATTATCTAAACCCTTAGAAACTCAATTTAATCAAAGGGCTAGAATTAGGGTTTACCTTTTGAAGCTTTTAAGAGGGATTTTCTCCCTTGAATCAAGAAGGAAACTACTCCACCATTGAAGGATAAATTTGGAGCTCAAGAACAAGGAGAAAACAAGGTATCAAAAATGGTGAAAAATCAATTACACCAAGAGATGAAGAGGGAATGACTTTTTCTTGGAAATTTTTACCTTAGAAGAAAGAGGAGGCTCCAAGCTTCTCATTGGTGCCATTTTCTCCTCAAATGGTGAAAACCCATGGAGGTCAACTTCATCCTTTTGGAATTTTGGAAAAGAGGATGATAGAGGAGGATGAGGAAGGAGAATATGTATTATTTTTTGTGATTGGAGCTCAAATGGAGCTTGGGGATGACATTGAAGTGTGGTAGCCATTGGAGAAGGGGAGAGAAATCGATGGAGTGGGGAAGAAGATGGAGCCGGCTGGAGAGAGGAGAGAGGAAAGAGAGGAAGAGAGAGAGGGGAAAAAGGAATAAGGAAAGAGAGAGAGAGAGTGAGGGGTATTTGTGCCCCTTTGTTATTTGGTTCTCTCTTGACTTAATTAATTAGTTAACTAGTCACATGTGAGTGGGCTGTCTACATAAATAAAACCGGCCCACCAATATAAACACGCTGGAGCGTTTTTCGTCTTTTGACAGAAAACGCTCGTTTAATTACCCGGTTTAGTACTATTCACTAACCGGGACTGTTTACCGGAATTTCCTCTTTCCTTTGATTTTAATGGCTATTAAACTCCCATTAATGTTTAATTATTGTTATAAAATCAACTATTATTTTTACGGGGTCGTTTAACTGTTTAAAGTCACGTTTTCGGGTTTCCTCGAAAAACGCGCCTTAGACTCCGTTAGCGTTTTAACGCATTGTTTGGATCCGTTTTCTTCCGGAATTTCTCCCACACGTTCTCAGTGTGTAATTAAGGTATAAAAATATATTTATAACTCTAACGAAGGTTATGTACCTCCTAAAATAATTAAATACGTGTTTTCACGTTTTGTGACTTTTTCGCATTTTTTTTCGTTTTTGGTTTTCATTTCTTCACCAATGTTCTTAAGGGCTTAGTTAGCCTTAGGAAATTATAATTATACATTTAATTAACACATTAAGGTTTGGGGTATTTCAGGGGGAGTGCAGAACGTGGAAGAATTCATAATGTGGAAAAGGAAATGAAAAGAAACTTAAAAAAAACTCTTTCCTGACTAAAATAATTATATGCCAAAATGACGCTAATGCCCCTCCTCTTCTATAAGCTAATATACCAACAATTACATAACACTATAGCATAAGGTTGGAAATAACATGAAACTCCCTTTACAACTAAAAACAAAGTGAAAAAAAAGTGGGGCACAGCACCACACGTTTGGTTAATATTGATAAAATTGGGCCAGGCATGACGTTTCATACTACGGCCAAGGGTGGCTATCAAGGGGTCTACCTAGTATATTAGAATAAGGCCCCCAAATTTTAGGGGTCCCATATTTTAGGGTTCCTATTTTTTCAATTTTATATAATTATTTTTTAAAGAGAAAAAAACTAGACAATCAAATCATCAACAATAAATGATATAAACATTATTTAGTTTCAAAGAAATGATTTAAGTAAATGATTTATTTTATCAGTACTGTTTTTCTTTTGGTAAAGACACTTAATATTAAGATTATTTAAATTACTAGTATACCCCTTTTTAGTTTGTAGCAGCAGCTGATGTATGTTTTTAAGATTTTATACCATTATAGAATTTAATTTATAAGTATCAAATGGTGAAACAACAGAATCAAACTTTGTATACTTTATATTAAAATTATTATATATGTGGGGCCTCATTTAACCATTCAGGGCAAGGCCCCTAGACAACAGAGACACCCCTGGCGTTGCAGGGCAATCCACAAAACCGTCATGATGGATTGACTTGAAGGGTCACAGGCTGCTTGAGTTTGAGTGTTACTCTTTCAACCTTAGTTTTGGTTTTCGTTGGTGTGGTCTCATCCCATTTTTGTTAATTGCTACATCGTTTTGTTGCTTTATTTTTTTCATACTTGGGTTATGTTGTTGCTTTAATTATCTGGTTATGCTCGGTTATGAGCCCTAGTGGAGACTACCGTGTAAAGCATAGGTTAGGAAATGGAAGACTTGCATACCGCTGGTGGTGCATGCTTCTAGAAGGAGTATGTCGTGTAAGGTGGTTGGGGTCTTGTATCTCATTTTGGAACTTTATTTTCGGTAATCTCCCATGTTTTAGGTATTACGATGCATGTTAGGGGTGTTGCCTGCTTGTGGGAGTTTTTCAATCTTATTTGGTCTCTAGGTATGTATTATCTTACCAGCTTTAACTTAATCTATGTTCCCTTTTGAAAAAAAGGTGATTCTTCTCTCATCTTTCAATATGATAACATCATCTAGCAACGTTGACAGTTTAATTATTTGATGTCAATGACTATTCATCACTTTGCCAATGTAGTCATGTTTTTATCTATCGTATAATAATCATGATTTAAATTGATCCTTTAAGAATCTATATAAATATTTGTTTTGCCTTTATTTTTTCTTGGAGATGAACAAATTAATATTTGAAAAAGGATCTTCCTTTTTTTGTATCACCATTAATACTAGATAAACCTCATATGAGTTGGAAAATTGTTGTTATGACATCATAGTTTTGAATCGATTTTAGGGAATTTCTCATAGGAATACCTTTTATTTTCCTCATGAAAAAAGTTGACATATGAATTCATTCTCATTATATATCATTTTTAATTCTAGTGTGCTATTATTCATTTCTATAAGATTGCATTCACTTACTTACTTATCTTCTCATATGTGCGTAAACACCTCCTGATCGTGTACTTCATACATTTTAGGAGCTTTCCAAGAGAATTTGAGAAAGATATCAAAGATAGGGAAAAGGAATGAATGAGGACAATTGGTTATCATGGTATATCATTTCAATTCTAGCATGTTACATTGATTACATTCATGTGGCTTACTTATCTTGTCTTATGTGCTTCCCTAATCAAGTACTTTATACATTTTAACGAGTTTTCTCAGTAGAAAATGAGCAAGAATTAATGAGACAATTGGTTACCAACTGAAGTTGGTTACAGTTGGCATTGGTGAAATATTGTCTCACTCAAAGTAATTCAAGACTCCCACCTAGTTTTTAGTGAGCCCAAGCAATTCAAATGCATGCCTCTTGAAATCTATCGACTTGCAACTGACGCCGATCACAACTTGTTCAAAGTCCTGGCTGCACGTGCAATGCGGGGATTGACCAGACCATGTTGACTAAAGAAGACTTATGAATGGCACGGCTTGACTTGGTGCAAGAAGTTGGGCAATGCTCAATCGAGCTCGACTAGAAGTTATTCTCGAGGTGGATTTCCAATTCCCAAATCCAATAAATAGGATACTATTCATCTCATTTCAAATTATTCCTCACATAATTTTCTCCTTAAGTCTTTACTCTTACGACCTTACTTATGCACTGTTATTTTTGAGTAGCTAATTTCTCTTGGGGTGGTGACAGCCAAGCTTGTAGCTCTAATGTTTCCCAATAAAAAAAGAGGTTTCCTTATCTTATAGTGGAAGGATGTTAAGGCTTGATCACCCATGAATGATCTTATATAGGAACAATGAGCCTACATCGTTGATGCTTCTAGGTCGCGACCAAATAAGATAAAGAAAATAAAACTAATGACATTGATAATCTTTTAATCTTGTTTGCATGTTCAAATTGGCTTATTGTTTTAATCGTTTCCAATCACGCTTAACTTGAAGATATTCCTATTATAGCAACGCGGAAATGAATTCGGATCAATGCTGTTGTAATCCTCCGATAATCCAAGTTCCTGTGCACCCTCTTATTATTGCTAAATAAGAAGCTACGTCACATAGTCCCCACCCAAACCTTCATAAACCAAAACAAAAAAAAACAAAAGACGCCACCGGAGTCATTGGTTTGATACCCTTAATATGGAACACTTGTTGTTCTTCACTACAAAGTCTGGTACACTTACCGGCATGCTTAAACTCCACAATCTAACACCCAATACTACCCTCCCAAATACATTAAGAAGAAGCTGGAGCTAGCTTACCTTCTCTGTGGCTTCATGTCACATGTCAGTATCTACTGGCTAAATAAAAAGCTAGAGAAAAGAGTATAGTGCAAAAAAAAGGAAAAATCTGTAATAAGCGTGCCGGATTGTTTATTTTCTAATGTGGATGTGGTCTTTGTTATTTGAAGAGAGAAACAAAATTTAAAAATGTTATAACATACAAAATAAGTTCAAAAATAAAAATAAATTATACCATAGTTCATCATAATTTGTGCTCTTCAAAACAAGATGCATCATGGATATGTTTCGTAAACTTAAAATTTTTTGTTTTACATTGTGATGTGTTTGTGCAAAGCGAATCTTATGTTTACGTAAAATGAATCAGTGGTGTTACAGAAGTGAATCTTATGTTTTGTAAAATGAATTAGTAGTGTTATAAAGTAAATTTTAGTTTCAAATTATAAGTTTACTGTACATTTTGATGTGTTAATGCAAGTGAGTCTTATGCTTACGTAAAAGGAATATCAGCATTATAAAAGTGAACTATTGTCTAGTGTAAAATTATAGTTACTGTTATAAGTATTGTTTGATATTGGTCCACTAGTATGACATTATAGTTAATGTATCTATCAAAGTGAATCTTATGTTTACATTCAATGAATCATAGTTATAAAAGTGAGTTATTTTTTGCTATAAAATTCACTTTTAATTATAGAAGTTTCATATACATTGTGGTGTGTTAGAGCAAAGTGAATCTTATGTTTACGTAAAATGAATCAGTAGTGGTTACAGTAGTGAATCTTATTTTACGATTGATTCACCACTCACCTGTTGTTACATTCATATCAGTATTGAACAGTAGTGTTACAGTAGTCATTTTATAGCAGAATTTATTTACTTTTTATAACACTAGATTCATTTTGCGCAACATAATATTCACATCTGTAACACTACTGGTCCATTTTAGGTAAACATAAGATTCTCTCTGCACTAAACGCATCATAATTACAACATAAAATTTTAAATTTATCAAAATATATTTATGATGCATCTGTTTTGAAGAGCACAAATTATGACTAACATGGTATAATTTTTTTTATTTTTAAACTTATATTTTAAATTAATACACTTTGAATTTTTTCCTACTCACCCACCAATCAGGGTGTGACACATGGCCCAAAAGGTGAGTGGTTATCTGAATTTTTTCTCCCCATGCACGTGATTCACTTTTGCTGCATTATTTTTTTCCCCAAATTTTCCTTATAATGCGACCATCATGACATGTGACAGTAGTACCACCTTCTAATTCATCTTTCCTTGCACACTTCTTATAGCGTGAACAAGTATCTAGCGAAGAAAGGCAAATTTTAGTCACTAAACTACCCACCAAAGTTTCATTACCACATAGGCCG
The DNA here is from genome assembly GCA_023374045.1 of Limonium bicolor. Classification (NCBI taxonomy): domain Eukaryota; kingdom Viridiplantae; phylum Streptophyta; class Magnoliopsida; order Caryophyllales; family Plumbaginaceae; genus Limonium; species Limonium bicolor. Next base: position 304,029,315 of record CM041778.1, read on the forward strand.
CAAAACTTTTAGAAATGATTTTAGTTATTAAGAGTAGAATCACCGCCTTCTTTCCTAAATAATGATATGAGTTTGACCAATATTAGTGACAAAAGGGAACAATATAGTGAACCGGGTACACCTGGGATGAGAATGTGCTAGTCTAAACCGCCCTCCACCCCGTTCTTCTCCTTCGCCTCCGGGTCTTGCCCCGAAGGTTTAGCCCCAATCAGTGTTTGGCTCCCCCGCTCATGCTCTGAAGCCCAACCCGCAGGCTACCTCAGCTCAGTCCCCTTCCGAGAGCGAGGCTCCACTGACCACCCTTGCTAAGGCTCCTATGACGACGCAGCCTTCTCTAAGCTAGTCGCCTAGCCCCGCCCCTAGTCTGACCACTCAGCTGGCCTTGGCCCAGACTTCTGGCCCCCTCCCTGGTCCTCTCGACACCGTTTGCTCAGGGGGATCGTTTTCCTCCCCCTCCCCTAATAATCCTAATTTTATGATGTCCCCCCCCCCTCCCTTCAGCTTGTGCTAAATTCCAACATGGAAAAACCTTGGCAGGAGTCCCCACTAATGGAAGGAGCCCCCCGATAGGCTCTGCAGTCTATCCCTGAGGACCTTTCCCTCCACTCACTAATTCATTTGCTATCTTGGATAAGGGCAATGCCCTTCCCGCCCCCTCCTCTACCCCTTCTCTATGAATCTGGCAGTATGAATGTTAGGGGTTGCAATGACCAACCCAAGCTCCTTGAGATCCAAATTTGAGGCTAACAACAAGCTTTGTGCGTTCAGTCTCCTCGAAAACCCATGTTTCAATTCATATCACCATCTATTCTAGCTCGGTTCTTTCCTACTTGGATATTGTCCATAACTATGGGGCACATCATAGCGGCGCATCTGGTTTCTCTACAACCCTTCCATCATCACCCTCACCCCCTTTCATTGCTCTCAGATCAAATCCTTCTTGCAGGATTCTATCCTAGGTAGCTTTGACCTACATCTCGATTGTCTACGGGTGGAACAACCCTAGCCTCAGGCCCTTCTTTGGGAGGACCTCATCAATCTCACACACACCATTTCTAGGCCGTGGGGTAGTTGGCAGGGGATTTTGACAATATCCTCTATGCTCAAGATAGGATCAGCATGCTAATCCCAGCCGAGTGACTACAGTGAATTTGTTGATTTTGGTCTCCAGGCAGCGTTACAACCTCCGCTTTTATGGATGATTTTTCACACCAGGTGGAATAACCAATTCGACCACAGCAGCGCGTCCTGGGGAAATCGACCGAGTCTTAGTTAATGAGGAGTGGGGATTTTGAGGTCCCCAAGCTTTGCTACCTTTTCTCCCACCCCTGGTCTCGATCATAGCGTATGATCTTTCCCTCTCCCCTCCCCGCCCCCCGAAGGAGAAGCTTTAAGTTTCTTACTATTTTGGACCTCGAACCCCTCTTTCCTTCCCCTTGAGCAGGACACGTGGATATCCCTCTTAGGGGAGCCGTATGCACTCTATTGCTCAAGGCTCCGTCATCTCAGATCTGGGCTTATCTCTCTCCATAAAAAGAGTATGTCCCATTGGGGACAAAGGTCAAGCCTCAGAAATGACCTCACTGACGTTCAAAAAAGCTTGGACCTCTCGATCCATGGAACCCACCCTAATCTCTCTAGAGAATCTTTGAGGCATAAGCTCCTTGCTAGGATTCCCAGGAACTTTTTTCCTTCGCCAGCTCTCGAAAACCCCCTGGCTAAAGCTAGCAAATTCTAATTCTTCCTTCTACCATAGAGCCATAAACCGAGAAGGACAAACTCAATAGCGTCCATTACTATGATCGGGGGGATGTACTCAATACTCCTCCTGACATTGAAAATGGCCTAATCCAACCATTTCCACCAAACTCTGGCACTAAGCTCCCCTTTGTCGCTCCCGCTCTGATCTTAGCTTGGACACCGTAGACTGCATGACCAATCATCTTGGGCTTCCCAATCCTTCCGATAGATAATAGGCATTAAATCAGTGCTCTTTTCCATTGGTGTGATAAAGCCCCGGGTCTAGATGGTTACTCTACCAAATTCTTTAACAGCTTGGCCCTTCTTGGAGATGACCTTTGTGATGCAATTAAAAGCTTCTTCACAGCGAAGGCTTCTCAAAGAATAACGCCACCCTTAATCACGCTTATTCCAAAGTCAACAATGCCTCTTCTACCCCTAGAGACTACAGACCTATCTCCTACTGCAACAGCCTTTATAAATCATTATCAAAATCATGGCAAGAGACTCAAGAATGTCCTCCCCCCCTAGTGAGTGCTAACCAAGGGCTTTCATTAAAAGCCGCCTCATCTCAGACAATATTCAGCTGTGCTCTTGCCTATGAAAATTATCAAGAGCTCACATCTCCCCTCGATGCACATGAAGATGGACATTAAAGGCCTTCCGACCTGTTGACTGACTTTCCTCCAGGACACCCTCACCTTCCTAAACTTTCCCATGGAATTTAGGAACGGATAATGCATGTGTCACCACCACCTCCTTCTCAATAAACATCAATGGCTTCCCTTCAGTATCCTTCAAAGGGGAGCAAGGTTTGCGCCAAGGGGACCCCCTTTCTCCTTAACTTTTCGCTCTGGTTATGGATATGCTCTCTCGCTTGCTTGACCAACTTCAGTGCTCTCCAGGCTTCCATTACCACCCATCATGCAAATGTCTTTGTATCTCCCATCTTTTCTTTGCTGATGATGCCCTTCTTTTTTGTAGAGGTGATCACTACTCCATCACTCTAATGCTTGACAAAATTAATCTTTTCTCTGATGCCTCTGGCCTTATGCTTAACCCATCCAAATCTAACATATTCCTTGGTGGGGTTACCCCCGCGCTTACTGACTCGCTTGTCCATCTCACGGGTTTTAATCAGGGGACATTCTCTTTCGCTATCTGGGCATCCCTATCACAGCTAGAAAGCCTAGAGCTGCTGATTTCAATCCGTTAATGGACAGCATCCGTAAAGCTATCACATCTTGGGAGTAAATCCCTCGTTTGGGGCAGGCTCACTCTCATCCAAAGTACTCTCTTTGGTATTGTTGGCTTCTGGGCCTCCTGTATCGCTATCCCTAAGTCTGTCATTAAAAGGGTCAAAAATTGCTTTCGATCATTCCTTTGGTCAGGAGAAGCAGAAAGCAGCTCCACTCCTCCTGTGGCCTGGAGCTCCATCACAAACACTAAGAAAAATGGTAGTCTTGGGCTTAAGGACATCCATAAATGGAACATGTGCTTCATGCTTAAGACTATCTCAGCCATCGCCCACGACCTAGAGCGCCTGTGGATCCAATGGATCCATAAGCTCTTCCTGCCCAATCTTACCATATGGACGACCGCTACTAAAGCGAATGATCGTTGGACCTGGAAAGCTATCCTTCATGCTAGGGACTGGTGGATTGAGCAATGTGGGTCATCTAATGATGCTTATTCCCTCTTCCATATCCTAGCCGCCCTAGGGTCAGCGTGTTCTATAATGATGTCTCTATCCCTTCCCGGCCCATTCCCTAGTTCAATGTCTGCTGGAAGACTTGGTCTGTCCCCAAGGCAAAATTTATCTTATGGGTTTCTCTGAAAGGTAGACTTAAAACCCGTGATAAGCTCCAATCGTGGGGCATTTGTCTTGCTAACAGGTGCTGGCTCTATGAGCGTGCTCAGGAGACAAGTGACCATCTATTTTTCCGTTACAGGTACTCTAGAAGAGTGTGGTGGAGCACTTGTGATTGGTTGGGTATCCCCACAAACAGGAATAGCCTCCGTAGCTACTCAGCCTGGATCAATCGATATTGTAGAAGACGGTGCCCCATTGATTTAGTGAAGAGAGTGGTCGTCGCCAACATTGTCTATTATCTCTGGATTGAAAGATGCAAACGAGTCATGGCCAACCAAGCCAGAGACCCCTCTCTCATAATTTCAGACATCAAGGCGGCCATGAAAGCTATCATATGGACGAAGATGCATACAACCAGTATAGACTTTGATTGGCTTGATAGAGTCCTTTGTTTTTAGGAGCTTTTTGTATGTTGGAGTCCCTTTTGTATATCCCTGTTTTATATCTGGGCAGTTGGCCTTGGGATTTTTTTTGTCAGTGTATCGCTGTTTTTGTCAGTGCTTAGGAGGTTTTTGTAAATCCACCCTCCTCTTAGCCGATGGCACCTTCTAGTTATCAGATACATAGACCTTCTATATATCTAACTATCTTGTAAACTCTTTCCTATATATATTATATATATATATATATATATAGATATATATATAATATATAATATTATTCAAAAAATGATAGGGCATTGTATTTGATAAGGACTGCCGTACAGCATAATCTCGAATGCTCGGTCACTGAGAGGTCCTGTGGTACGGTATGATGAGCTTACAATCTGCGATTGGATATGGTCGACTTAAGGCACTGTACCAAATCTTAGATGCCATTCTAGGACAGAAATACGGGGTTCAACAAAAATGAGAGCCTTGTTTATCACTCTAAATCTTTTTTTTTAAATTTACTCTAAATCTCATATATCTTACTACTTAAGTATTGCGCTTTAAATTTGCTTCTTTCTCAATCTCCTTCGACGATGCCTCACAAAATTCTTCTTCCTTCTTATTTCTGACTGCATCTAACTTCATACCTCAGAGGCCACTAACTCATTTCTCATCAAACCGATTAAGAAGTGATTCCCCTCAACACCAAAATCCATTATTAAGTTCTTACGGCCAATCCGCTTTGTCTTCCTTTCATTAACAATTGTATTGGTAGTGCCGCCTTATCTTCAAAGAGCCTTTGATGTGCTGATAAAATGAGAAATTCCTCATTTGATATACCTATGTTAGCTATCAAAAGTGTTGTTTTTTTATATGGTAATATACATGCCCAAAGATATAAAATAGAGTGTAGAAAGGTGGAGGGAGCCACCTAGCTAGATACATATGCAAAACTCAAAAGGGTGGCAAAAGGCCAAGAAGTAACAATCCCCACAAAACCAAGAGGGGGAGGCATAGATATGAAAATCCCCTTAATAGGAACTCAAGACATGATCAAGCCAATCAAAATCACAAGGGGCATTCTCCATCTTTATCCTGATAACTGCTTTAATTGCACCATTAATGTCTGCTACAATAAGAGAGGAGTCTCTCGTTTGATTTGCCATGACACGCTTGCATCGCTTAATCCAGATGAAGTAAACCATATTAGCAATGATGGCCCTTCTAACAAAGCTGTTGTGTCTCTTTCTTCTTCAATAGTAGGAGATCCAGGAATGCACCTTCAAAGGCTCAACCTATTGGTGGAGATCCCTAGTCAATCGCATATTGTCCATTAAATCCTGCGTGAGACACTACATTGAAAAAATTGTTAGCCCACTAGTCTCTAGAGCACGTTCATAGAGCTAACATCAGTTAGTTATACAAATACCCCGGATTTGAATCTTATCACAAGTTTTAAGTCTACCTTTAAGTGTAATCCACAAAATTAATTTCACCTTTAGGAATCTCCCAGTTCTTCCTTCAAGTATTAAGCGAAGGAAAAGGGTGGAGGAGGCAGGCAGCATCATTGTAAAATGCATTAACCCGAGGGCGCACACGATAGGAGAGAAGGAGAGATATAGCATCAAAAGTAGAGCCACACTATTGGAGCCACCAATCTCTAACTTGGATAACTCATTTTCCAAGCCCACGGGTTATCGGCTTTGAGGGTAGTGTTGTTAGGATATGATGTCATTTTGTTAAGTAGATTTTTGTAACTACATTTCTAATATTTTACAGTTGTCATTTGTTTTTTAGATTATTCCTAGTTGTCCTTATGTAAGCACCTCTTCCCGCATAGTTTTGTTTGTAACAAACATTTTCTTAACATAATAAGATGATATTAGTTCCTTTCATTCTCTGTTTTCTTCACCATTTCCATTAAGATCTTCTTCACATCTGAAAGTGCTTTGGTAAATTCACATGGTATCAGAGCAGGAAACATAGATCCTTGTTTCCTTCATTGTTTTATTCCTTTGTGTCACCTTCTAGTCTCTCTTGAAAATGGTGATCAACACAAACAATACACTCGGAGATCTGGTTCGATGTCTCACTTAATCATGGTCTAGAAGCAATAATAGAGTAAACCAGGCGATCCCCTCTATATTCATGCTTCGGATCATCCTGGAATGATCATCGCTTCTAAATTCAATGGTACTGGTTTTCAGACATGGAAAAGATTAGTTCTCATTGATTTAGTGGTGAAAAATAAGCTAGAAATGATAGATGGAAAGGTTGAGTGATCTTTAAGTGATGAAGTTAAAGCCTTGGCATGGGACAGATGCAACAGTCTTATCATGGCTTGGCTCCTCAATGCTCTGGACCAGTGAATCAGTGACAACATTATATATAACACTAAAGATAAAGGCATGAGGGATAACCTTATGTTGAGATATGATATAATCGATGGCACCAGATGATTCAATCTCAAGAAGGACCTTTATGACCTAGAGCAAGGAAATGACTCGGTCATTGTCTATTTAATGAAATTTAAGACAGTTTGGGATGAACTTACATCAGTAGTTGATTTAGCCACTTGTAAATGTTGTAAATGTGGCTATGCTGAGAAATTTAAGAAACTTTAAGATGAAGACAAGGTTCTACACTTGTTGATGGGATTAAATAACGGTTACATCAATATTAGAGGAAACATACGAATGATAAGCCCTCTGCCGAGTCTTGAGAATGCTTACTCTCTGGTTTTTTCTAAGGAAGGACAAAGAGAAAGCAATAAGAAAAGAATGAATGATCAAAAGATAGGAGGTTTTGCCAATAATGTTCAGAAAGGAAGCAAACCACAAAAGTCTGTCAAAAACAATTGAATAAAGTGAAGAAAAAAGAGAGTTGCAATTCTGTGATAAGTACACACAATGAAGAAAACTGTATTGAGAAACATGGATTTTCTAATGGTTGGAAACATGAAAAATAGGAAATATAATGCTTCAGCTAACTCTGTAAACCGAAGCACCAATTCTGAAACAAATGATGGTACTTCACCAATTCATGGCATGTATCATGAACAGTTGTCGGCTATTTATAGAAAGTCAATCTTGGCCACAAGGATGAAACTCCTCATGCAGTTTTACAGGTAAAACTCTCACTCAAACTTCACATTACAGTCTAAATGTGATTAAAGATTTTGAAGAAAGTTCTAGAAGTGGTTGTTGGGTTATAGACAGTGGTGCTATAGGACATTAACTAAAAGGGAAGAAGTCATGTCTGATAAAAGAACATTAAGAAATAGTCAATCTATTTCTTTACCTGATGGGAGAATGTAAGACATTAACATATTAGGGAAAGTTATGCTCTGAAAACTATTCTGTTAGCTCCTGATTTCAAATGTGATTTGTTATCTGTGAGTAAACTTATTCATCAGACTGGTCGCAATATGATCTCTACACTGTGTAGGACCTGACATTGATGCTTGAGAAAGTCATTGGAAAGGAACAACGTGGCTTGTACATACTAGATATAAAAGCTTTCAAGCAGTTTTGTGAAGAGAGGAATTCTAAGAGAAATATTAGTAGCAGTTGTTACTCTATATTGAATAAATATATCATGTATTGACATTGCAAATTAGGCCATGTTTCATTAGAGAATTTGGTGAAACTTTCTTTATTAGAAGGAAAGATATATTTGAATTTTTTTGCTTGTGAAGCCTATAATAAAGCCAAGGGGCATAAATTACCTTTCCCAATTTCTATTAGTAGCACTATTGACTGTTTTGATCTTTGCACATAGATGTCTAAGGACCATGCTTATAAGAAAACTATGATGGAAATAGGTATTTCTTAAGCATAGTTTAGGATAAAAGCAGAGCCTTATGGGTTAAACTAATAAGATCAAAGTCATAAGCATTCCCTTATATAAAGGACTTTCCGGTCTTTGTTGAAAGACAATTTTTGAAGAAAGTGAAAGTAATAAGAACAAACAATTCCTTTGAACTTGAGGCATCTTCACAGGGAACTAAATTCTTTCAACAATTGGGTATTATTCAACAGAGAAGCTGCCCTCATTCCTCAGAATACATTGGACTGGCGAAAAGGAAGCATCGGTTTCTCCTAGAAACAACACGAGTTATTTATTTTCAGTCAAAAGTTCTATTAAAGTACTCGGGTGAGAGTATTATGTTGTCACAATTGTTATCAACAAATTACCATCCACTGTTCTTGAAGGAAAAAGTCCTTATTAGGTTTTATACAACAAGGATCCAGATCTTAAGATTCTTAAAACCTTTGGTTGCTTGGCCTTTGCAACGAATGTGAAATAAAAGTTTGAGGAAAGAGCCTTTAAGTGTGTTTACCTAGGCCCTAGTCTTATCATCAGAGGTTTCAAACTGTTAATGATTAAGGACAACACCGTCATCCATAGTTGAGATGTGAATTTTATGAAGGAATCTTTCCCTTAACTAAAAAAAAAGTCTAGTACAGACCCAGAAAGATTTTCTGGCGTTGGAATGTCTGAAATCATTGTTAATGATTGTCAAGATATTTTATCTCTTCTCCCTAATCTTGTCATTAATGAGCACGATGATGACACTGATGATCTGATCACACCATTGTTGGTGATAATAACATTGTCATAGTCGATGTGCAAGAAACATCAGAACCAAGTATAGTTCAAGAAATTTCTATCGAGCCTGGTGAAGTTTATAGAAGATCAAGCAAGGTCAGACAACAACCATCTCAGCTACAAGATTACTTTATAGGGAAAATCACAACTCAACATGATGATGCTTTAAAAACTATTCTTTCGCATCACATCATCAAAAATAGCAATGAAACATCTGTAATACTCTTGCCTTGTTTTTTTGACTAAAATTGTTCCTGATCAGAACAATACTACTTTTAGCATCATCTTTGATTATAACAACAATGTTTCTATGACTACAGACATGACAACACCTAGAAACTTTGTATAAGCTAACACAAACTCTAAGTGGCGTTTAGCTATGCATAAAGAATTATCAGCTCTAAATCGCAATAGAACTTGGGAAACTGTTGATCTTCCAAAAGGGAAGTGTGTTATAAGTTGTAAGTGGGTGTATTGAATAAAACAAAAGGTTGATGTCTTTGTAGAGCGTTACAAAGCAAGGTTAGTAGTAAAAGGGTTTACTCAAAAGCATGGTATACTATACTGAGACATTTTCTTTAGTTGTCAAGATGACAACCATAAGAGCCCTTCTTTTGTAGTCATCAAAAGGAACTGGTCCATTACTCAACTTGATGTTAATAATGTGTTTGTTCATGGTGAGTTACATGATGAAATCTACATGAAACTACTAGAGAGAGTACATGTGGATGGAACCAATAAAGTGTGCAAGTTATTGAAGCCCTTATATGGTCTGGAACAGGCCAACAGACAGTGGTGTTCAAAATTGACCACATTAAGGTTTCACAAGTTCAGAGAATGATTATTCTCTTTTCTACAAACATCATAAGAACAATTTAGTTTTTATTGGTGTCTATGTGGACGATCTTTTGATTTGTGGAAATGATGAGGATGAGATTTTATAGCTCAAGCTCAATCTCGACAGAACATTCAAGATCAAAGACCTTGGCTGCTTACAGTTCGTCTTACGAATTTAATTCCTGTGAACAGCTCAAGGAATGATATTCACTCAAGAAAAATTCGCTTGAGAATTAATAGAAGAATTTGAGGTGAATCTTTGTAGGTCTGTCGACAGTCCCTTTGAAGTTGGCATCAAACTTCTATCTAATGATGGTGATCCTTTATTTAATTGGTTGGCAAACTCAAATACCTCACAAATACCCCCCAGAAGATCTCAGCTTTAGTGTTCAGCTGCTAAGTCAATTCCTGCAGCATCCTAGAACACATCATTATTCTGCGGCTTTACATGTTCTGAGATATGTTAAATGGACTTTCTCCAATGGAATCTTTCTCAACAACAGACCTACCTATGATCTTATTGTGTATTGCAATTCAGATTGGGCATCTTGTCCAATTTCTTGACGATCAGTCAGTGGTTTCTATATTATGTTTGGTGGCTCTCCTCTGCATGGAAATCAAAGCAACAAGCATGCAGTTCTTTATCCTTAGCTGAAGCTGAGTACCAAGCCATGCGGAAGGTTACCTCTGAGTTAGCTTGGCTAACTAGATTGATGAAGGACTTGGGTTTGACTGAAATAACTCATATTCCTCTCAAGTGTGACAACAATTCTACTATTTTCATACCTACGAACCCGGTTCTTAATGAAAGAGCCAAACATGTTGAATTGGACTGTCACTATGTCCGGGAACAAATTCAACAAGGAGTGATTTTTGCTACTCATATTTCTAATTCTACTCAATTGACAAACATGTTCACCAAAACTCTGCATGGAAAGGATTACACAAAAACATTTTATGCAAATGGGTATTTCATCTGCTCATATTTGCAAGACTAGTCAGAAATCCTCTCTGCCTACTCTCGAGGGGGTGTTAAATATGATATTATTTTGTTAAGTACATTCTTGTAACTACATTTCTGATATTTTACAGTGGTTATTAGTTTACAAATTGTTCCTAGTTGTCCTTATATACGGACCTTTTCCCACTCAGTTTTGTTTGTAACAAAAATTTTCTCAACATAATAAGATGCTATAAGTTCCTTTCATTCTTTGTTTTCTTCACCATTTCCATTAAGTTCTTCTTCAGATCTGAAAGTGCTTTTGTAAATCCACAAGTGTCCCAAATATTAAGGTTTGCTTAGTAGTCACTATGAATCCATTGGATTTACATTCTCTTTGAGTTATTGACTATAGTCAAAATGGTCTTAAGTATAAAACACATGTTCCATTAATGGATATCCTTCAAACCAAGACCCCTAACTTCTGGTTGGTGCATATAGCACTTCAAGCGACTAGAGCAGTGGGACTACTATTAGCATCCTTGGCCCAAAGAAAGGAGCGGAAGTGCTTAGTATTCCTTAATATTAAGTGAATTTCTCATAATCCAACTTGCTCATTCATCCAGGACCAAAATTCGAGACAATTTATTCTGCACAAGTTCATAAATCCTTCATTCCAGATGTTCTTACTATGAAGCGTTTTACGAGGTATAGTGTACCTGTGTATGCAATGTAGAAGAGAGGCTTGGTTGGGATTGTTTCAAGCATTGTGAAATTCTTTTACGATGGCGGTAATTTTATTCTCCAGTTTGCGATATGTATGAATTGGGAGGCTCCAAATGCCTAGATGGGCTCCTGTTGGTTATATGTATCTTTAAGTAGTTAGTTTTATGCTGTTAGTTCATTGTTTACTATCCATTAATAAAAGGCCTGGCGCCACATATTACAAATCCACATATATATATATTCACTGGCACAAGGGTCAGTGGAGAAGATGATAAGTTAGAAGTTGAAGCCCGTCACACTCTACGTAAGTGAAGATATCAAAGTTAGAATTGCGGATGAGATTCAACTTTTAGTTAATTGCGAGGATAATATATATTTAGAGATTAAAATATGTAAAGGATCGCAGAATTTTGTCTAGAAAATGTATTGATACTTCACACTTTAACCTTCGTTAAGAAAGCTTTAAGGTTAGTGAATTTAAAAGATACATAATTGACCACAAAGTAATTATATGATTGAAAAGAAATGAAAAAAACAAGAAGGTAGGAGGGGTTGGAATAGATAATGATATTTTTCAAGGTCGAAACTATAAGGATCATATTGAGGAAAGGTGGCATTAAAGGTGTGTTTGATTTTCTTTTTAGTTAAAAAATCAAACCCTAGCGAGTGAATATGTAGCTGTATACTGTATTCTCATTTTCGTAGCCGCTTAATAGAGCTTAGCTTGCTTATTACTCAATTTTTATAGTTTCTACAAGCTTCCATTCCATATAGAGCTTCACCAAAGCTGTCAGAGGTTTAGTTATCCTTATATATGATCGTTTTTTTCACATCTCCACCTTGCAATGAGACAATTTAATTAGATTCGTCCACTTTAACAAAAATAGGGCTTTTCTTTCAAAAAATAATAGGGCTTTAACACTTTTTTAGAACAATCACGAATATTGAGACACTGTCTAGGTCAAGTGTGAGGTGTTTTTGTCAGGTCCCATATGAGTCATATTGTTTATACAATTCAAAAAAAAAAACACAAATATATCAAAATGAACAACCTTAGGCCTCGTTGGTGTTGACATATACCTTTGATGGCATATTTATTACATTATACTTCATTCGTTCTGAATTGATTATCTTATTCACTATGTGGAACATGTTATTTGACTAATAATTTTAAAAATTTAAGTTTTGAATGATTCCTTATAAGATAAACTACATATTATAAAAAATTTAATTTTATGAAATTATATTATCTTATATGTTAAATATTGAAGTGGAAAAATATATCATAAAACAAACGAGACAGCCAATTCAGGATAGATAAAGTATATGAGATGATTTTTATACGCTTGAGTCTCACGTGGGTTCTACCTTATTCACGGATCACATACTAACACGTATAAAAGAGGCACAAACATGTAAAAACAAACATAACCTTAAACTTCGAAAAAACCAAAATAACACTCCACGACAAAAATATTACTCATATTAACCTCCAACCAAAACTAATTCCTAAAATAACCCTTCCGGGAGAAATCGTCTCTTCAAAACGATTTCACAAATTATTGAAGTTGAAATCGTCTTTTGAAAAGACGATTTCACCTATTACCCAACACTTAAGAAAATTTCAAGTGTTGAAACGTTGCGATGGTTCGGTTTGACTCAGAGAGAAATCGTCTTTTCAAAAGACGATTTCTAAAGTCGTCTTTCCAAAAGACAATTTTCAGTTTCTCAGAAATAAGTGAAATCGTCTTTTGAAGAGACGATTTCAGCTTCTACAATTAATGAAATCGTCTTTTGAAGAGACGATTTCTCCCGGGAGTGTTATTTTAGGAATTAGTTTTGGTTGGAGGTTAGAATAAGTAATAGGTAGCTAGCAAATTGATGCCAAAATAACCAACCTTGAAGTTGAACTACACCATGTCAATAAGAATTATTTAGAAAAAAGGAAGGTGAGGATTTTTTTTTGGTATAATTGGTGAAGATTCTAAAATAGTAAAAAGCTTATAACGTCACCTGCTACAATTTCAGACACAGCATAATGACGAAGCAGGGGAACACTTGTTTATAGCTAGGCTGTGACTTTTTATGTTGAATTCCCATATCCAGCCCAGACCCCAGCAGTGATAGTCTTATCCATTTGGTGGCGACGGCTACAGTGTCTACATCCTCGGCTATTGCACTTACTTATTGGTCTTTCATCAATTGCTCTGTCAGTGTCTGGGTGGTCCACTCCTTTTAGGGCATGCATATGATTGACTCGTACACAGACTTATCTCTCAGCATCCCACCCGCCTCAACTGACACTGGTTTTCTACTATTTGTGGTTTTGTTCACTTCACTCCCCTGCTGTAATTTATTCTGTTTTACACCTGCAAGGCTAATGTCAAATAATAGTGGGCTACTTGCACTTTTACCGGAATCTCCTGACCCTCGCACGTTTCTCGTCGCCTAGTACAATGGGACGGGCACAGTTCTTCCACTTTTTACTCGGAGTGTCCTTAATTGACAGTCTTGAAGATCAATGGTTCTTTAAGCTGCCGTTGGATACAGGCATATCGTGCGCTTTCACTGAAATGTGGGCATTAATCTGTTTTTTGGACTGGATAAAGCCACTACTCCCTCCGTCCTGAATTGACCGTCCTGTTTGCTTTATGGCACGTTTTTCCACTTCAATATTAAGCATATAAGATAAAATAATTTTATAAAACTAAATTTTGTAACATATAGTTTATCATGTAAGGAATCATATGTAAAACTTAAATTTTCAAAATTAATTTATCTTATATGTTAAAAGTTGAAGTCAAACGACATGTCCAAATAGTAAACAGGACGGTCAATTCAGGACGGAGGGAGTATAAAATGTGCAGATTAAGCTGAAATGGCAGCTTTTAGGTAACGCAGCAATACTATGCGTTTGGGTTTTAAGCTCTTCTCTCTTGATATTTTGTTGCTAGTAAATTACTCATTTACCCATACTTTTCAGATTGTCAACGAAAACGCATAACAATCGGGTGGATATGGAGAACAACTCTGTCGCTCCCTCTTTCAAGCTCACATAACCATCGTGCGATGCCTCACTCTGTAGCAGCAAAGGGGATTTCAACTCCACCAAGGATTTCCTCCCCTCTGAAGATGTACTGCTGCCGGAGGAAGAGGAAGCAGCTTGCATTCAATTTCTTTAATGTAGTACGCAACAACCTGATTAGTGTTGTTCTCCATCCCGTCGATGAGTTGAAGGTAGATGATAATCGCATCAAGTAACTGTCACCACTTACGCTCATGGTGTGATCTTTGGTGGATAGTTGGTGGCTCTAAAATGAAGAATTGAAGATGGAAGAGAAACAAAACAGTCGCAAGGGTGAAAAGGGGTACAACAGTCCTTTATGTAAAAACTGCACTTTTCTCCTTGTCGTTGTCATCGAACACCAAATTTTACCCTGTACATTAATCCCCACGAAAAACCCACGAATTACAACCAATTAAGCTGCACATTTATGGGTTCAAATTTTACAGCTCGTTAAGTCTCCCTTTGGTATGGCTTTTTTGTGGTTGTTTTTGTAGCTATTTTGGTTTGGGTGTTTTGGTTGATTGTTTTGTGCTGGCTGTATTATGGTTGTTTTGAAAACTGGTGTTCGGCATGTGGCAGTTTCGTCTGGCGTATTTGAATAAGTTAATTACGTGCAATGCGTTTATCATTTTCTGTGTTACAATTAAAAAATTTGTATTACATTTTAAAACAAATTTTTGTTAAGATGAAAATAAAGAAACTACTAGCAAATATAGGGATTAGTATACATAATTTATTAATTACAAAAACAACAAATTTTTATTACAATCAATTTCAGTATGGAGACCCTGGCTCTTGCGCCATGGTGTAGCATGGCATTCATTCCACATGTCACTATGTGAGTGGGAGAAAAAAACAGAAAAAATAGAAAATAGTAGGCATCACGCGTGCAGGGAGAATTGGAGTAGAGGAGCGCGTGCAGGGAATTGGAGTAGAGGAGAGAGAAATTTAAAAAAAATGTTATAACTCACAAAATGTAAGTGCAAAAAAAAATTATACCATTGTTCATTTTTCGTGCTCTTCAAAACAAGATGCATCATAGATATGTTTTGGTAAACTTAAAATTTTATTTTTTAGAATGAGTATATATTACGTATTTTTAAAGTTAATCTTATTCATTAGTAAAATGAATCTTCTTTAATAATAAAATGAACCTTGTTCATTAACAGAATGAATCTTACCCCAAACACTCTAAAAACCACCATAGGAAAGTTAAAAACATCAAAGACATTTTAAGGGTTTATGGTGCTGAAATACCCAAACCTTAATATGTTAATTAATTATGTAATTATGATATAATAAGGCTAAT
The DNA here is from genome assembly GCA_023374045.1 of Limonium bicolor. Classification (NCBI taxonomy): domain Eukaryota; kingdom Viridiplantae; phylum Streptophyta; class Magnoliopsida; order Caryophyllales; family Plumbaginaceae; genus Limonium; species Limonium bicolor. The sequence continues at coordinate 304,044,789 of CM041778.1, forward strand.
TAAGTCCTTAACATCATTGGTGAAGAAATAAAAACCAAAAATAAAAAGAAAACGCGTAAAAGTAACAAAACGCAAAAACATGTGTTAAGTAATTATAGTAAGTATATAACCTTAACTAGGGTCCTAAATGGATTCCTAGGACCTATTTAGTCACTAAGAACATGTGGGAAAATTTCCCAAAGGAAACGGATCCAAATAGTGGATTAAAAACGCAAAACGAGCTTTAAAGCTCGTTTTTTCAAGAAACCCGGGAAATGTGATTTTAAACGGGTTTAACGGACTAATAAAAATTTATAGTCAATCATATGACTATAATTAAACATTAGTCAAGGTCTAAGACCATTAAAATTATTAAAACGAGAAAAATCCGAAAACCGGACCCGGACTATTAAATACTGACAGTTTGGGATTTACGGATGTTATCTGCTAAATGACCATGTGCCACCTCCTCTCTACTTTTACAAAAATTTGATTTTTTCCCCTTGTGTGAGATAGCTCACGTGTTGCCCCTCTCCCTCTCATTTTAATAACTCCTCTCTATTTGCTAAAATACAAAAAGCATAAAAGTAAAGTACAAAAGTGCTTTATTTTCCCTCTCTCACATTTCTCTTTCCTCTATTCTCTTCTCCCTTCCGATTTTTCCATCCTTCCAGTTCCCCTTTCTTACTTTATTTCTCTATTCTATTAGCTAAAGGACAAAAATAATAAAACACAATGTTACTTTATTTTCCCCTCACACACATACTCACTCTCTCACATTTCTCTCTCTTCTATTCTCTTCTTCCTTTACGTTTTTCCCCCCTTGAAGCTCTCTCTTTGCTCATCCTCTCTTCCATGGCGATTTCATGAGTCTTCCCCACCTCCACTCTTCTCCTTCCTTGTTCTTCAACAAAACCAAGTCAAAATCAAAAACTAATTAAATACACCAAAATACTCACCTTGCCTTGGAAATCATTTTCCACCTTTCAAAATCTTCAAACTCCACATTTGACTTCCATGGGTGTAGCTCATTTTAAAGAGGAAGCCACTCATTCTTGAAGCTAGACAACCCCTTATATGTTCTATGGTAAGAAAAACTCAAAAACCCTCCTTTTCCTTGTATTTTTGTAACTGGTTTTGCCTCTGTTTTGAGCTCCATTTTTTTTCTTTGTTTTAGCTTGTTTGAATCCTCATTAAGTGCTGGAGCTTGCCCATCTTTATTCCCAAACACCCCATTGTGAAGTAGAAGGTAAATTCTCTTCATTTCCATGATTAAACACCCTATTATTTTAGGGTTGTTACAAGAACCATATTTAATTCCTTGATGCTCATTACCATTCATGGTATTTGGTCATTAGTGTAGCAAATAACCCCATTGGAAATCGGTTGTGGGACAAGGAGTAAGGAGGAGGGAAAGGTTTGAAAGAAATCCAAGGTAAATAACTTACCTTAAGCTTTTGTGATGTTTTAAGGAATTTGTGTTTTGTTTTGGTGCAAATATAAATGATGAGTGTAATGCATGTGTTGCTAATAGTATGAGGAAATTCAGTGTTTGATTTAATGTTGTTTAAGGGCCTAAGAGCCAAGCTTTTAAAGTTTATGTACATTGTGGTGATTGTTGTTAAAATGATGGAATTGATGTGCGGATTAGTGCCTTGAATGAGTTTGTTGGTTGGAGTGTTTTGGTGAGCTAAATGATGTGTGGGAACATGTTAAAATTATGGGGAGATCATGTCAAAATTTGTATAGATATCCAATGGTTTAAGTGCATTTCTAAGTGGGAACAAACTAGAGAACTACTAGGTATTTTGGGAGGAAAATTTTAGTATAAAAAAATTTGTTGGGAACTAGATAGATGGAGATGGGTAGATGAGTGAACTTTGAGGTGGGGATGTTGCACTATTTGTGGACTAGTAAGTGGGTGAGAGTGGTGAGAAAATCTGTAACATAGCACTTAGCAAAACTAAGCTTTAGTTCTTGTAAGAGGAGAGTGGGAAATTTGGGTGAATTTGATTAAGAATTGGGTAACAAGTTTAGATGATGATTTAAGCAAGTTTAAGAGGTTATATTAGGGTTAGAATATACCTAAATACATGTGGGAATCTTGGGGCAACAATGGGTGAAGAGAACAAGGGGAAATGAATGGGGATGATGTTATATTGAAACACCCCTACTCTAATCGGCTCCTAATCGTCTTACTTAGCATTGTAATCGCAGCGGTAATCTAAACAATTGAACTACTGGTGTCACCGTTCTCACTCGCCCATACGAGTAATAACGTGCTTACTGATATATATATATATATAAAATACGAAACAATTTCCCACAGTGACAACAAGAGATAGATCTAACCTTCCCAAACCAATATAAAATACATTCACAGTGAGCATCTAAGTACCCAATCCTATACACGTTTCTAAGTTGTATCAAAATGCAACAGTGCATATTTAAACAATTGTAACTAACTACCCAGCGCGTCCCTCTCTTTGTCGACACCGGAAGCTGCATACCTGCAAAATGTTTGTTTGTGGTATGGAATCAGCCCCTGCTAAGTATGTTACTATATGACTGTCATGCCCCCTCGGACCCTCAGTTAATTGGTCGAGAGCATGCAATTCATTTTCATGCAAGTAGTTTAATATAAAAACTGTAAAGCAACAACATATATTGCAGTAAACTCAATTAGCAAACAAGCCCCCGGCTTCACACATCGCATCGCAGTAAACCACTGAAAGCGTAAAACGCTTATATGAGTACAGCGACTCCATTGCAACAAACATTTGACAGTTCATAATTGAGTACGGCGACTCACTCGACCAAAACAATCCACAATAATCCACACACGAGCACCGCGACTCGACTCAACCAGTTCACAGTACAGACAAAAGCACAATGACTCAATCCACCAATTCACAACACACAATATGAGCACAATGACTCGTTTCAACAAATCCACCAACACACAACACATAACCACAAAGCATAACCACTGAGCAACAAGGCGAAACAACGAGAATTATAAACAAGTATAATTTCCCGTCTTTGGCATACAAGCCCAAATAATGTTCGCCTAATGTACGAGCTGATATAGCTGTTCGTAATTGTTAGTCATGCCTAATGACAACGTCTCGTTAGAACGACGCGTCTCTAAGTTACCCATCTCCTATGGCGGGTCACCCACGGCAGTAGCCACTCCAGCGGTAGAGTCTCCGACCGACGAACCATCTGTAGTCCGTTGGAAATTTATCCAGATACTTACGGATGCCCACACGGCAACCTAGTATCGTTAGTTGGTCACAATATACAGTAAGAGCCACAACCTCTTGATTAACTTATCTATACCATCGCATCGTCTTACTATTTTTCCTAACACAGCAGACTAAGGTCGTTAGTCCAATCCTGAGTATGTCGACTCGGGATCCAGTGTTAGATACGAGAGCGGCGTTAAAGAGGCCAATGCTCTGTATATAAGTCTCGGATATATATATATATATATATATATATCTTATTATCCTAATGCTACAACGTTATTTACGTTCCTTATATTACACATATAAGATAGCATCATTGCCGCTAGTTCGTTTTATAATATGTTCATATATACGAACGGTACTGTTATCGTTCAACATTAATAATAATAAAGCAGCATTAATACACAACTCAAGCATATTAATTCACACAAGCAGACATTTAATCTTAACACAGATTTCACACAATGTCTGAACTGAGAAAATCCTCAGAGACAGTCAAGCCACATAAATAACATACCGTGCACCGGGATTATAAGACCGTGGAGTATGAATCAGCTAAAATCCCTGGCGATCCTCGAGATGCCTCTAACAATCTATTAATATGCATCACACTATGCATCAGCATCTCATACCAACAATACACTACGGCACCTCGTACCGTTACTAATCCCTCCCGGTTTATTCCCCGTCCTTAACTAACGACGTTTGTCGGGTTTTCGGTTTAACTCGGGATTTGGAAAAACGTTATAGTACATGCGTAGTCTCGTCTCGTATTTTAATATGCTTAAAGTTAAACTTTGTTATCGCATGTAATTCAATATACTCTTGTATATTATATAGTTTATTTCTATATTGCATGTATAATTCTTAATCATATATTATACATTTCACCTTAGTATTCATTTCCCTAAGGTTAGTTTTTCCAAGTTTAATGTAGTATAATTCATATGTAAAAATACCTTGGATTATATAAATCCTTATTATTTCATGTATACTCCTAACATTAGAATTTCCATATCTAATGTTTGTAATTCTTTTCTCTATATCTTATATCATTTTGATTATGATAATGTATGGTTATTGAACCATATTATATTTTCCACACCATAACATATATTTATTTATATACATGTATTATGGGACCATTATTATATGGTAAATCTTTATAATATATTCATTCTCTTTTAATGAATATGTCTTACATTATAAATGTTATAACCTTTATAACATTGAAAACCATATTATAAATTTTTATTCTAAAATCCCATTATTTCTGAACAGCACCCTTGTACTCTATTATTTACAAAATCTACCACATAATTTATATAATGTTATATTATAGTTATATAACATATATTATGACATTTATGTCATTAAAACAATTATAACCTATAGTTATAAATTGTTATAAAATACCAAACAGCCCATAGCATTCTCGGTTTTATTATAATTCCACCATACTTCCATAATTTACAAATCAACTCCAAATTATATTCCATTGTCACACTTATAATATATACCTTATATTATAATCCTTAAACCTTAATATAATTATAACCTATGGTTATAGAGTGTTATAATTGCCGAACAGACCCTAGGCCTGTTTCAATTAATTTCCAACCCTCCAACTTTCCATATTCACTAAATAACCCCATTTTATAACATATAGTTTCTAATGTCATTAAAACTATATATTATACATATATCTTAATAAAACCTTATATATAACTCTAAAAATTACCAAACTATACCAAAAGGTTATAAATATCATTCCTAACCTTATACTTTCCATATTTACGGTTTCTACCACAAATGTTACCCATATGTAACAATGATATAAAATATCATATATTATACTTATATAATCCATATTAACTCCAAATTTAACCAAATAAATTCCTAAAATTTCCTAATGACCCATAGGTGTATAAAATACCATTTTATACCCCAAACTTTCGGTAATATCATATATACCCATATGTTATGTAATTTTTACATTTTAATACATAACTTAGTATAATTTGATAATTAAATTAATAAATCATCAAATCTGGTCAAAGCCTTTTGCTTGGTCAATGTTTGACTTCCAAACATCATTTTGACCCCACTTTCTCAGTAATTACATAGATTACCCCAAACTTTTCAATATTTGCAATTTCACCCCAAAACTTTATAAAATCTTATAATTTTTATTCAAATACATTTTAAATCCCAATTTTCGGCTATATTCACCTATAGCCCTCTAATGTTTGATTAATTATGGCTTTGACCCCTTACTTAATAGTAAGTGCATAAAATAAATTAATTAAGCTTTTAAACTTAAATAAAATGGCCTAATGACATGGCCTTATTACAACTTTGCTTTATAACATAAAATTACACATAAATAGCTCAAATATAATATAAGCTCTCGGCCTTGCTGTAGCTTAATTATTTTTCCACATAATGTCATAATTTGACCATTATGTTAATTAAATCACTTAAATGACTAGCTTAATTTATCTTAGTCATTTTTTTCCACTCTTAGGTTAAAATCACCCATATTAACAACTCCACTCTCGGCACATATAATATATATGCTTAAAAATCATAAAATCATAAGTTTAAGGTGTTTATACCTTGATTTATGTACTTATAGCCCTTATACCCATTCGACAGCTTGGAGGAAAAATCACCACAGCACTCACACATGTTTAATACACCAAAATAAGATATGGTTATACTCCAAGCATGAGCTTAACCATAAAGACCAATTAATGTAAGATTTAAGGCAAAAATCACCTTAAAAATGCAAGGTAGTCTCCAAAGGGTTTCGGCCTGAATTAAACACACCACATGGTGTTAAATTCACCATATAAACATAAGGAATAGCTAGACAACAACAAGCTGCTATGGTAATAGGTTTTACCTTGGCAAAATGCCTTAAAGAATGATATTTCCTTTGATTTTTGGCCACCCTTGCTCCAAATGGTTAACCAACTGAATTAACATGTAAATATGAAGATTATGAGTGAATAAACCCATAGAAATCAGAAGAAGGAAACCGGATGGAGAATAGAAATGCTTAAGGTATGTTTTTACCTTATAATGTAAATTTTGGCAACCTTGGTCCCTAAACTTGCTTCAGCCGAGAATGATTGTTGTTCAAGGTTTAAAATTCTGAGAATGAGCCATGGAAAGTGATAGATCATGAGCTCCAAGTGTAGGTAATGAAGAGATGAAGAAAAAGAGCTAAAATAAGCCTTAAATCATTACCTTAGGTGCAAATGGGATTGACTTGCCTTGAACACTCAAGAACACAGCTTGAGAGGGTTTGGAATTGATAATGGCTCGGCTGGAATGGGACAAGAGGAAAGAGAAAGAAAGAAAATGAGTTTTAATGAATGAAAAGTAAGAAATGGAATAGTAAATGGTGATTCACCAAATTGGCTAGATATTTGTAATAAAGCTTAATGTGCTGTCCTCCTTGCTACATGCTGCCGACCTCATATGGATATAGATGAGTCATTCATTGACCATTGACTATACTTAGTCAATTTTGCTTAAAAATGCACTATTTGGATTACTATTCATAAATGAGTGCCATATTTTTTTTTGAAATCTTGGATTTAGACCTTCTAATGTGGTACATTATAGTACATTAGTATAACAAGGTCTAATCCAATCCCTAACACCACTCAAAACCCACTCAGAAAGTCAATTTTCTCAAAAACGTGCTTTAAGGAATTTTAAAGCACATTTTGTGTTAGAACATGTTTTAGAGCTTGGTTTCCTTTTAGAATGGTTTTATAATGTTCATTACTTCATTATAATACTTAGGAATTGATAAGTGCCCAAATGAGCATGTTTTATAGGTGTATGTCATATATTATATTAACACTTTTCTTGCTCATTTCTCCACTTTTGATAGTTTTCCTCTAAATTATGTTTATTTGTACTTACTTACTTTCACGATAATATTACTCACTTATTATATATTTTCTTAGATTTATGTATTGATATGAACTGATACATTTTATGTGTCTAATGCAGGAAAATTATAATACACCCGTATATATATATATCTAAAAATATCACGTACAGGCTACATCACTTCACGATAGAAATGAATCACGTGTGACTGCATCGTGATCATGGGCACATTATATTGTTTGAATTTTTCTCACGACCACGAGCTATCATTGTTTCAATTTTATTTCACGAGCAGCACACGTAGGTACTGTCCGCCTAAACAAACACCCTTGCAACCGCCTTATAAATAGGCGGACAAGAGGAGGCGAATTAAACAAGGAGACCGCATGATATTGAGGCGGACGCAAGAGAGGACAGCGGACAACAGAGGACACAACCGCATGAGATCTAGGCGGACGCCAATGAGGTCACGAAGCGGACGTGACTAAAAATGAAATGCGACAGTTTTCTTCTCCGTTTTCTTCCTCGCGTCGACCTGTCTGCAACTTGCTACCATATCCATTACCAGTCGGCGCTTATTTTCCTCACGCGTGAACTCTGTCCCCTGCAATAAATGAGCAATCAGTGAGCAAATCTTATCCAGCTCTTTCCACCGCCTCAATCCATTCTTCAACTTGCTCACGCGTCTGTCTATCTTCAAACCTTCGCTTCCTCTATATAAACGCACGTACCTTCTCCTTTCATGATACATCGACCACCCATACAATCCATCACCGTACCACTTCACCACACATCACACGCTCATCTCATTTCTCTCCTCCCGCCTTCTCCACTTTTATTTCACTTTCCACCATATTCACCTCTAGTCCTACGTATACAAAATAGCAGAGCGAGCTGGAGTGATTACAGATGATTTCTATTACTCTTGTTTCTGTTTATCTATTTAATATGTTAGGCTAGAATATTATACTCTGGGAATGGTTATTATGTGTTTGTATTAATTATGCATTATTTTTACTGGTTTTATTTAAATATAGTTTGTTACGTTTTAAAGGTTATCTCGCACCTTTTTAATAAATGTCATGAGTTTATTAAATTGCTTTCCTAAGTCTATTTTGATCAGACCGGTGATAAATAGATAGGTTAATTAAGACATAAAACTGGAGGAAACTTGTTATGATTTAATAAGTTAGTATTCAGTTGCAAATGTAATTCCTCAATACTCCTCTGCCGTTTGCAGGCTTTTGCTTGAGTTTTCATCGGACCTTGCATTACAGGTGAACGAGTTCTTATGAGGCTATGACTTAGTCCTTAAGATAATTACAGGAACCTTGCCAAATTATTAAACCAGTAGAGATAGCTTAATTATGCAGATTATAATAACCTGACCCAGAGTTCCATTTAATTTATCTGTTAACTTAGTTTATTTTATCTGTCCTTTTTATTCATAACAAGTCAATTAATCCACCCCCCTTTTGTGACACGCTTAGGTACTATTATATGTATATTAGTCCCACGGTTCGACATCCGGTCGCTTACATTTTCACTATACTACTACGACCGGGATTTGTTTGCAGCCCGACGTTTATTTGAGTTTTTAATTTCTTTTCTTTTAATTTTACACCAGTTTAACCACTCACTTTATAACGTCTGCAAATGGCGCCGTTGCCGGGGACTAGTTTATTCTAGTCCCTAAGCCCCGGATTATTCACTTGTTATATTAGAATATTTTGTTATTTTTGTTTATATTAATTATCTAATATATATTGTTTATATTATTTTTTATGTTTGTTTCTAATCTGTTTATTTCTAATTAGTTTCGTTTAATCTACAAAAAAAAAAAAATCTGTACGTGGCAAATGGAAGAAGCGCTCGAATATTGGCAGGATTTATATTGCTCCATATGTGGGGGAGCTCATGATTATAAGGATTGTCTCATATTTCAAGAGCAACTCTGGTTAGAAGATCAACCAGACTACCTGGAGAGAATCGCTCAACAACAGCAGCAATCAAAGAGCGAAACAGTTCAAGAGGTAGAACACCCCAGTACAGACGAGCCAATCATGGAGTCCCCTCCCTCTCAAATCAACTACCGTTATTTTCCCTCCTTCTCTATAATATACCCAGACAATGAGGATACTTACATCCTCGAAAATAAAGAGAAGGAATTGCCATCACCTCCCGCCAATATATCCAAACAAAACGCCACTATCACCTTCAAAGAATTAACTTTCTCTGAAGATGATATCAAACAGCGTTCTTTCTACGAGCCTCACCTACAAGAGGATGATGTTTTGAAATACCCCAAACCTAAGTATGCTAAGTAAACATCAAATTATGATGTAAGTAAGGCTAAAATATGCCTTAGAAAGATTGGTAGATAATTTAAACCAAGGAAAACACAAGAAATGCCTTAAGGGCAATTAGGGCAAAAATGTCTCTAAGCTTGGAGAGACTTGGGTGGGTACCCAATATCATGATAGACCTTAGTAATATCCTAATGGTCATTTTTAAACTCAATTAGCAAAGAAAACCAAGCTTGAAAACAGTTTAAAACACAAAATGTGCTTTAAGAAGTCTTAAAGCACATTTTGAGAAATTGTCTTAGAATTGAGTTTTGAGTGGCTAATGTCATCATTTACTCTTTAATCAATGTGTACTAATTAGTATCACATTAGGAGGTCTAAATCAATGGTAAATCAAAATTTCCCGATTATGTGCCTTGTTTAGTGAATAGTAACATTTAGTGCTAGTTAAGACTAAGTCACTAGATCAATGAGATGGTCAAACCAAGACCATAAATCTCGCTAATTCAATAGGGGGGCCGGTTTTTGATGTGGGGAGTCACCAATGACTAAGCAAATAAGGGAAAAAGAAGAGATAAGTAAAGAAAGTTACTATTTGCTTTTATAAAGCCAAATATCCTTATTAGCCTACCTCTCTCTCTCTTCTTCATTTCCCCTTCTCTTCCACGGTTTTCTTCTTCTCTTCTTGTTTTCTCTGTTTCCAACCGTCCCCAGCCAGCTCCATTCTTCTCCATCTTCAAATGTCCATAACTTGCTCATTTTAGGCTCCAAATCAAAAAACTAAACCACATATATCTCTTAGTTAGCTCAAGCTCTAGCTTTCTAATCTTTACAAATTGGAAAGCTTCATTTGGAGCCATGGGAAAACTCCATTGATGGAGAAAATCATTTGAATAGCTCATTAGCTTCTCCATTCTCTTAAGGTAAGAAAATGTAAGAAAAACAAGTTTCCATCATTTCTTGTACATGGCCGAAAATTCCTTCTCATGGGGCTATGTTTTCATGCCTTGTTCTAGCTTGATTTATTCACCAAGGACTAGTGGAGGTCCTATTTTCATTCAATGCCAAAGTCTATAAACCTTGGATTCAAAGGTAATCTCCTTTTATGCCTTAGAACACATTTCTAACCTAGGTTTTATTCTTGAGGTTAGTGTATTGTTTAGTACTCATATGAGTCCTTGAATGTTGATTAGAACATTGGCAAAGGGAATTTAAGTGGTGGCCGAGATCTATGCAAAAGAAGGCCTAAGGAGGAGATTAGATAAGCTTGAGAAAACAAGGTAAAAGCTTACCTAATGGTGGTTTTAAGATTAAGGAATGAGTTTAGATAAATACCAATGTGGCTTAAAGCTTACATTGTGTATTGGGTTATATAACCTAAGAAAACAGAACTTAAACAAGCTTATGAACTTGTGATTAAGGAGCTAATGAGAATGAGTTAGTAATAAAGTTTAGGTGGATTTTAGAGCATTATAACTACTATGAGATTGATGAGTGTATTGCAGGTTGAAAGCTTATATATGTGGGAAATTCAGTGTTTAAGTTTAAGTCATTTAAGGGCCTAAGAGCCATTCATTTAAGAGCCTTAGTGCTATGCAATTTAAGATTATTGCCAATATATTGAGTTGTATGAATGGTGGTTTGGGTGCTGAGATCTTGATGAAAGACTTGAGGTGTGTGAGATGGTTAATGAGGAAATATGATGTGTTTGGCATGCTATGATGCTAGAGGTGCTATGGCGAAATTTGATTAGAAATAAGTGTTTAGGTGATGATGTGAATGAATAATGACCTAGGATTTACTAGAAGTCATTATGAGGAATTTGAGTGGAGATTAGTTAACTAAGGAGTTCTTGAGGTTTAGAATGACCTAGAGATGTCTAGGAGGAATTAGAGGATTGGTGAGTGTTTTTGAACACACTAAAATCATGAGATGAGGAATGTAAGACTTGTGCATAAGTTTTAAGGAGAAGGTATAATGCTTAAGGTGATTTGAATATGTTCTAAGGGGAATTAATGACTAAGGAAGTACTAGGAAGTTTTAGAGGTGGTCTTGATGAAAAAGGGGTGAGATAAGTGTGGTAATGAGTTTATATGACTTAGGCATTACCTTGGAGGATTTAAGAATCAACAGAATGTAATTGAGCATGTAGGACTTAGGCAAATGTTGGTAACCAACTAGGAAGGAAATAAGGTGTTGGAGGATGGAAGCTTAAGCTTAGGAAGGAACTTTAAGTAAAGGCATAAAAAGAGTTTTGATAGTGAGAGATGCTTGGGAGATGATTTATAGTGGTGAAGAGAACATTTGGCATAGTGGTTACACTAGGTATGAACCACCACCTAGAAACCGAGAGGGAAGCATTACAAGTGTTAGCATTATTACAAGGAAAATGCATAATGACTAAGGTGGATCTTGGTGGATGATTTAAGGTATTTAAAAAGGAGGGATTAAGTGTATTTGAGGTGCCCAAATGGTTATAACATATTAGAATATATGAGGAGAAGTTTGGAGTTGAAAGAGAATTTAGAAACAAGTTTTAGAGCCGACCGACCTTAGGACCGGACTTGCAAGGTCGGTCGGGCTCTGTTACAATACGGAAATGTTTCTGGAATAGACCGGACATGGGACCGGACTTGTCAAGTCCGGTCGGGCTTGAATTTTGTACGTTAGTCTCTGGAATCGACCGGACATAGGACCGGACTTGTAAGTCCGGTCGGGGTAGAATTTCCAAACGGTAAAGGGTACTGGAACGGACCGGACTTGGCAAGTCCGGTCGGTAAGTCCGGTCGAGCCTAAAAACAAAAAAAAAAGAAATTTTGAATTCTAAGAATGGCAATGGGTAATAAGGTATGCCTTTGGTAGGGTAGTAATGATTGAGACCCTAAGAACTTAAGAGATTAAGTTAAGTTAAGTATAAACTTGAAGTTTAAGATTAAGTTTGTAAGATTAAGTGTAAGACCTAAGAGGTGTTAGGTGGGGGATCATTAGGAATTAAGTAAGTTAAACAAGTTAAGTAAGTCATATTAAGATAAGTGATTAACAACCTAAAACTGAATGAATGTTTTAGGACTTGGGAGTTTGGACTCCGGAAGAGAGTAAGCAGCCGAACGACCAACGGTGAACGGTACAGTTCTCTTGTGACCTGCTTGCTAACGAGGTGTCCCTCGGCTTGTGTGCTATTTGTTTTTGTGTGCTCACTAAACAAGATAAAGCATGCAACCGGAACATATTATATATATATTGTATTGTTGTGTGATGTTTGAAAACTAACACAACATACCGTGAGAACTTACTAACCAATGTTTAGTAAGGAATTGAGTGAGACTAAGGAACGCCCCTAATAAGGGACGATATAACCGAAAGAGGTTAACCGACAAACAAGGTTTGAGATTACTACTAACTGGAACTTGAGTGAGGAAACCTGGGACCGATCTCCGGTCATGCATGCTAAGGAAAAAGGGGGACGGTATCTGAATCAGATCCGCCCTCCGCTTAAGGACTTGTCTTCGGACTTGTAGCCTAGGGCCGGTTGCCGGCTCAGCTACGCTGGATTCCCGTCCAGGGTAGGTGGCATTAAGATGGTGCGGTGGGATCACCTAAATCCCAGGTTTGGACTTAGGCTACACCATTCCCCTCCAGGAACGGTTCGTATTCTGAGAATAGTTAGGTTAAGATGAGTTACAATCATTCCTTTCTAAAGGATGATTTGTATTATTAAGATTAAGATTAAGATAAGTTAAGATTAAGATAAGTTACAATCATTCCTTTTTAAAGGATGATTTGTATTATTAAGATTAAGATTAAGATAAGTTAAGATTAAGATAAGTTACAATCATTCCTTTTTAAAGGATGATTTGTATCGTTAAGTTTAAGATTAAGTTAAGATTAAGATTAAGGTGAGGTTAAGGTAAGTTACATCCACTCCTTATTAAAGGATGGTTTTTATTATTCAGATTAAGGTAAGTTACATCCACTCCTTATTAAAGGATGGTTGTTTCTAATTAAGATAAGACTAAGAGTGAGGTGAGATAAGGATGGACTAAGATTAGAGGGAACATTACTTAAGGAGTTAAATAATTAACTCTCTAATTAAGGGAACGCATTTAAGTCGTTCACTGTGTGTGAACTTGATTGTTCATATCTGAGTTGTTGTTTACTGCACTTACTATTATATTGTGCATCTAATCAACCTCCTGCTATCGACAATTAGTCGTCGTAGCCACGTTAGGTTGGAGGCCATGAGGGGATCGTACCAGCATTCGTGCTGACCCCCTTTGGGGGCTGTTTTTACTACACAGGTACAACAGGAAGCGGCCGTCGCGAGGGTAGAAGAGGATACAAGTGTTAAGGGTTAAGAGTGGCCTACGAGTTGTGCATGTACACTCGTATGGCAATATGAGTTAGTAAGATGTATAGGATGTGAGGGGGTTGTAAGAAGGATATGTAAATGTTTAAGGTTGTTGCACTAATGTTCGGTATATTCTGTAGTCAGACCGTGGCAAGGTCCTGGATTTGTAAAGAATTCCGCTGCGATATGTTTATATATATACTGTTAAGTTGCGAGACCACACTTGGATTGAGTTGGGGTGTTACATGTTTACATCCTCCAAATTGAGGAAGACAAAGCACCACCGCCGGATCTTCTGTTAGAACTACGTTCCCGGCAGTACCTCCTCAAACACCAGATTTGTGGAGTATTAATTTTCTTATTTTATATGCCGAGGTAACGTTTTGTTTTGATCCAGGATAACAAAGCAGGCGTCTAGCCAAAGACGTTAAAGAAGGGCAGCTTCCCCGGAGGCAACCCGGGTGTATTTTTATTTGCTTTTATGCTCTTTTAATTTTCAGGTTCTCTTTAAAATTTTATTTTTGCTAACTTTTTAACCCCGTTTGTAGTATGGTTGCTTCTGGTGTCTTATGCAGGTGCACCTTCATATCCACACTGCAACCAAGCTACGCTACTTGAGGCTGAAGCTCAAGTGTGGGGGAACTCCTTTAACAACAAGCAAAAATAAAATCAGGGGAGTACCAGTTTCTTTAATTATGCTTTTATTTAAATAAAAACTGCAGAGGAGCGTTTATGTGCTTAAATGTTTATTTGTTATCTTTGTGTTATCTCTATTTTATCTACTTACCGAAAAGGTCTTCTGAAACCTTCCCTTGTTTTTCTGGTGAACAATGAGGACATTGTTCAAATTAAGTGTGGGGGAGTGTGCCCTTTTCGGTAACATTTTGTGCTTAAATGTTTAATCTCTCTCCTTATCATGCGTTTGTCCAATTCAAATATTATGGACCCTTTATATGTGGGTTGTTCTCTTTAAGAATAAATATTGTTATGAATTGTAGAATAAATGGTACAAATTTTTAAATTTTGATTACTTTTGAGGAGCATTTTATATGCGGTGTGACCAAATAATCTGCAAATGGTTGGATTTTATTGCTCAGGGTTTCTTTCTGTTTTTTCTCTTAGGGATTGCTAAGGGGTGCTTCACTGTTAAAAAAAAAAAAGAATACAAAAAAAATAATAAGGGACTTGCGAGACACCATTGGTAACCAACAAAGAGAGTTGAGTGTTCTTAAATACAAAGGCGTTATGCCTACATTTTCTCATCCCTTATGCAAAAGTGAAACAAATGCATGAATCTATTTTTCCTTTTGTTTTCTCCTCAAATGCCCATTCTTGAGAGAAGTTGGCCATGGTAAAAGTTCTCGGAGTCACCCAAAAGAAACATTGAAGTACCCTGGATCATACCCCGAAACTCTATATTTTATTTTTACCCTGAGCACACCTATGCCACCAGCAGTTAATTTTTCACACTCCTCAATAAGTTTGAAGATCATGTTTATCCTACCCTTCATAATAATATTTGTTAGTATTGAGCATTCCCTACTTACTTGGGTACGTGGTTTTGCTTGAGGACAAGCAAAAAGATAAGTGTGGGGGTGTGATAAGTGCCCAAATGAGCATGTTTTATAGGTGTATGTCATATATTATATTAACACTTTTCTTGCTCATTTCTCCACTTTTGTTAGTTTTCCTCTAAATTATGTTTATTTGTACTTACTTACTTTCACGATAATATTACTCACTTATTATATATTTTCTTAGATTTATGTATTGATATGAACTGATACATTTTAATGTGTCAATGCGGAAAATTATAATACACCCGTATATATATATATATATATATACTAAAAATATCACGTACAGGCTACAGCACTTCACGATAGAAATGAATCACGTGTGACTGCATCGTGATCATGGGCACATTATATTGTTTGAGTTTTTCTCACGACCACGAGCTATCATTGTTTCAATTTTATTTCACGAGCAGCACACGTAGGTACTGTCCGCCTAAACAAACACCCTTGCAACCGCCTTATAAATAGGCGGACAAGAGGAGGCGAATTAAACAAGGAGACCGCATGATATTGAGGCGGACGCAAGAGAGGACAGCGGACAACAGAGGACACAACCGCATGAGATCTAGGCGGACGCCAATGAGGTCACGAAGCAGACGTGACTAAAAATGAAATGCGACAGTTTTCTTCTCCGTTTTCTTCCTCGCGTCGACCTGTCTGCAACTTGCTACCATATCCATTACCAGTCGGCGCTTATTTTCCTCACGCGTGAACTCTGTCCCCTGCAATAAATGAGCAATCAGTGAGCAAATCTTATCCAGCTCTTTCCACCGCCTCAATCCATTCTTCAACTTGCTCACGCGTCTGTCTATCTTCAAACCTTAGCTTCCTCTATATAAACGCACGTACCTTCTCCTTTCATGATACATCAACCACCCATACAATCCATCACCGTACCACTTCACCACACATCACACGTTCATCTCATTTCTCTCCTCCCGCCTTCTCCACTTTTATTTCACTTTCCACCATATTCACCTCTAGTCCTACGTATACAAAATAGCAGAGCGAGCTGGAGTGATTACAGATGATTTCTATTACTCTTGTTTCTGTTTATCTATTTAATATGTTAGGCTAGAATATTTATACTCTGGGAATGGTTATTATGTGTTTGTATTAATTATGCATTATTTTTACTGGTTTTATTTAAATATAGTTTGTTACGTTTTAAAGGTTATCTCGCACCTTTTTAATAAATGTCATGAGTTTATTAAATTGCTTTCCTAAGTCTATTTTGATCAGACCGGTGATAAATAGATAGGTTAATTAAGACATAAAACTGGAGGAAACTTGTTATGATTTAATAAGTTAGTATTTTTTTTTTTTGTTTCCTCAACACTCCTCTTTTTCAGGCTTTTGCTTGAGTTTTCATCGGACCTTGCATTACAGGTGAACGAGTTCTTATGAGGCTATGACTTAGTCCTTAAGATAATTACAGTAACCTTGCCAAATTATTAAACCATAGAGATAGCTTAATTATGCAGATTATAATAACCTGGCCCAGAGTTCCATTTAATTTATCTGTTAACTTAGTTTATTTTATCTGTCCTTTTTATTCATATACAAGTCAATTAATCCACCCCCCTTTTGTGACACGCTTAGGTACTATTATATGTATATTAGTCCCACGGTTCGACATCCGGTCGCTTACATTTTCACTATACTACTACGACCGGGATTTGTTTGCAGCCCGACGTTTATTTTGAGTTTTTAATTTCTTTTCTTTTAATTTTACACCAGTTTAACCACTCACTTTATAACGTCTGCAGGAATCCACTTTGGATCCTATTTGAGGTCATACAATCTCTATGGTGTCTTAAAGCACATTTTTGGCTTTACCGATCTTAAGGCATGTTTTGCCTTGTTGAGATCTTTAGATTGTTCCTAAATGGTATTTAGATGTTTATTAACCATCTTAGATCATTACTAGATCATTTAATTATGTTTTTAAGGTTAGGGGTATTTCATATATGATTAGTTAGGACTTGTTAAGACCATATAATGACCATTAAGAGGGTAATTAAAAGGTAAGTTAAGTGTGAAATTGTACAACATAATTATGTGAAGTAATTAGCTAATCGGGAAATAAATACGGTAATTAACCAACATGATTAATTATGTATAGGAGCTGCATTTGGTGGTCAACGAACGCAACAAGGACCGAGGTATGGTTTTTTGCAGTCTGTTTGCTACCGGTTTACACCGGCTTGTTTGTTGTTTGTTTTCCTGAGTGTTTATGACCTTGTAAGAATAAAGCATCAAATGAGTTTACAGTTATTCTTTTATTATGCCGGATATGTTCCGATACCGTCTAACCTCGAATACGTGCTAACCCGTTAGCTAACCAATGTTAGGAAAACGTAAGAGAACGGTATTCGACTATTAACGTTTCAACTTACAAAACGTTCTAACTACGGCTATTCATGTACTGATGGATGCTTGTTGTGTGTGTTTATATACTTCCTCACCGGTGTGACTAACCAACTTGATTGACTACAATTTCATACGATGTGATAAGTTTTATAAAGGGAATTCTAACCATTGTATACATTGGGGTGAGGAATCCGGGTGTCCGGTCACGCGTGTATGTATGGGTGTCGATATCTGAATCAGATTCGACTCTCTCCATGTTTTGGTTGTTTTCCTTTTTAGGAATCAATCCCCCACGAGTCTAATAAGAGGCTCTCCTACCTTGACTTTAGTTTGGGGCTAGGGGGAATGTATGTACGGTGTGTTTGGATCACTACATCCAACACCCCTTGGGGATAAATCAAACGTTCAATAAACCAAACGGTAACCTGTTATGTAACGAGCTAAACATGAGAATGAAATCATTCTCTAGGCTCACCAAATTTGGCTATCGTTTATGTGGTTCGTTTCCTTAAGCGATTCGTCCTGTTGTTTGTTATATGTGTTGTTCATGTGCAATGAACGTTGTTATGTTTATGTACATTGTTGTTATGCAATGAATGTTGTTATAATTATGCATGTTGTTTGTTCAATGAACCCCATGTTTATTATGAGAAGTAGTTGCGTGTATCCAGGTAGCTGACGGGCTGCACGTTAATCATACCAGCCAAGGGTTGCTGAGCCCCTTTGGGGAAACATATTATTTTTCAAGAGAGTGATCGAGGAAGCGGAGTCGTTATAGCATGGAGCATAAGGGATACTTTTGTTATTCTTTTTGGATATTGAACCCGAGTTGTGCCTGTACACGAGGTCGTATATTTTGGTGAATGTAGGATTAGATTGGTGATTTTTGTACATTAACACTCGGTATATAGTGATTCTTTTTGGATAGTAATTTTGAAGGTTGTATTTATGCTCGGGATTCTAGTAATCAGACTGATACATTTGTACGTAGCAACCTTGTTAGCCACGTGGGTGGCAAACGGCGTGTAACACCGCCCTTTTGGTGAATGTTTAAGTTATGTTTTCCGCTACGATTAATGGTTAAGTGTGGAGATTACGGTTGGGGTGTTACAAAAAGTGGTATCAGAGTGAAGTATTGCTCTGATTACCGATTACCGAGCTTAGGAATATACCGAGTTAGGAAATTTAAACCTTGTCGTCCAAAGGACGTTATAAACATTTGACCCGATAAGTTTGTAAGCACAATACTAATGTGCGTTCATGTATGTTCAGATGGCAGGTCAACCACATGGGCGAGGCCGCGGGGGGCCCAGTCCAGGAGACACGGGGGATAACCCTACCGGTCAGATGATGGCCGAAGCAGTGGCGGCCGCCCTAGCTCAAGTTGTACCACAGATAGTAGCTGCAGTGCAGCAAGGGCAGCAACAGCCTGTTGGTCAGGATCAACCAGAACCACCACCGCCACGCGAAACCAACTGGGTGAAAGCGTTGGCAGATCTACGACCCCCGTCCTTCAAAGGGGAGACCGACCCTTCCAAACTAGAGGCGTATATCTCGGAGCTCGAGACCGCCTACGAGACCTTGGCTGTTCCCGCCGATGCTAAGGTCCGACTTGCCACGTTCAATTTGAAGGGTTCGGCTAGCAATTGGTGGAAGCTTGTGCAGGCCGAGAAGGTGGCCGACCCGAATTTTGGATGGGAGCAGTACACGGCTTTGCTACGGGCCAAGTACTACCCAGTACATGTGCAAGAGGCAAAGCGCCTGGAGCTCGATAGCTTGAAGCAAGGAGACAAGATGTCGGTAGACGACTACTACACCGCCTTCACCGACCTTGTTCACCTGCTGCCGGACCTGGGTTACTCGAATCGGGTTTTTGGTGAATCGATTCTATAGTGGGCTCAGCCACGCCTACGCTACGGCATGGGGCCAGCCGAGTACAATACCTTGCAGCTATTTTAAAATACCGTTTAAGTGTGAATGAGTTTATGTCATATGTGAGTATGTAAATGTGTTGCGGGGCATGACTAACACCTTGAACCTCAGGAGTGCTATCATGTCGCTGCTAAGGTCGAGATTACCGTCCGACTAAGGGACGAGGAGCAGACGCATAAGCGTAAGGCTACGGGTGATGGCCAGAATTCTCAAGGGTATGGTGGAGGTAAGAAGAAGAAACCCTACCACCAGCCACAAAAGGGCCAGCAGCAGACCAGCAAGGGCCAGGACCAGACTACTAATACCTAGGAGCCAATTCAGCTTACTTATGCCATGGCGGCCAAACCCCTACGCTCTCACCCACCCAAGGGTAATGACTTATTCCTAAGTGCAAATTTAGTGTATATTATTAACCTTATAAAGTGAGTACTAATAGTGTGTTGTGATAACAGCTACTACGGGCTCTAGTTCAGGTCGCTACTATTACTGCAAGTGGTGCAACAAAGACCACCCCGGGGTAGACTGCAAGGGGAACGAGGTGCAGTGCTTCTACTACAAGAAGATGGGACACCGTGACATCGAGTGTTACCAGAACCCCAACAGCCATAACTACAAGCCTAAGTGGGAGAACAAGGGTAAGGCCACAGCGACACCCGAGGGCCCGAAGGTGACAAACCAGCCTACACATGATCAGGGAAAACGAAACTTCCAGAAGGGATCAGGACTGGAGCTGGCAAGGCTGCCCTTAATGTGGTTGATCGGTCTGAGGGAGTTTGACCCTCTTCTAGACCAGGTATTACTTAAAACCATTGAGTGAATTAATTGGTTGCTTGCTGCATTTCATGCATGAGTGTTAATAAACAATGAATAACTGTATGAGTAATAAATCGAAGTATGTCCTACAAGTCATCTAAGTTAGATAATTCTAAAACTTATGATCCTTCAATATATGTTATCCAATCCCTCCCACACCAACCCCCGAAGGGACCACCATCGACATCACTGACTATCCGACAGAACAGTGTCAGGTTATCCAGCCAGGTATGATATTATTAAGAGGATACCTGACACCAGAAGAGCAATTCCAGATCATCCGACGATGCAATGAATTGGGAGCAGCACTTGGAGGTTTCTACACACCAGAATACCCTAGCGGAGCGAAGATGAATTTAAAGATGATGTGCATGGGTAAGGATTGGAACCCTTACACCAAGTCGTATCAAGACTCACAAGCCGAAGATGGAGTGTCAGTGCCGAGTATACCCGAGGAGTTCCTTACCGTCATTAATCACGTTATGGGGATTGCTCAGCAAGTTGAATCGGAGCCAATTCTGAGTATCAAGGCAGATTTGTGTATTGTCAACTTCTATCAAAAGGGTGGAAGATTGGGTTTACACCAAGATAAGGATGAAACACCCGAGTCTCTTAGTAAGGGAGTACCCGTGGTGTCTTGGTCCATAGGTGATACCGCGATATTTATTTACGGCGAGCAGAAGCGTGCGGACCTCTCAAGGAAGCTAGTATTGAAGTCCGGTGATGTGTTAATCATGGGTGGGCAGTCGAGGATGTTGTATCACGGCATCAAGAAGGTCAAACTGAATATGGCGCCTCCGATAGTAATCAACGCCACACACATGAAACCTGGACGTTTGAACTTAACCTTTAAGCAATTCTGAAGCCATGTGTAACCATGTAATCTGTGAAGTTAGTTGTATGTTAAGCATGCGATGCATTAAGTATGCTAGGAGTTAAACGATGTTATCAAATGTAATACCACTCATGGTGTAAAAGATGAGTTTTATGAATAAAACAGTGTTGATATCTTGAGTATACCACCCGTGTTATTACCAAGAAACTTAAAAAGTTTATGAAATAAATTAGGATGTGCACTCGGAACGGAAGGTGCACTGAGCGTGTGTACAGAGGCAGAGGCCGGCAGAAGTGGCACTATCCTCACCGGTACCTTCCTAGTGAATGGCGTGGATGCGTTGATCCTGTTTGACTCTAGAGCCTCACATACATTTATCTCACTCTCATTTGCGAGGAGACTGGGGTTAGATGCGGAGGAGATGCCTGACTTCCTAGTCACTCTCCCGTCTAAGGAG
Source organism: Limonium bicolor (assembly GCA_023374045.1). NCBI lineage: Eukaryota > Viridiplantae > Streptophyta > Magnoliopsida > Caryophyllales > Plumbaginaceae > Limonium > Limonium bicolor. The sequence continues at coordinate 304,066,572 of CM041778.1, forward strand.
CGGATCAGATGCACCCGTTATTACCGAGATGCCACCGTGCGAATTAAGAATGAAGAGTTCCCGATCGACTTGATAGAGTTCGAGGGGCTCAAATTTGATGTGATTGTGGGGATGAATTGGTTGGAGTGGTACAAGGGTCGAATCATATGTGCCGAGCACCGTCTGCTTCTTCGGAGTCCTTCTGAGGTTACCATTTCATACCGTCAGATGCCCAGGGAGCCTTCAATACAGATCATCTCCGCCATGGCCATGTATCGTGAAATCAGAAGAAAGAATGATGTATACCTCTACTATGTCCAGGACATAGAGAGAGATCTAGAGTTTAGCCCTGATGTGCCAGTTGTGTCGGAGTTTCCTGATGTCTTTCCTAAGGAGCTCCCAGGCATGCCGCCAACATGGGCAGTTGAGTTTGAGATTGATTTGGTGTGGGGCACCGGACCGATAGCGAAGGCGCCCTACCATATGGCTCCAGCTGAGATGACAGAGCTAAAGGAACAGCTGCGAGACCTACTCAACAATGGATTCATACGCCCGAGCGTATCTCCATGGGGAGCACCAGTCCTCTTTGTGAAGAAGAAGGATGGTAGTCTCCGCCTCTGCATCGATTACCGAGAGCTGAATGTACTTACGGTGAAGAACCGTTACCCATTGCCGCGTATCGATGATTTGTTTGACCAGCTGAAAGGTGCATCTATGTTCTCTAAGATCGATATGCGATCGGGTTACCATCAAATTGCTATCAGAGACAGTGACATTGAGAAGACCGCATTCCAAACCAGATATGGACACTATGAATTCACGGTCATGCCGTATGGTTTATCTAATGCACCGGCAAAGTTTATGGACTTGATGAATCATTTATTTTGAGATCAGTTGGACAAGTCAGTAGTTGTCTTCATCGATGACATTCTTATTTAATCTAAGTCCAAGGTTGAGCATGAAGATTACTTGAGGAGTGTATTGCAGACATTGAGAGAGAACCAGCTATATGCGAAGTTCTTGAAGTGTGAATTTTGGCCAGACCAAGTCTATTTTCTTGGTCATGTCATTTCTGAGGCCAGGATCGTAATGGATCCGGCCAAGATTGATGTTGTGCGCACCTGGCCTAGACCGAAGATGGTTACGGACATCCGGAGCTTCCTCGGTCTAGCAGGGTATTATCGGAGGTTTGTAAAGAATTTATCCAGTGTCTCGAAGCCGATGACATCCTTGATGAAGAATGATGCACCATTCGAGTGGACAGACGACTATGAGTGTTCCTTTCAGAGTCTCAAGGACGCTCTGACTTCTACACCAGTGTTGACTATACCAGATGGTACAAACGGTTTTGAGGTGTATTGCGACGCATCGGGTAAAGGGATGGGCTGTGTTTTGATGCAACACGGGAAGGTCGTGGCTTACTCCTCCCGACAGTTAAAATGACATGAAGAAAACTACCCTACACATGATCTAGAATTGGGTGCCATAGTCTTCGCCTTGAAGATATGGCGACATCATTTGTATGGGGTGAATGTGACGATTTATTCAGATCACAAGAGTTTGAAATACCTGTTCACTCAGAAGGAGCTGAACATGAGACAAAGAAGATGGGTTGAATTCCTTAATGATTATGATATTAACCTTCAGTACAAGGAAGGTAAAGCAAATGTTGTAGCTGATGCACTGAGTCGTCGAGCACACTTTCTCCATTTGCTAATCTCTCACTCTAGCTTGGTTGATGAGGTGCGGAGTGCTCAGATGTCCGATCAATATATGCAAGAGATCATATAGAAGCTTACTGACGGCACATTCAAAAGTCAGAAGTATGATTTCTGACTTCACGATGATGATCTAATCAGACTGAATGGCCGACTTTGTATCCCACGAAGTAGCGCTGAGTTGGAGGAGCACATACTGAGTGAGTCACACTGTTCCTCTAGTTCGATTCACCCCGGAGCTTCAAAGATGTACAAGAGTATGAAGAGATATTTCTGGTGGACCGGTATGAAGAAAGATGTGACAGACTATGTTATTAGGTGTCTCACTTGCTAGAAGGTCAAGTTTGAGCACCGACGTCCTGGTGCTATGGTACAACCAATGCCCATTCCTGAGTGGAAGTTCCATGATATTTCCATGGACTTCGTTGTTGGGCTTCTGCCTACTCGGGGAGGCTTGAATATGATATGGGTCATTGTTGACCGACGGACTAAGGTGGCCCGATTCTTTCCGATGAAGGACACTTGAAAAGTGGCGAAGCTAGCAGAGCTCTTCGACCGTGAGATTATACGGCATCATGGGGTACCGAAGACTATCGTGTCTGATAGGGATACCAGATTCCTCTCGAGGTATTGGAGATCTACACGGGAAGCGCTTGGTACCGAGCTGAAGCCGAGTACACTGTTCCATCCACATACAAATGGTCAGAGTGAGCGCACTATCCAGACACTTGAGGATATGTTACGAGCATGTACACTTGACGTCCAGACCAACTGGATCGACAAGTTACATCTGATCGAGTTTAGTTACAATAACAGTTATCATGCGTCGATCAAGATGTCTCCTTTCCAGGCATTGTACGGTAGACCATGCCGCACACCTTTATGCTGGGATGAGTCGAGTGAGGTGGTCATTTTAGGACCAGAGTATCTGGAGCAAGTACAAGCTGAGGTACGCCAGATTCGAGCAAATATGAAGGCAACTCAAGATAGGCAGAAGTCATATGCCGATGTGCGTCGACGAGACCTGGAGTTCGTTGTGGGTGACCAGGTATTTCTTAGAGTCTCGCCTATGAAAGGCGTATTCCATTTTGGCTAGAAGGGAAAATTGAGCCCGAAATATGTGGGGCCATATGTAGTGTAACACCCCATCCAACAATAAACACATAACAACAATCTGCAGCGGAAAATATACTTCATCACATTACTTAACTCGTTGGTGTTACACGCCGTTAACCACCCATGTGGCTAACAAGGCTATTACATATACATTGTACCGGTCTGATGGACTAGATTTTCGAGCGACTACACATTACTGACCCTTCCATTAACAAAAGAAACAACATACACCTTCCAACTGTACCGAGTATTCACAACTAATGCCGATAACAATTTCGGTCTTACTACACCTACTGTATAGATACAACTTAAATGATTACCCATGTACAACGACTACCCCGTCCTACTCTCGAACGGCTTCCAGCTCTTTGTACCTGAAATAGGAAAAGAAGAGAAAGGGTGGCCCCCAAGGGGCTCAGCACCTTTGCTGGTATGGTAATCCCGCAGCCCGCATGCTACCGGGCCACGCACAACTAATTGTCGTCTTAGCATGCGGTTGATTATATTTAAATCATGCATGTAACTATAAACACACAACACAAAACATTCCACCTCAAAGGGCTCAATAACAGATAACACCACCCTACTTGATAAGTCACTCATGGTGTTCATTACTCCTAGAGTGTTCCTCCTCTAATGGAGATACTTCCTTAATAGACGACACTACCCACTAATCGGGTTATCCTTAAACGCCTCTTATCACAAACTGGGATTCATATCCATGATCCACATACTCCACATTTTACAACATATAACATACACTACATAACAACACCTTTCACGTTACAACGTGCACATAACAACATCGCAATAGAAATTGCATTACAACAACAACACATAACATAACGGGAGCGGTTCTCTTAGGAACCGACCCAAACATTGTTAATTCACTGGTGAGCCTAGAGAATGATGTCACCCTCATGATAAACTCGTTATACAACACTCATTACCGTCCTAATAGTCGAACGAGTAACTTAAGTTAAGATGGTTCGGGTTTTGTGGCCCGAACACACCACACAAACACATGTTCCCCCTAAACCGATCATAAGTCAAAGCTAAAGCTTTGGAATAAGCTAATGGGATCATAACCCTGAGGGAAACAACCATAACAGAGAGAGGGTAAGGCTAAGAAGGATACCCACTCCAAACAACGCGCGACCGCCTAACCGATTCCTCACACTGTTAGTACATACTTACTTTTAGATATTAGTTAGAACCCCGCTATGGAGTCTATCACCTCTACACCCATACAATATTACAACTGGGTTAAATATACAAGGGAGATCCCTACATTCACACACACATCACACAATTAACACCGCATAGCCGTGGTTAGAACGTCCCATGGTTCGGGTCGTTTACTCCGAATACCGAACTCTCATGTGATCCTAGACTCAGTTAACTAAGGTTAACACTTCCGAGGTTAAATGGTATCGGAGTTGAACACGCCACATAAATGAATTACTGTAAACTCATTACATGTTTTTCTTACAGCGTGGGCAAACATACAGAAAAACACATTGGCATACAAGCCGGTGTAATCCGGTAGGACACAGGTTGCAAGAAAACCATACCTGTCACCGGAGTCCACTTTATCATGTCCACTTATGTTCCTCGAGCAACTCTCGAACAACTGATAACATTACATGTACATTTTAACATCGGGGTAACATGATTGTTTAAAGTCTAATGCTTATAACTTTTCCCCGTTACTTAGTTACATAACTTCACATTTAACTTGTTTTACTTTTACATTTTAATACACTTTTCCCCCACTAAATTGTCATTATAACTTACTTAACATGTCCTTAACAATCTTATAACATCATTACTTAATAATCCCCATCATCCTATATCCTTAAACAATTTTTTTTTTACATACTTTGGGCCGTCCGACCCACCGTCCGACCCACAACTGGTCGGACCGTTCCAGAAACTTTCCCGTCTTTTTAATACACCTGTCCGACCCAGTCCGACCCAATCTTCTGGGTCGGACCAATTCCAGAGACTTAGAGCACACACGTCCGACCCATGTCCGACCCAAGACCTCTGGGTCGGACCATTCCAGAAAACTCCAACAATTGAATTAACAAGGCTGTCGACCCACCCTGGGTCGGACCACTGGGTCGAACAACATCAGAAATTGTCAAAAACTTGTCAAACTTTCTCCAAACTTTTCCTCAAGCCTCCTAATGTGTTCTAACATCATTTGCACACCAAACAACACCTTTAGCCATGTACTAACTCTTTAAATCACACACCAAAACCATCTTATCATTCACAAAATTTCTTACAAGATTCCTAGCACTTTGGAATGTTTTCTCCTTAAGATTTCTAAGTGGTATTTCACCTATAATGACCACTATACCAGGTGTTTCCCTCTACACCTTAACATCATCTCTCAAACTTCTTTTCTTACTAACTAAATCTCCTTTTACATCTTACCTAAACATCATTTCCTCCTTGTACATCAACGTTCCTAAAACTTAAACAAAACTTCTCCAAACTTTATACATCCACAAAAACACTCATTGATTCCTAGAACTTCCAAGATAATACCTAAATCCTTGTAATACTCTAAATCACCTTAATAATGCTTCCTTCCTGTTATACCCAAAATTTCAACCCCCCCGGAAGAAAGTCTCTACTAATAGGCTAGTAGCAAGAGTTCCCAGTTCGATCGGCACGTTTCAGAGTACTAGGGACAGCTTAGTCATCTCCAGGGGCTTTTCGTAATTTTTCAAGGCTCCTAAACCCCCTATAGGCTTTCTCTCTCCTCCAAATAAGGGTCAAATCAATTCAAAATGCTTTGAAATTTTAACCCATGATAAAGGATGACATTTGAAGCATAATGGCGTTGGAATTTTGATTTTTCGAATTTCCAATAATTTTCTAGCAATTTCTGATTGAATCTGACGGAAAATTGAATTTAAAAATATCCCAATATCCAAAAAATTCGATTCCACTTTAGAAAAATCAGAAATATCATCCTTTACCCATGTGTAAAATTTTATAATCAAATTCCTTTTGGTAACCCTTGAGCTAAAACGTCGGTAAATCTCGGTTTTTACCGGATTTTTCTATCTTTAAGGAAGCCTATATAAGGAACCTTATCCCGTGATCAAATCAGAACCTCAAGAACCTAAGCAACCAGAAAACCTAGCCGTCTCATTCTCCTCACGTTTTTACATCCAAGCACCAAAATCACATCAAAAATCTCTCGAAATCACCACCTAAACACACTTTTCAACTCCTAACACATCACAATCATCAAACATCAACCAAACCACCTCCAAAACGTGAAGAACACCATCAACAATCAACAACCAGAAGCCCGGGTCGAACTCAATCCGGAACCGGCATCATCGGAGCCTCCGAAGAATCCCAACGTGAAGAATCATCTTGAATTCGAAGGTAAAACAGGTTACAATCCAACTTTTCTGATTCCCCACGACCTTATTAACTCTCTGTTAAATTTTGGGTTCAAACTAACCTTCGTACGCTTCTGTATTGCTGTTTATTCAAGCTTCTGTCCAATAACTTGTTTACCAAGTTTCGTGCATAATTCGAATTCAAATTGAGAACTTTCGATCACTAACGCATTGTACATCTTTCAGGCTACACACCCATAAAATTTGAGTCGAAAACACCTTCGGGAACAGCCTTAACGCCGCCGTCCGAGGGCGGTCCGCACCCACGGACGTCATGTCCGGGGTCCCGGACTCCTTGTCCGTAAGCCCGGACGCCCACGGACGGCGGCGAGATTTTTTAAATTTTAAAATTTAGGTTTTTCTAATAATGTCCGGGCCCACGGACGGCCTGTCCGTGGCCCCGGACTTTACAACTTTCTGTTTTCTTTTAATTCGACTTTTATTTTCATATAGGTTAACTAGGGTCCGTGGTCTCGGACATTAGGTCCGTGGCCACGGACGGAAACAAAATTTGACCTAATTCTGCCTCCGAAACCCTAGTTTAGGTAATTTTAATTTCCACTTTAATTTTCTGTCAAAAAATGCTAAAAACACAAAAAACAGAAGCACCGCACTTAGGTTAAAAAGCAACTTTGTAAAAGCCGTAATTAAACCAAGTAGAGGAAAAACGACCTAGGAGGGTAATGAAAGTAATTGAACCCTAATTAAGTCGAATATCAAGCCCCCGAACCCGAACTCTCCTTTCCTAATTTGATCTAGGTTAAAATTAGGTGGCGACTCGTAATAGGTTCCAGTGAGCTAGCTTAGGTTTTAATAATTATTGTTATATGACATAGTTATTAATCTTAGGCTATAAGTGGACCTAAAACCCGATTAGATCCTAATCACTTTAATCAACATAGGATAGGGTTTAAAATCGAGGCTCACAGACTGGCGACTCTGCTGGGGACAAACTTCTTAATTTTAACTTGTTTTAATTTTAAGAAAGAGGGCTTAACTCGAAAATGTTTATTTATGGCTTTATTACTTTGTTCGTTTACTTTGTGCGCACTTTAATTTTCTGCACCTTTGCATCATATGAGAGCGAGGGTCCACCTAAACCAATTTCACCCCGGGACCCGTTTGAGGGTCCCCTGTCAGGGACTCACACCTTTTAGGTGATGTGAATAAGCGGGGGAAAAGAGGAGGGTGTCGTCTAACCACACCCCCTTAATACCTGGGCTTTAGCCCCAAGCGTTTTCCTGGCAGTGTCCTTACCTAGCCCATTGTTTGGTCAGTCAAAGACCCGACCGTAGACGCACACCTTCAGGTGATGTGAAAAAAGTGGGGAAGCCCAAAGAGAATAGCGTGCAAGCCCTATTCCTTTGAGGTGACCTGGGCCCATGCCCCAAGCACCTCTCCGGATCGATCCATACCCGTTTGGATTTAAACGTCTAGTGAGGACATGTTGAATTTGTGTGGGCCTTGTTTGCTTGTATGATCGGCCCATTACTCAGCCTACAGATTGATAGGAACTTCTCCTACATTAACCTAGCCCAGCCCGAATTGGCAGCTCTATTTGTTTGCGGCCCAGAGGTCCTGTTTGGTTTAATATGTGAGTCATTCGGGCTTCGGCCCAAAAGCTTAGACTTAGGTGATTTCTCTTCTGGCCCAATTCGAATTATCCATTTAGTTCTAGGCCCATGAAAAACAAATCCACCTCAAGCAGTTCATGAAAATCCATCAGGCCTTTCCGTTTCAAGGTTTATTCTAGTCCAGGAAGACTTTCCACTTGGGCTTTGGCCCAAAGTCCTAGGTATAGGTATCATCTTCTAGGCCCAATCAGAACCACTCGGCCCAAATTCCAATTCACATCTAGGACATGGTTTAAAAATCATTTCGGCCCATGCGCCCTATTTCTAGCCCAAACACATTCTGGCCCAGGTGTCAAATTCTCAAAACATTCTGAGTACCGCATTCATAACTCACTTCATCTGGGCCCACAGACCAATTCATAGTTTTGGCCCACGAACTTTGCTCTCAATCCAGAATTTGGCCCATAACATAAAACATTCGAATCCCAGATAGTTTGTGCAACCCATTCATTCTAGTTTCTGGCCTCAAGGCCCAACAGGGTCATCAAACGAATCTTAGGCTTCAAGGTTTCTCTCTCGGCCTAGAGGCCCATTCATAATCCATGTGGCTTCCTTCGGCCCGTTTGCTCCACTTCCACGTTAAGGGTATTCAGGCCCACACATCCGCTCTAACCTAGGGATCACTCTAGTCCATGCACTTCACTCTCAGTTTGGAAGAGATTCAGGCCCTAGTTCCTCCTACATAACCCATAGGCATTCCTAGTTCAAGTACTTCGTGGAGCCTACTAAGAGTCCAAGAAGAAGTCGATCACAGTCATCTTAGCGATATCCCGGCGGTCAAGAGCTCGAGTCTTCAGCATGCCGACTTCAGATGGTTCAGCAGGATTCGGATTCAACAGAAATTTTAGGGTTCCCATGCATTCTACTGCATAACCTGCCATAACATTCATATTTCAAATGCACCTCTCATATTTTTCAAAGAATGATCGTTTTCAAACCACTAATAAGAAGCATCGATTTTGTTGAATCATCTTCTTCCTCATGTTCACAAATGAATGACTTTTTCAAGTCTAAATGATAACACAAAAAAAAGGTTTTGTTTCACACAAGTTTCTTTTGAATGGTTCATGAATTAATTATTTCCGACAATGGAACACAAAGACTTGTATTTTGTTTCTGAATTTTGAGCATGCCTTACCAAACCGCACAACTCACCACATAATATCCAAACAACCCACAATGAGGTTCAAGGCCCACATCTATCAAACTGTTGTCACGAACCCCAAATCAATACTGGGGGCAATCTGAGTTTAGAATCATTGTCTTCGAATCTTTTGTTTAAACGTGTGAACTAGTCTCTGAGTGAAATTCGCGAGAGTGTCTTGAGCGGGAAAACCATGAGTGAACGAGCGTGTCATTTTTACACGACTCCGGCGAGACCACATTCAAAGGTGAGGAAAACGGCATAACTCTGACCGAAGGAGATAATTTGTAAATTTACTCTTAGACCTGTGAAAAGTAACAAAGAACGGATACACAATTATCAGGAATGACGAAGCACCTAGGTACAGCACCACATAGCCAAAAGCTTGTGAACCCTGACGTTAAACCCTAGGCACCCCTGCTGAGCCTTTCATATATCCCTTTTCGATATTATGAACTCCACAAAATAACCCAGCCAATGATGAATGTCTGACCCGGTGACCAAAGGAAGCAAGGAGCCCGAGTCTCGGATAACATCTTCATCAGTTCAAAGAAGCAACTCCGCTATCAGCATGACGAAGCAATCCGTAAATGGTCCCAGAGTGACACAGGATCCAAAGAGCTCACACCAAAAGGCTCTCGAAGCCCAAAACCGGGAAACACAAGAACCCCGAAGGCAAAGTCAATAAAGGATAAAACAAAAAGGCAAACCCGAAGTGCCTCAAAGAAATCCAAATGACAAAAAGAGAAATAGTGTAAAGGACAACCTCAAAGGTCCAGGTCCAGAAGCTCGAAAACAACGTCAACACGAAGCAGCTAGACGACTTCAAGACAAGGAAGATGAATCTGAGAGAAGACACAAGTTGCAGCTTTGGTCACCCATTTAAGCTCCACATACCTCAAATATCCCTCCGTAACCCCATCATTTTTCATCGCACCCTACGGCCACGTTATAAGCTTTAAAGACTTCCGACTTGATAGTTGTGTGTCCAATCACGTGAAAGTAACAGATCAAATGCGTAAATCCATCAAACGTCGAATTCAATGGTCTAAAAGTTATGACCATGAGCGAGAAATGAGTGCATACACCAAACACGTCGAGTGTAGGTTAGGAAGCACCAAATCAGAACATAAGCCTTGACCCTGTAAGGACGAGACTCATTCGCACGTTTAATCAAAGAAAATACCGGGGGCAATCGATCGTCCCAATCGATTTGCATGAACTCTAGCTCAGATTGTCCTAAGGAAAAATACTGGGGGCAATTGTTGGTTCCAACAATTGCCATGACAACACCAATTGAAACCCAAAGCATGAGCACCACCATCCTACCAAAGGCACACATAAGCCCTTACCTCCACATCAAACACCTCAGGCCCACATAAGCCCTACCTCCACATCAAACACTTCAGGCCCACATAAGCCTTCACTTCCACATAAATTCCATGGCCCGTCATAAGCCCTACCACCACTGAAAGAGCCCCGCAAACAAAAAAACCTATACTCTCACAAGCGGCACGTTCATCTTCTTTGAAACAAAGTGCAAGTCTGAAATCTTTAGTCAGGAAATGATAATTTCACTTTCCATTTCAGTAGAAAGATTTTCCTTTAAACATTGTCATGTTTGGCACCTTTTTCAACAATTTCTTGTCCTACACGATTTTCCTTCAAACACTTCGGTTTCATAAATCTACATCATCGCCATGTTTGGCATATTCCTAGCAATTTCTTGCTTTCAACCAACCTACATCATCGCCATGTTTGGCATATTCCTAGCAATTTCTTGCTTTCAACCAACCTACATCATCGCCATGTTTGGCATATTCCTAGCAATTTCTTGCTTTCAACCAACCTACATCATCGCCATGTTTGGCATATTCCTAGCAATTTCTTGCTTTCAACCAACCTACATCATCGCCATGTTTGGCATATTCCTAGCAATTTCTTGCTTTCAACCAACTACATCATCGCCATGTTTGGCATGTTTTCTTGCTTTCAACAAATCTGCATCATCGCCATGTTTGGCATGTTTCTTGCTTTCAACAAATCTGCATCATCGCCATGTTTGGCTTATTCCTAGCAATTTCTTGCTTTCAACCAACCTACATCATCGCCATGTTTGGCATGTTCCTAGCAATTTCTTGCTTTCGACAAATTAGCATATCATCCCCATAGCATCATCACCTTTTATACTTCAGGTTCCCGACACCTTATAATGCTCGGCGTATTCCATTCGAATTCAGGTTCCCGACACCTTATAATGCTCGGCGTATTCCGTTCAACTTATGGTTCCCGACACCTTATAATGCTCGGCGTATCCCGTTCAACTTATGGTTCCCGACACCTTATAATGCTCGGCGTATCCCGTTCAACTTATGGTTCCCGACACCTTATAATGCTCGGCGTAATCCATTCAATTTCAGGTTCCCGACACCTTATAATGCTCGGCGTAATTCATTCAATTTCAGGTTCCCGACACCTTATAATGCTCGGCGTACCCCATTCAGTCTCAGGTTCCCGACACCTTATAATGCTCGGCGTATTTTATTCACTTTCAGGTTCCCGACACCTTATAATGCTCGGCGTATTCCAGGTTCCCGACACCTTAAAATGCTCGGTGTATTCCATTCAGGTTCCCGACACCTTATAATGCTCGGCGTATTCCAGGTTCCCGACACCTTAAAATGCTCGGTGTATTCCATTCACTTTCAGGTTCCCGACACCTTAGAATGCTCGGCGTACTTCATTCCTTTATAGGTAGTCAACGCCTTAGAATCGCTTGACATTACTTCATCTTTTAGGTTGTCAACGCCTTAGAATCACTTGACATTACTTCGTCTTTCAGGTAGTCGACGCCTTAGAATCGCTTGACATTACTCCATTTGCATCATTTTAGGTAGTCAACGCCTTAGAATAGCTTGACATCATTTTCATCACCTTAGGTAGTCAGCACCTTAGAATAGCTCGACACAACTTGCTAGATTTCAAATGGCATACGAGGTCTTTTAGGATCCAGAATTTTGGGGTATCACTCAAGCATCAACTAGTCTTTTCATCTTCATTACAAAGCCTAGTTGACGGGGGGCAATCTGTTATACCCAAAATTTCAACCCCCCCGGAAGAAAGTCTCTACTAATAGGCTAGTAGCAAGAGTTCCCAGTTCGATCGGCACGTTTCAGAGTACTAGGGACAGCTTAGTCATCTCCAGGGGCATTTTCGTAATTTTTCAAGGCTCCTAAACCCCCTATAGGCTTTCTCTCTCCTCCAAATAAGGGTCAAATCAATTCAAAATGCTTTGAAATTTTAACCCATGATAAAGGATGACATTTGAAGCATAATGGCGTTGGAATTTTGATTTTTCGAATTTCCAATAATTTTCTAGCAATTTCTGATTGAATCTGACGGAAAATTGAATTTAAAAATATCCCAATATCCAAAAAATTCGATTCCACTTTAGAAAAATCAGAAATATCATCCTTTACCCATGTGTAAAATTTTATAATCAAATTCCTTTTGGTAACCCTTGAGCTAAAACGTCGGTAAATCTCGGTTTTTACCGGATTTTTCTATCTTTAAGGAAGCCTATATAAGGAACCTTATCCCGTGATCAAATCAGAACCTCAAGAACCCTAAGCAACCAGAAAACCTAGCCGTCTCATTCTCCTCACGTTTTTACACATCCAAGCACCAAAATCACATCAAAAATCTCTCGAAATCACCACCTAAACACACTTTTCAACTCCTAACACATCAACAATCATCAAACATCAACCAAACCACCTCCAAAACGTGAAGAACACCATCAACAATCAACAACCAGAAGCCCGGGTCGAACTCAATCCGGAACCGGCATCATCGGAGCCTCCGAAGAATCCCAATGAAGAATCATCTTGAATTCGAAGGTAAAACAGGTTACAATCCAACTTTTCTGATTCCCCACGACCTTATTAACTCTCTGTTAAATTTTGGGTTCAAACTAACCTTCGTACGCTTCTGTATTGCTGTTTATTCAAGCTTCTGTCCAATAACTTGTTTACCAAGTTTCGTGCATAATTCGAATTCAAATTGAGAACTTTCGATCACTAACGCATTGTACATCTTTCAGGCTACACACCCATAAAATTTGAGTCGAAAACACCTTCGGGAACAGCCTTAACGCCGCCGTCCGAGGGCGGTCCGCACCCACGGACGTCATGTCCGGGGTCCCGGACTCCTTGTCCGTAAGCCCGGACGCCCACGGACGGCGGCGAGATTTTTTAAATTTTAAAATTTAGGTTTTTCTAATAATGTCCGGGCCCACGGACGGCCTGTCCGTGGCCCCGGACTTTACAACTTTCTGTTTTCTATTTAATTCGACTTTTATTTTCATATAGGTTAACTAGGGTCCGTGGTCTCGGACATTAGGTCCGTGGCCACGGACGGAAACAAAATTTGACCTAATTCTGCCTCCGAAACCCTAGTTTAGGTAATTTTAATTTCCACTTTAATTTTCTGTCAAAAATGCTAAAAAACACAAAAAACAGAAGCACCGCACTTAGGTTAAAAAGCAACTTTGTAAAAAGCTAATTAAACCAAGTAGAGGAAAAACGACCTAGGAGGGGTAATGAAAGTAATTGAACCCTAATTAAGTCGAATATCAAGCCCCCGAACCCGAACTCTCCTTTCCTAATTTGATCTAGGTTAAAATTAGGTGGCGACTCGTAATAGGTTCCAGTGAGCTAGCTTAGGTTTTAATAATTATTGTTATATGACATAGTTATTAATCTTAGGCTATAAGTGGACCTAAAACCCGATTAGATCCTAATCAACTTTAATCAACATAGGATAGGGGTTTAAAATCGAGGCTCACACTTCCCTAGTAAAGCACTTGTTCATTTTTAACACTTCCTAGTTCACCAAAACTCATTTAAAACACTTAGTACTTCTTATACATCTTCTAAATTTTGACATGGGTTCATCTAGCACATTGCTATACCAAAGCACATAGCTTTCACCATTAGACATTCGAGAACACCTAAAATCCATCAAGAGTAATCTCACACACAAACACTTAGGTTTTCACCCTTTTACAACCAAAAACACTTAATCACTTAATGCACATTCCTTACACACAAACATATTGTTTTTCCTCCTTTAACCATCCAAGACACTCATCTTCACAAAGAATGTTCTTTACACACATCTAAATCCTTAAACTACACTACATCACAATATAGTGCATAAACTTAAATTGCATGGCACTTAGGCCCTTAAGATGCATAAATCATAAACACTGAATTTCCCACATTGTATTTGCCTTTGACCTGCAAGTACACTCAACAATACATATGCCTTTTACTAAGCCCTTGAGAGCATTCTTCTAAGTCATTTTCCCTTGGCTCCTTAAATCATTTTCATAAGCAATATAAGCTCATTTCTCCCAAGACTTTAAACCACATTAGGTTAGCACATTTACCTCTTTTCCTCACAAACTTCTTTCTTGTTTCCTTGACTAAATTGGCAAGGCTTTTAGTTGCTTGTCAACTTCTAAACATTATACAAATAATATAATGAGTATACAAGCTTTAAGCTTCATCTCATTGTAAACCCTAGTTACATATATTATCTTAACACATTAAGGTAATTGTTTTACCTTTGGAATTAGAAGAGAGTTTGAATAAGTATCAAGAGAGGACTCCTCCTAGCCCTTGGAAGATTCAAATGAAGCTAAAACAAGCAAGGTAAAGACACCATTGTGAGGTGAATTTTCAGACAACACAAAACATGAAGGAAACATCATTTTTCTTTGAGTTTCCTTACCTTGAAGCAAAGGAGAACAATAATATGTGAAAAGGTGAGCTCAAGCTCCTCCCATGGTGATTCCTCTTGGCACTGAAATGGAGCTCTTGGGATTTTGAAAGGATAGGAATGAAGAGCTTGATGAGACAAAGAGAATGGTGGTGTTTGTTTTTGATTTGGTTAAGTGAGCTAGGAAATATTGACAATGGAAGATGGAGGTTGATGGTGTGCTGTAGCAAACCGTAGAAAGAGCAAGAAGGGAGGAAGAAGACTGTGAAATGAAGGAAATGATAGAATGAAGGAAAAGGTAAGTTGTTTAGATATTTAAGTAAGTAACTATTTACTTTTGCTATTTTTTTCTATCTTATCAATTACAAGGGAATGAGTCATCCCATATAAGAAAAACCGGCCCCCTTTTTATGTAAGGGGTATTTTAGTCTTTATTTTCCAATTTAATTACTTATATAACATATGTTACAAACTAGCTTATTTTAGTTACTATTCACTAAAACAAGGCACATAGATGTGAAATTTTTGATTTCCCATTGATATAGACTTCCAAATGTGATACTATAGTACACATTTAATTAAAGAGTAATGATGGACATTTAGCCATTCAAACTCCTTTACAAGACAATTTTTCAAAAACGTGCTTTAAGACTCCTTAAAGCACTTTTTGGTTTTAACTTGTTTTCGAGCTTGGTTTTCTTTGGTAATTGATTTAATATGTTCATTAACATATTTATAAGGTATAGGTATGACCATTAGGTCTTATACAAATTTATCCCAAGCTTAGAGCACATTTTTGCTCTTATTGACTTTAAGGTATATTCTTGTGTTTTGTTTGGTTTAACTGTCTACCAAATTTTGCTAAGGGCTTAATTAGCGTTATTAAATCATAATTGAATATTATTAAGTCTTGGTAGGATCTTTGGGTCCTAACCAAGTTCACTCCTAGCTTAGAGCATGTTTTTGCTCAAACTGTATCTTAGTGCTTTATTGCATTTTACTATGGTTTAAATTGTTCACTGATGTCTCTAAGGCACTTTTTAGCCTTTACATACCATAGTTTAATATTTAAACCACATATCAAGGTTTGGGGTATTTCAATCTACCCCCTTAAAAGAACTTCGTCCTCGAAGTTCACACTTCCCACACATCATTTAGATTAGAACGCATGAACCACTTGGAAATAAACCTCCATAATCAAACATACTTTACATCACACCCTCGGACTTAACGGTCCGGGTACATATACACATCCATACATAACATAACATAACATTACATAACATACTTACATGATAACCTCGGACTCAATGGTCCGGGTATCTTAACAACATTTGTACATATATAACAACCCTTGGACTCTCTGGTCTTGGGTAACATAACAACATTTAGACACATAGGTCTAGATAACATAACAGCCTTTAGACACATAGGTCCATGTAACACAACAACATTTAGACTCATAGGTCTTGATAACATACACTTTTGGAACTCAAGGTCAAAATAATATTTATTACACATACCACACAACATGTCATAGCATGTATAACAATCAAAAATATATTTTATATACACTGTGATCCCGCAGAACCCGGTCGCGATGGACACCTTCCATCCCCGTTCCTTTGGGAGATCAAAACAATCACTTAAATTTAAAATTTTTTTTCCTTGTGAGGTTAAGTAAGAGAACTTTAATTATGTAAAGCATCTATCGATGTTTTATAAATACCAATTCAAAATTCTTTTGAAAACACATACAACTCCAAGTCCAACTTATGCTCCTTTCTTCTTTTCTTAGCGTGGTTAGTTGTGACCACTTATAGGGAGCTTCAAGAGTCATCCAACCCTGATGTGATCAGCATCAGTGTCGAATTATCCTTCCACCCCAATTTGTGTTCGGCTTCCCTCGATCGCATGCAAATCAAGTTCTACCTCCCACTTCATTTTCAAGCTTCAAATAAATCACCCATTTCCAATTTTCTATCTTTTTAATCATTCTAATCATGATCATAACATCTCCAAGGGATAGAACTCCGTCTATCAGTTATCTCCATTCGCTTTAATGTTGTTACCTAGGGAATCTTATTCTTACTAGGTTCTATGTCGGTTCATACCCTTTCATGAATCACTATATAGTATATATATACACATATATTTTATCAAAATACAACACACAGTTTCACATTTATACACTGTCGGGGTTTTTGTTCCCCCGGGAGTTTCTCTACTCCCCACACTTGTACTATCACACACAACTATTAACAAATAAACACACTTATCACAATGGTATTCGCATCTTCTGTGCGCAATTACCACAATTAAACCATGAATGCGTATGTTTACGTAACACACGCACCAATCATCAAAACAAATTATTTGTGCTATGCACACATAAGTCACGTACACTTGTACGGTAATACACACTAAGTGGTTTTGCGCTCTACCCCCCTTAAAAGGTATTACACCCACGTAATCAATCACTAAACATTGGCTTAAAATGTTCTGCCGTCATGAAGTATTTTAACTTCCACGCGGTCTATTATACAATGCATTCCGATTAGAGGATCTTAACCATATTGGCGGTTTAGTCCCTAAATCAAGAATTCTCATTGGAGTTTGCTCTAACTCTTAACTGGTTTCGGTTCTGGCCTGTGAGGCTTCTAGGCGTTAATAATTAGCCATTCACTCGTATTCACCATGCACATTCAACATTTGAATTACTGGCTCTCTAGTTTCTGCTGTGAAACTCTAATAACTGTAGGGCTCAAGTTGCCCCACTCGTTATTGTTACCGTATTGTTCACCTCCCATTTATCACCTTCATCTTGGTAACAATGGTTTCTCAACCGACGCGTGGTATCTCTTACAGTTAGCGAACTCGGTGAGTTACAAAACTTCCATCCACTTCTCTAATAACTTACTGCGTAAACTGGTATGTATTTCACAATGATTGACTTGTTCCCTTCCGACTTACTGTCGGTTGAGATTGAGCTACTACCTAGTGTGTAGTGCTCCCTCAGCTATTTCCCACACTTGAGGTATATTCCATACCGATATCTAGTATTCCGTGTTATTGCTGTCACTTGTTCTTAATCATGCCTCCACATTTGATTCCGTACATGTATTTTTTTTATTGGTGCAGCCTTGCATTTCCTATGCCTCGGCGATTATAACATTATTCCACCACAATTAACATGTTTCCAATTCTTAACTATTCCACTCGATCATTACTGCGCAAGTGCAATACCAAAACACTCAGTCATACAGAGTGCAGAGGCGTAAACTCTTGACAGCAAATCTCTCATGCGATTCACAACGGAATTCACACTGTGTTTCATTGAGATTCTGATCTCGTAATACTGGCTACTGCTTACTGCCTAGTTTGTTTATCATCACTTACCTTGCATCACCACTGAATTTAATTCATAACTGCTCTTATCTGCCATATCATTGTTTAACAACACTTATACAACGGTCGCTTGCTGTGTACCGTGCTCTTACTTATTGTATAACACCAACTTATATGGTATTTACCGTCATATTAACTTCCACACATATACTTACATTATTCACACTATGGATTCATTTGGATGACTACCGAATGCTCCTTGAGCATTGATCATTCGAGTCATAAGCCGGCATTATTCAGCTCGGTGCTTCACTTTATACACACATGCTACTAAACTAACTGCTCTCTTTCAATAATAATATCATCCATCCTTAACATATTTCTTGAACTTGATTCACATAACTACCGCTCCTGCGGTCTCACGATATCGAGAGGTATCCCCACTCTTAATGCAGTGGTTTGTTCTCCGCTCTATTCACTTATACAACATAAACTTATGCAATCAATCTAATTTATATAACATATCTTGCTTATGGCTTATAAGCCTTATTTGCCTTGAGCTGCGCTCATTGTAGGCTGTCCACACACATGTACTTCTCTATACAACATTACATGGTTAGAGGTTGTATTGGGCTCCATGACAAGGTCGTTGCATCACGTTTCCTTTCACGGGATGCCCCTTAGGATTGTCAGTCCATCTCCTGACAACTTATGTCTAAACTGGGTGTTAGTTTTAACCCTTGTGTTTCTGTCATGTCATTTCGTGCCATTATTGTTGATGTAAACACCCTTCAAGGATTGCTCCTGTGTGTTGTTAAGTTATTCCATCACATCTAGCTTGCACTTATTGGTATATTCGGTTAGCCACGCCGTTTGCGTTCTTAACTGGCTTATTATCTTCTTCTATGAAGATCAACACTTCCTGGTAGTGTAGGTACTCATTCTGGGAGTTTCATCCCGTTCATTGTACACTAATGTGTCCACATTAGGTATCCGCTTGCCATGCACAGGCTGGGTCACCATTCCAGCTATCATGTTTATCCCTGAGGATCCTTAAGACATATACGATGTCTTTACATTACAGTTAATGCACTTCGCACCTCCTGACTCTTAAACATTTCGTTGAAAGGAATTCACTAATTCCTTTAGTCACGTTAACTTAACTGAGTTCCTTAACTTCAACCATTCCTTGTAATCCTTAGCTCTTGTTTGGCTTATACTGCTGACCGTAGTACGGAGTCGACTACTTCCCGTGTTTCGGACTCTACTCGTATACATATGTGGGGTACCCTACTGATACATTGCTACTTACCCAACTAACCCATATATAGGTCTGTCAGGCCCACAAGCTCCTCACGGAGTGTGGTCGTCCCACATTACAGTTGGTACACTCGTAGTGTCTGTCACACGCCTAGGTGAAGTATTCTGTTGTCAACTCCCTTGTATTGTCTTGTGACAATATTCATTCCGTGTTTCCCGAACTTAATCAAGGGAAAGTTTATCCACTGTTGTATCTTTATCAACTGCCCTTAGTTTTACTGGTTTGATTTAGAAGAAGGTTAGAAAGAAGTGTTGGTTTGAAAGAGAATTTGGTTTTGAAAAGAAAAGAGTTTGTATAAATCTGGGTTGAAAGAAAAAAATCTCATGGTTTACAATGCCTTCTTGCCTTAACCAAATCTAGCTTCTTGCTGACTGGTGTACTTCCAATTACAAAGGTTAGGCTATTAAGCCCTTCCATGGTTATAATGATCTCATTTAACTTTGTGGTACTTTACCGAGTACTTGTAGTTGTTAAAACTTCCCCGAACAGCCCTGTTATAGCAGCACTTGCCATGGCAAGTGCGCCATGCTAGCTGGCTATCAGTTCAACACACACACACCGATTGCGGTATCATTTTTACCCGCACTGTCATCAGTGGCCTTGTTGGCCCTCACTGATCTTACTGTCTTGATAATAACTCCTCCAGGTGACTTCTCACTGTCTTCACATGATAATCATTAACTGGGGTGTTCCCCATTCTTGGTGTCCCCTTTTTCTTAGTATTATACCTCCTTCGTAGCCCATTCCACGTATTTGTCGTGGTTACTGAGACTTGTCTCTTGTTTGGGCACTACATTGTAGTTCCTTTGTCGGTTGGTATACCGTTGGCGTATCATTTAACAACTGTGGTTCCGTAGACACTCGTCTCGGGTTTCATTAATCCATTTCTTGCCTGTTGCACGGTTGGTGCGTTGCAAGCTGGTTATTCTCGACTGCTCGGCATGTCGACCCAGGTTGCCAGAAATTCTATTCTCTTATACACAAAATTCTTCATTCTTCGCTATGAAATGCGGTTAACATTGTTTAGATGGGAACCGTCTCCGGGATTCCCAGTTTTCGGGATCTACCGTATGACAGGTTCTCCATACCTTTAGAGGTACTTAATAACAGCCAGATCGGGTATTCCCGAGTATGAGAGGACTTTCATCTCTCTGGCGTTGTTTCCCAAGTTATAAAACAGGGATTGTGGAGGGTGGGTTGGATATTGTAGGTTTCCAGTACACGCTGGTTACTCCTAACTAGCGTATCTCTCACGCTATCACTCAACCCTTAACCCAAGGTACTAAAATCCTAACTCGGTACTTCCTAAGCTCGGTAATTCAGTCATCAGAGCGATACTTCGCTCTGATACCACTTTTTGTAACACCCATCCAACAACAAACACATAACAACAATCTGCAGCGGAAAATATACTTCATCACATTACTTAACTCGTTGGTGTTACACGCCGTTAACCACCCACGTGGCTAACAAGGCTATTACATATACATTGTACCGGTCTGATGGACTAGATTTTCGAGCGACTACACATTACTGACCCTTCCATTAACAAAAGAAACAACATACACCTTCCAACTGTACCGAGTATTCACAACTAATGCCGATAACAATTTCGGTCTTACTACACCTACTGTATAGATACAACTTAAATGATTACCCATGTACAACGACTACCCCGTCCTACTCTCGAAAGGCTTCCAGCTCTATGTACCTGAAATAGGAAAAGAAGAGAAAGGGTGGCCCCCAAGGGGCTCAACACCTTTGCTGGTATGGTAATCCCGCAGCCCGCATCTACCGGGCCACACAACTAATTGTCGTTTTAGCATGCGGTTGATTATATTTAAATCATGCATGTAACTATAAACACACAACACAAAACATTCCACCTCAAAGGGCTCAACAACAGATAACACCACCCTACTTGATAAGTCACTCATGGTGTTCATTACTCCTAGAGTGTTCCTCCTCCAATGGAGCTACTTCCTTAATAGACGACACTACCCACTAATCGGGTTATCCTTAAACGCCTCTTATCACAAATTGTGATTCATATCCATGATCCACATACTCCACATTTTACAACATATAACATACACTACATAACAACACCTTTCACGTTACAATGTGCACATAACAACATCGCAATAGAAATTGCATTACAACAACAACACATAACATAACGGGAGCGGTTCTCTTAGGAACCGACCCAAACATTGTTAATTCACTGGTGAGCCTAGAGAATGATGTCACTCTCATGATAAAATCGTTATACAACACTCATTACCGTCCTAATAGTCGGACGAGTAACTTAAGTTAAGATGGTTCGGGTTTTGTGGCCCGAACACACCACACAAACACATGTTCCCCCTAAACCGATTATAAGTCAGAATAGCTAAGCTTTGGAATAAGCTAATGGGAGATCATAACCCGTGAGGGAAACAACCATAACAGAGAAGGGTAAGGCTAAGAAGGATACCCACTCCTAAACAACGCGCGACCGGCCTAACCGGATTCCTCACACTGTTAGTACATACTTACTTTTAGATATTAGTTAGAACCCCGCTATGGAGTCTATCACCTCTACACACCATACAGTATTACAACTGGGTTAAACATACAAGGGAGATCCCTACATTCACACACACATATCACACAATTAACACACGCATAGTCGTGGTTAGAACGTCCCATGGTTCGGGTCGTTTACTCCGAATACCGAACTCTCATGTGATCCTAGACTCAGTTAACTAAGGTTAACACTTCCAAGGTTAAATGGTATCGGAGTTGAACACGCCACATAAATGAATTACTGTAAACTCATTACATGTTTTATCTTACAGCGTGGCAAACATACAGAAAAACACATTGGCATACAAGCCGGTGTAATCCGGTAGGACACAGGTTGCAAGAAAACCATACCTGTCACCGGAGTCCACTTTATCATGTCCACTTATGTTCCTCGAGCAACTCTCGAACAACTGATAACATTACATGTACTTTTATTAACATCGGGGTAACATGATTGTTTAAAGTCTAATGCTTTTAACTTTTCCCCGTTAACTTAGTTACATAACTTCACATTTTAACTTGTTTTACTTTTACATTTTAATACAACTTTTCCCCCACTAAATTGTCATTATAACTTACTTAACATGTCCTTAACAATCTTATAACATCATTACTTAATAATCCCCATCATCCTATAACCTTAAACATTTTTTTTTACATACTTTGGGCCGTCCGACCCACCGTCCGACCCACAACTGGGTCGGACCGTTCCAGAAACTTTTCCCGTCTTTTAAATACACCTGTCCGACCCATGTCCGACCCAATCATCTGGGTCGGACCATTCCAGAGACTTAGAGCACACATGTCCGACCCATGTCCGACCCAAGACCTCTGGGTCGGACCATTCCAGAAACTCCAACGATTGAATTAACAAGGCTGTCCGACCCACCCTGGGTCGGACCACTGGGTCGGACAACATCAGAAATTGTCAAAAACTTGTCAAACTTTCTCCAAACTTTTCCTCAAGCCTCCTAATGTGTTCTAACATCATTTGGCACACCAAACACACCTTTAGCCATGTACTAAACTCTTTAAATCACACACCAAAACCATCTTATCATTCACAAATTTCTTACAAGATTCCTAGCACTTGGAATGTTTTCTCCTTAAGATTTCTAAGTGGTATTTCACCTATAATGACCACTATACCAAGGTGTTTCCTCTACACCTTAACATCATCTCTCAAACTTCTTTTCTTACTAACTAAATCTCCTTTTCACATCTTACCTAAACATCATTTACTCCTTGTACATCAATGCTCCTAAAACTTAAACAAACTTCTCCAAGACTTTAATACATCCACAAAAACACTCATTGAATTCCTAGAACTTCCAAGATAATACCTAAATCCTTGTAATACTCTAAATCACCTTAATACATGCTTCCTTCCCTAGTAAAGCACTTGTTCATTTTTAACACTTCCTAGTTCACCAAAACTCATTTAAAACACTTAGTACTTCTTATACATCTTCTAAATTTTGACATGGTTTCATCTAGCACATTGCTTTACCAAAGCACATAGCTTTCACCATTAGACATTCGAGAACACCTAAAATCCATCAAGAGTAATCTCACACACAAACACTTAGGTTTTCACCCTTTTACAACCAAAAACACTTAATCACTTAATGCACATTCCTTACACACAAACATATTGTTTTTCCTACTTTAACCATCCAAGACACTCATCTTCACAAAGAATGTTCTTTACACACATCTAAATCCTTAAACTACGCTACATCACAATATAGTGCATAAACTTAAATTGCATGGCACTTAGGCCCTTAAGATGCATAAATCATAAACACTGAATTTCCCACATTGTATTTGCCTTTGACCTGCAAGTACACTCAACAATACATATGCCTTTTACTAGCCCTTGAGAGCATTCTTCTAAGTCATTTTCCCTTGGCTCCTTAAATCATTTTCATAAGCAATATAAGCTCATTTCTCCTAAGACTTTAAACCACATTAGGTTAGCACATTTACCTCTTTTCCTCACAAACTTCTTTCTTGTTTCCTTGACTAAATTGGCAAGGCTTTTAGTTACTTGTCAACTTCTAAACATTATACAAATAATATAATGAGTATACAAGCTTTAAGCTTCAACTCATTGTAAACCCTAGTTACATATATTATCTTAACACATTAAGGTAATTGTTTTACCTTTGGAATTGGAAGAGAGCTTGAATAAGTATCAAGAGAGGACTCCTCCTAGCCCTTGGAAGATTCAAATGAAGCTAAAACAAGCAAGGTAAAGACACCATTGTGAGGTGAATTTTCGGACAACACAAAACATGAAGGAAACATCATTTTTCTTTGAGTTTCCTTACCTTGAAGCAAAGGAGAACAATAATATGTGAAAAGGAGAGCTCAAGCTCCTCCCATGGTGATTCCTCTTGGCACCAAAATGGAGCTCTTGGGATTTTGAAAGGATAGGAATGGAGAGCTTGATGAGACAAAGAGAATGGTGGTTTGTTTTTTTTATGGTTAAGTGAGCTAGGAAATATTGACAATGGAAGATGGAGGTTGATGGTGGTGCTGTAGCAAACCGTAGAAGAGAGCAAGAAGGGAGGAAGAAGACGTGTGAAATGAAGGGAAATGAGAGAATGAAGGAAAAGGTAAGTTGTTTAGATATTTAAGTGAAGTAACTATTTACTTTTGCTATTTTTTCTATCTTATCAATTAACAAGGGAATGAGTCATCCCATATAAAAAACCGGTCCCCTTTATTATGTAAGGGGTATTTTAGTCTTTATTTGCCAATTTAATTACTTATAATAACATATGTTACAAACTAGCTTATTTTAGTTACTATTCACTAAAACAAGGCACATAGATGTGAAATTTTTGATTTCCCATTGATATAGACTTCCAAATGTGATACTATATAGTACACATGTTAATTAAAGAGTAATGATGGACATTTAGCCATTCAAAACTCCTTTACAAGACAATTTTTCAAAAACGTGCTTTAAAACTCCTTAAAGCACTTTTTGTGTTTTAACTTGTTTTCGAGCTTGGTTTTCTTTGGTAATTTATTTAATATGTTCATTAACATATTTATAAGGTATAGGTATGACCATTAGGTCTTATACAAATTTATCCCAAGCTTAGAGCACATTTTTGCTCTTATTGACTTTAAGGTATATTCTTGTGTTTTGTTTGGTTTAACTGTCTACCAAATTTTCCTAAGGGCTTAATTAGCCTTATTAAATCATAATTGAATATTGTTAAGTCTTGGTAGGCTCTTTGGGTCCTAACCAAGTTCACTCCTAGCTTAGAGCATGTTTTTGCTCAAACTGTATCTTAGTGCTTTATTGCATTTCACTATGGTTTAAATTGTTCACTGATGTCTCTAAGGCACTTTTTAGCCTTTACATACCATAGTTTAATATTTAAACCACATATCAAGGTTTGGGGTATTTCATGTAGTGACGGAGCGGATAGGCCCGGTTGCTTACAGGCTAGACTTGCCTGCTAAGCTGGGCAAGGTGCACGATGTTTTCCATGTATCACAGTTGAAGAAATACATGCCACATCTGTCTCATGTACTTCAGCCTGAGAGGCTAACATTAGAGCCGACCATGCGATCAGTGGAGACTCTTGTACGGATTATGGACACTAAGACTCGAGACACTAGCCATAAGTCTGTTTGACTGGTGAAGGTCCTCTGGTCTAACCAGGAGGTCGAGGAGACCACATGGGAGTTGGAGGATGATATGAGGGCGAAGTATCCATCATTGTTTACTCAGTAGTCTTCATATGTATAGGGTATGGGGCGTACCCCTATTTAAGGGAGGTAGAGCCGTTTCGCTTTATGTATGTACGGTATGTATTTGAAATACATTACCCAGACCTTGAGTCTAAAGTGTTATATCAAGTGTATTTTTGGTATGTAAGAAATCTTTACATCAAGTGTTGTTTTGGGATATGTAAGGTGTAAGGAAGTGTGAAAAAAAAAATTTACGTTGCAAGTAATCCTGGTATTCAAATTAAATGATACATGGGAATTTTTGAACTTTGAGGGCAAAGTTCTTTTAAGGGGGGTAGATTGAAATACCCCAAACCTTAATATGTTAATTAATTATTTAATTATGATATAATAAGGCTAATTAAGTCCTTAAGATCATTGGTGAAGAAATAAAAACCAAAAAAAAAAGAAAACGCGTAAAAGTCACAAAACGCAAAAATGTGTGTTAAGTAATTATATTAAGTATATAACCTTAAGTAGGGTCAGAAATGGATTCCTAGGACCTATTTAGTCACTAAGAACATGAGGGAAAAATTCCCGAAGGAAACGGATCCAAATAGTGGATTAAAAACGCAAAACGAGCTTTAAAGCACATTTTTCAAGAAACCATAGAAATGTGATTTTAAATGGGTTTAACGGACTAATAAAAATTTATAGTCAATCATATGACTATAATTAAACATTAGTCAAGGTCTAACACCATTAAAATTATTAAAACGAGAAAAATCCGAAAATCGGACCCGGACTGTTAAATACTGACAGTTCGAGATTTACGGGTGTTATCTGCTAAATGACCATGTGCCACCTCCTCTCTACTTTTACAAAAATTTGATTGTTTCCCCTTCTGTGAGGTAGCTCACGTGTTTCCCCTCTCCCTCTCATTTTAATAACTCCTCTCTATTTGCTAAAATACAAAAAGCATAAAAGTAAAGTACAAAAGTGCTTTGTTTTCCCTCTCTCACATTTCTCTTTCCTCTATTCTCTTCTCCCTTCCGATTTTTACATCCTTCCAGTTCCCCTCTCTTCTTTATTGCTCTATTCTATTAGCTAAAGGATAAAAATAATAAAACACAATCTTACTTTATTTTCCCCTCACACACATACTCACTCTCTCACATTTCTTTCTCTTTTATTCTCTTCTTCCTTTAGGTTTTCCCCCCTTCCAGCTCTCTCTTTGCTCATCCTCTCTTCCATGGCGATTTCATGAGTCTTCCCCACCTCCACTCTTCTCCTTCCTTGTTCTTCAACAAAACCAAGTCAAAATCAAAAACTAAATACACCAAAATACTCACCTTGCCTTGGAGATCATTTTCCACCTTTCAAAATATTCAAACTCCACATTTGACTTCCATGGGTGTAGCTCATTTTGAAGAGGAAACCACTCATTCTTGAAGCTAGACAACCCCTTATATGTTCTATGGTAAGATAAACTCAAAAACCCTCATTTTCCTTGTATTTTTGTAACCGGTTTTGCCTCTGTTTTGAGCACCATTTTTTTTCTTCGTTTTAGCTTGTTTGAATCCTCATTACGTGCTGGAGCTTGCCCATCTTTATTCCCAAACACCCCATTTGTGAAGTAGAAGGTAAATTCTCTTCCTTTCCATGATTAAACACCCTCTTGTTTTAGGGTTGTTACAAGAACCTTATTTAATTCCTTGGTGCTCATTACCATTCATGGTATTTGGTCATTGGTGTAGCAAATAACCCCATTGGAAATCGGTTGTGGGACAAGGAGTAAGGAGGAGGGAAAGTTTTGAAAGAAATCTAAGGTAAATAACATACCTTAAGCTTATGTGATGTTTTAAGGAATTTATGTTTTGTTTTGGTGCAAATATAAATATTGAGTGTAATGCAGGTGTTGCTAATAGTATGACGAAATTCAGTGTTTAATTTAATGTTTTTTAAGGGCCTAAGAGCTAAGCTTTTAAAGTTATGTACATTGTGGTGATTATTGTTAAAATGATGGAATTGATATGTGGATTAGTGCCTTGAATGAGTTTGTTGGTTGGAGTGTTTTGGTGAGATAAATGATGTGTGGGAAGATATTAAAATTATGGGGAGATCATGTCAAAATTTGTATAGATATCCAATGGTTTAAGTGCATTTGTAAGTGGGAACAAACTAGAGAAAATTACTACGTATTTTGGGAGGAAAAATTTAGTATAAAAAAATTTGTTGGGAACTAGATAGATGGAGATGGGTAGATGAGTGAACTTTTAAGGTGGGGATGTTGCATTATTTGGGGACTAGTAGGTGGGTGAGAGTGGTGAGAAAATCTGTAACATAGCACTTAGCAAAACTAAGCCTTAGTTCTTGTAAGAGGAGAGTGGGAAATTTGGGTGAATTTGATTAAGAATTGGGTAGCAAAATTAGATGATGATTTAGGCAAGTTTAAGAGGTTATATTAGGGTCAGAATATACCTAAATACATGTGGGAAACTTGGGGCAACAATGGGTGAAGAGAACAAGTGGAACAAGAATTGAAAATGCCATTTTTAGAGGTTTGTAGCAGTGGTCCGGGACTTAAGTCCCATGTCAAGTCCCGGACCATATTGTAAAAACCGCCGAGTGTTAGCAGACACACTGGTCCGGGACTTAGGTCTAGTGTAAAGTCCCGGACCACCCCTGTTTTTAGGCCGAGAGTTGCTTCCATGTGCTGGTCGGGAGTTAGGACCCGGACAAGGTCCCGGACCAGCACCAGAATTGAAAATTTTGATTGTTTTTGAATCTAAACAAGGATAAATGAATGGGGATGATCTTATATGATTAGTTGGACTTGTTAAGACCATATAATGACCATTAAGAGGGTAATTAAAAGGTAAGTTAAGTGTGAAATTGTACAACATAATTATGTGAAGTAATTAGCTAATCGGGAATTAAATACTGTAATTAACCAACATGATTAATTATGTATAGGAGCTGCATTCGGTGGTCAACGAACGCAGCAAGGACCGAGGTATGGTTTTCTTGCAGTCTGTTTGCTACCGGTTTACACCGGCTTGTGTTTGTTTGTTTTCCTGAGTATTTACGACCTTGTAAGATTAAAGCATCAAATGAGTTTACAGTTATTCTTTTATTATGGCGGATATTTTCCGATACCGTCTAACCTCGAATACGTGCTAACCCGTTAGCTAAGCAGTGTTAGGAAAACGTAAAAGACCGGTATTCCACTATTAACGTTTCGACTTACGAAACGTTCTAACCACGGCTATTCGTGTACCGATGGATGCTTGTGTGTGTGTTTATATACTTCCTCACCGGTGTGACTAACCAACTTGATTGACTATAATTTCATACGATGTGATAAGTTTTATAAAGGGAATTCTAACCATTGTATACTTTGGGGTGAGGAATCCGGGTGTCCGGTCACGCGTGTATGTATGGGGGTCGATATCTGAATCAGATTCGACTCTCTCCATGTTTTGGTTGTTTTCCTTTTTGAGAATCAATCTCCCGAGTCTAATAAGAGGCTCTCCTACCTTGACTTTAGTTTGGGGCTAGGGGGAATGGTATGTACGGTGTGTTGGGATCACTACATCCAAACCCCTTGGGGATAAACCAAAGTTCAATATAACCGAACGGTAACTGTTATGTAATGAGCTAAACATGAGAATGAAATCATTCTCTAGGCTCACAAATGGGCAACGTTTATGCGGTTCGTTTCCTTAAGCGATTCGTCCTGTTGTGGTTATATGTGTTGTTCATGTGCAATGAACGTTGTAGTTATGTAGTTGTGTTATGCAATGAAGTTTGTAAACACCCCACTTTTCCCAGCTTTTTTTTAACAGTACAGCGGAAGTATGCTATACTACCCGGGGTGCTACCGCACACCACACTCACTGTGGATGCTAAGGCCTAATACCACTACTATACCAAATTAGTTTAACCCTTAATCTTTTATATATTCAAAATCTAACCACAACATTGAACCTCTTGTACTTCCAAAATTAGCTTCTAAACTTGACAACTTACTTACTAATACCGATTACTAAACTTCTTCAAAACTAAATATCAATTTACACTCCTTTACAGGTTTACAAAGTGTTTAAACATACTACAAATGAACTTAATGGAAATAAACCGCGTCTTCAATCTTCTGACTCTAATCACCTCAGCTCCACACCTCTGTGTAACTTCAGACTAGGGAGAAAACACAGCTTTTCCCTATACCGTGGTCAGTCATGCAATCACAGAGTAAAGACCACAGGGCACATGCCAGAAAACAAACATCAACAAGCTGAGTAATTCTGGCCACCATATGTAAAATACATTAGTATAAGAAGACACTTTGAAATACATAATAAACACAAAGTGATCAAACAAGTCAGGAACTATCTAACCACTTTACCAAAATACAAAACCAAATACCAACCAAGATAATACCACCACTTTAGTCCATTTTAGTCTTCCACCAACCTTCGGGCACACCGGCTTTCGACAAATAGCACTAAGGCTCTCGGCCCCTTGGACAATTATTTCTTTATACCTCACCCCATGTCCTTAAGTGTGAACACCCCCTATAGATCATCAGCTATAGAGTAGATCATGATGGCTTGCCACACAATTCATTGGTAGTGGGAAAAATCAGTGTTTGGCCTCCGAGGGCTCAAAACTTGGTGTACCAGATTCCAAAGTGAATACCAAGTGATTAAGCAGTCCCACATGTCCTTAACCTTAATAAGAACATCCAAAAAACGTACCAAGAAGAATCAAAGAACATAGTAACCATTAACCATATCAAAACCAAGTTAGAACACATCAAAAAAACACCTTGAAAATACCTTAAGCACAACCCATTGTTAAGGTCTTACCTCTGTATAAATTCGACCCACTTTTAACCAGTTCAAATCAACATCTTATGAGTATTTGGCCACGAAACCAAAGCAAGAAACTTCAAAAACAACTTCATAATGTGAATATAGACCAGAAAGGTTTAAAGCACGTTTTTAGGTCTGTCTTACCTTTAAACTCATAAAAAAATAAATGGAGAACTTTACCACGAACTGGAATATTGTAAAGGGATAAGTACTCATCATTTTAGCTAACAACCCACGGAAGTTATTCACGAAAATCACAACCAAAGCGGCTTCAATTAAGCACCAAATTCGCAGAATCTGACATCACAAGTTCAAGGTTTGTTCACCAAGTTTCCCAGAACTTTAGGGGCTTATTATACATCAAAATCACCATTGAAGAGTCTACTTTCGCAATATGAAAATATTTAGAAGAGATACTGTAACACCCCATCCAACAACAAACACACTTAATAACAAACTGCAGGGAAAAAAACTTCACACATTACTTAATTTCTTGGTGTACACGACGTTAACCACCCACGTGGCTAACAAGGCTAATACATATACATTGTACCGGTCTGATGGGCTAAATTCCCGAGCGACTACACATTACTATCCCTTCCATAACAACAACAAAACATACACCTTCAACTATATCGAGTATTTATAAAACTGATGCCGATAACAATTTCGGTCTTACTACACCTACTGTATATATACACTTAAATGTACCCATGTACAATGTCTACCCCGTCCTACTCTCGAACGGCTTCCAGCTCTCTGTACCTGAAACAGGAAAAAAGAGAAAGGGTGGCCCCCAAGGGGCTCAGCACCTTTGCTGGTATGGTAATCCCGCAGCCCACATGCTACCGGGACCAGCACAACTAAATTGTCGTCTTAGCATGCGATTGATTATGTTTAAATCATGCATGCAACTGTAAAAAACACAACACATAACAATTCGCCTCAATGGGCTCAACAAACGGATAATAATCCTTACTTGATAAATCACTCATGGTATTCATTATCCCTAGAGTGTTCCTCCTCTAATGGAGCTACTTCCTTAATAGGCGACACTTACCCTTAATTCGGGTTATCCTTAAAACGCCTCCTTTCTCAAACTGGGAATCATATCCATGATCCACATACTCCACATTTTACAACTTATAACATACACTACATAACAATCACACACAACACTTTGCACGTTTCAACGTGCACAACATAACACCGCAATAGATATTGCATCACAACAAAAATACATAACATAACGGGGATGGTTCTCTTAGGAACCGACCAAACATTGCTTATACACTGGTGAGCCTAGAGAATGTTGCCAGTCCATGATAAGCTCGTTATACAATAACAACAACACTCATTACCGTCCTATAGTTGGACGATAACTTAAGTTAAGGCGGTTCGGGTTTGGAGGCCCGCACACACCACAAAAACCACAATGTTCCCCCTAAACCGAAACATAAGTCAGAATAGCTAAGCTTGGAATAAGCAAATGGGAGATCATAACCCGTGAGGGAAACAACCATAACAAAGAGAAGGGTAAGGCTAAGAAGGATACCTCTCCCAAACAAGCGCGACGGCCAAACCGGATTCTCACTACTGTTAGTACATACTTACTTTAGATATTAGTTAGAACCCCACTATGGAGCCTGTCACATAAAAAACATACAGCATTACAACTGGGTTAAACATACAAGGGAGATCCCTACATCCACAAAACACATATCACACATTAAACACACGCATAGCCGTGGTTAGAACGTCCCATGTGTCCCATGGTTCGGGTCGTTTAATCCGAATACCGAACTCTCATGTGATCCTAGACTCAGTTAACTAAGGTTAACACTTCCGAGGTTAAATGGTATCGGAGTTGAACACACCACATAAATGAATTGCTGTAAACTCATTACATGTTTTATCTTACAACGTGGCAAACATACAGAAAAACACATTGGCATACAAGCCGGTGTAATCCGGTAGGACACAGGTTGCAAGAAAACCATACCTGTCACCGGAGTCCACTTTACCACGTCCACTTATGTTCCTCGAGTAATTCTCGAACAACTGATAACATTACATGTACCTTTATTAACATCGGGGTAGCACGATTATTTAATGTCTAATGCTTATAACTTTTTCCCCGTTAACTTAGTTACATAACTTTACAATTTTAACTTGATTTACTTTCACATTTTATTACAACTTTTCACCCACTTAATTGTCATTAAAACTCACCTAACATGTCCTTAACAACTTTATAACATCATTACTAATCAATCCCCATCATTACATATCATTTCATAACCTTAACCCATGTTTTTGGTCCGACCGACCTTACCGACCGGACTTACCCAAGTCCGGTCGATTCCAGAACACATTTCCGTCAAAATTTTCTACTCCGACCGACCTTGTAAGTCCGGTCCTATGTCCGGTCGGTTCCAGTAACTCAATCCGTACACAAAATACAAGCCCGACCGACCTTGCAAGTCCGGTCCCCAAGGTCGGTCCATTCCAGAAGCTAATTCTCGCAGGGTAAACTGGGCCCGACCGAACTTGCAAGTCCGGTCGCAAGTCCGGTCTGCCCCAGATCTTTGTTTTCCTTTTTACATTCAACTCCAAACTTCACCCCATATATCCTAGTATACCCTAACCTCATTTGGGCACTTCAAACACAACTTTATCCATGTGCTAAACTCTTTAAATCACTCACCAAAACCGTTTTATCATTCACAAACTTCTTACAAAGTTCCTAGCACTTGGGATGTTTTCTCCTTAAGATTTATAAGTGGTAGTTCACCAATAATGACCACTACACCAAGGTGTTTCCTCTACACCTTAACATCTTCTCTCAACTTCTTTTCTTACTAACTAAACCTCCTTTTTCACATCTTACCTAAACATCACTTATTCCTTGGATATCAACATTACCTAAATCTTAAACAAACTTCTCCAAGACTTAAATACATTCTCAAAACACACATTGAATTCCTAGAACTTCCAAGATAATACCTAATTCCTTGCATCACTCTAAATCACCTTAATACATGTTTTCTTCTCAAGTAAACATTTATTCACCTTTAACACTTCCTAGTTCACCAAAACTTACTTAAAACACTTAGAACTTCTCACACATTTTCCCAAATTTGGCCATAGCTTCTCTTGTATATACTCACATCCAAACACTTAGGTTTTACCTTATTTCATTCAAAACACCTAAAATCCATCAAACACATTTTATACACAAACTTCACCCATTTAGCACTACATCACAATATAGTGCATAACTTAAATTGCTTGGCACTTAGGCCCTTAAATAACATGGCTCTTAGGCCCTTAAATTGCATAAACCTTAAACACTGAATTTCCCACATAATAATGCCTTTGACCTGCAAATACACCCAACAATACATATTCCTTTAATAAACTCCTTGAGAGCATTTCACTAGGTCATTCACCATTGGCTCCTTAGGTATTTTATTAAGCAAATCCAGCTCATTTTCCTAAGGCATTTAAACTACATTGAGATAGCTTGTTTACCTCTTTTTCCTCACAACTTCTTTCTTGTTTCCTTGTAAAACCGGTGGGGTGTTTGGTTGTTTGTCAACTTCTAAACAATGTACAAATAATAGAATGAGTATTCAAGCATTATGCTTCATCTCATTGTAAACCCTAGTTACACATATTGTTTTAACACATTAAGGTAATTGTTTTACCTTGGAATTGGAAGAGAACTTGAATAAGTATCAAGAGAGGACTCCTCCTAGCCCTTGGAAGATTCAAATGAAGCTAAAACAAGCAAGGTAAAGACACCATGGTGAGGTGAATTTTCGGCCATGTACTAAAAGGAGAGGAAACTTAATTTTTCTTTGAGATTCCTTACCTAGAAGCAAAGGAGAAGTAATAATGTGTAGAAACACAAGCTCAAGCTCCATCAATGGTGATTCTCCATGGCACCAAAATTGAGCTCTTGAAGATTTGAAAAGATAGAAGTGTAGAGCTTGACCTAACTAAGACAAATATGGTCTTAGAATTTGATTTGGAGCATGGAGTTGGATTTGGCAAGGAAATGAAGATGGAGAAGAGAGGAGCTGTAGCAAATCGTAAATGGAGGAAAGGAGAAGATGAAGAAACCGTGTGAAATGAAAGAAGAGAAGGAAATGAGAAGGTAAGTTTGCTTTTGGAGATATTTATGTTATAAAGCAAAATAGTACTTTACTTTAAGCTTTACTTTACTTATTTGATTTCTTTTACATGTTGGTGACTCACACCATGAAAAACCGGCCCCCATATACTTAGGAGGGTATAATAGTCTTTGTTGACCAACTTAATTACTTATAACAACATATGTTACAAACTAGCTTAAAAAGGTTACTATTCATGAAACAAGGCACATAGAAGTGAAATTTTTGATTTCCCTTTGATATAGCCACCCAAATGTGATACTATATAGTACACATGTTAATTAAAGAGTAATGATGGACATTTAGCCATTCAAAACTCATTTACAAGACAATTTTTCAAAAACGTGCTTTAAGACTCCTTAAAGCACTTTTTGTGTTTTAACTTGTTTTCAAGCTTGGTTTTCTTTGGTAATTGATTTAATATGTTCATTAACATATTTATAAGGTATAGGTATGACCATTAGGTCTTATACAAATTTATCCCAAGCTTAGAGCACATTTTTGCTCATATTGACTTTAAGGTATTTTCTTGTGTTCTGTTTGGTTTAACTGTCTACCAAAGTTTCCTAAGGACTTAATTAGTCTTATTACATCATAATTGAATATTATTAAGTCTTGGTAGGCTCTTTGGGTCCTAACCAAGTTCACTCATAGCTTAGAGCATGTTTTTGCTCAAACTGTGTCTTAGTGCTTTATTGCATTTTACTATGATTTAAATTGTCCACTGATGTTTCTAAGGCACTTTTAGCCTTTACATACCCTAGTTTAATATTTAAACCGCATATCAAGGTTTGGGGTATTTCAATCTACCCCCCTTAAAAGAACTTCGTCCTCGAAGTTCACATTTCCCACACATCATTAGCTTAGAATACGGGGATTACTTGGAAATAAACTTCCATAACCAAACACACTTTACATCACAACCTCGGACTTAATGGTCCGGGCAACACATTCACATCCACACATAACATAACATATCCACATGATAACCTCGGACTCTATGGTCCGGGTATCTTAACAACACTTACACATACATAACAACCCCTTTGACTCGCTGGTCTTGGGTAACATAACAACATTAGACACATAGGTCCCGATAACATAACAGTCCTTAGACACATAGGTCTATGCAACACAACACATTTAGACTCATAGGCCTTGATAGTATACACTTTAGGAAATCCAAGTCAAAACAACATTTATTACACATACCACACAACATGTCATAGCATGAATAGCAATCAAAAATATTTTTGATATACACTGTGATCCCGCAGAACCCGGTCGCGATGGACACCTTCCGTCCCCGTGCCTTTGGGAGGTCAAAACAATCACTTAAATTTAAAATTTTTTTCCTTGAGAGGTTAAGTAAGAAGACTTTAATTATGTAAAGTATCCATCAACGTTTTATAAATACCAATTGGAAATCCTTTTGAAAACACACACAACTCCAAGTCCAACTTAAGCTCTTTGCTTCTTTTATTAGCGTGGTTATTTGTGACCACTTATAGGGAGCTTCAAGAATCATCCAACCCTGATGTGATCAGCATCAGTGTAGAACTATCCTTCCACTCCAATTTGTGTTCGGCTTCCCTTGATCACATGCAAATCAAGTTCCACCTCCCACTTCATTTTCAAGCATCAATTAAATCACTCATTTCCAATTTTCTATCTTTTAAATCATTCTAATCATGATCATACATCTCCAAGGATAGAACTCCGTCTAACAGTTATCTCCATTCACTTTAATGTTGTTGCCTAGGGAATCTCATTCTCACTAGGTTCTATGTCGGTATCATGCCCTTTCTTGAATCACTATATAGTATATATACACATATATTTTATCAAAATACAACACACGATTTCACATTTATACACTGTCAGGGTTTGTTCCCCCGGGAGTTTCTCTACTCCCACACTTGTACTATCACTCACAACTGTTAATAAATCAACACACTTATCACAATGGTATTCGCATCTTCTGTGCGCAATTACCACAATTAAACCATGAATGAATGTGTATGTTTACGTAACACACACCCAATCATCAAAACAATAATTTTGTGCTATGCACAATATAAGTCACATACACTACGTACACTTGTACGGTAATATACACTAAGTGGTTTTGCGCTCTACCCCCCTTAAAAGGGATTACGCCCACGTAATCAATCACTAAACATTAGCTTAAAATGTTTTGCCGTCGTGAAGTATCTTAACTTCCACGCGGTTTATTATACAATGGATTCTGATTAGAGGATCTTAACCATATTAGCGGTTTAGTTCCTAAACCAAGAATTCTCATTGGAGTTTGTTTAAACTCTTAGTTAGTTTCGATTCTGGCCTGCTAGGCTTCTAGGCGTTAATAATTAGCCATTCACTCATGTTCACCATGTACATTCAACACTTGAATCACTGGCTCACTAGTTTCTGCTGCGAAACTCTGATAACTGTAGAGCTTAATTGCCCATTTGTTATTCATATTGTATTGTACATTCCCAATTGTCACCTTCATCTTGGTAACAATGGTTTCTCAACCGACGCGTGGTATCTCTTACCGTTAGCGAATTCGGTGAGTTATAAACTTCCTATCCACTTCCATGACAATTTACTGTGTATACAGCTGTGTATTTCACAATGATTGACTTGTTCCCTTTCGACTTATTGTCGATTGAGATTGAGCTACTACCTAGTGTGTAGTGCTCTCTCAGCTATTTACAACATTTGGGGTATATTCCATACCGACATTTGGCAGTTAGTGCTACTGTAGTCACTTACTGTTAATCATGTCTCCACATTTGGTTTTGTACAAGTACTCCTTTATTGGTGCGGCCTTGCATTTCCTATGCATCGGCCTTTACAACATTATTGCTCCACAATTAACATGTTTCCAATTCCTAGCTATCCCACTCGATCATTACTGCGCAAGTGCAATACCAAAACACTCAGTCATACAGAGTGCAGAGGCGTAAACTCTTGACAGTAAATCCCTTATGTGATTGGCCATGGAATTCACACTGAGTTCCTCATCACATAGTACCTACCACTGGCTTATTGCCCAGTCTGTGTATCATCACTTGCTTGCATGTCCATTGAGTTTAACCCACAACTGGTCTTATCCGCCACAACACTTATACAACGGTCGCTTACTGCGCACCGTACTTATTGTATAACACTAACTTACATGGTATTTATTGTCACATTAACTTCCACGCATATACTTACATCACTCGTATTATGGTTTGTCCTTCTTTTGGATGACTACTAAATACTCTTTGAGCGTTGATCACTTGAGTCACAAACCGGCGTTATTTAGCTCGGTGCTTCACTTTATACACATACTACTAAGCTAACTGCTCTTTTTCAATAATAGCATCGTCCATCCTTAACATATTTCTTGAACTTGATTCACTTACTACCTCGCTCCTCGTCTCACAATATCGAGAGGTATCCCCACTCTTAATGCAGTGGTTCGTTCTCCACTCTATTCACTTATATAACATAAACTTCTACAATCAATCGAGTTTATATAACATATCTTGCTTATGGCTTATAAGCCTTATTTGCCTTGAGCTGCGCTCATTATAGGCTGTTCACACACATGTACTTCTCTGTACAACATTACATGGTTTGGACGTTATATTGAGCTCCATGACAAGGTCGTTGCATTCCGTTTCCTTTCATGGGATGCCCCTTAGGATTGTCAGTCCGTCTCCTGACAACTTATGTCTAAACTGGGTGTTAATTTCAACCCTTGTGTTTCTGTCATGCGTTTCATTCAACAATTGTTGATGCGAACACCCTTCAAGGACTGCTCCTAGGTGTTGCTAAGTTATGCCATTACATTTGGCTCACACTTATTGGTATATTTAGTTAGCCACGCCGTTTTGCGTTCTTAGCTGGCTTATTATCATTATCTTCTTCTGTGAAGATCAACATTTCCTGATAGTGTAGGTACTCATTCTGGGAGTTTCATCCCGTTCTTTGCACATTAATGTGTCCACATTAGGCATCTGCCTTGCCATGCACAGGCTGGGTCTCGTTCCAGCTATCATGTTTATCCCTGAGGATCCTTAAGACGTATACGATGTCTTTACATTCAGTTAGTGCACTTCGCACCTCCTGACTCTTAAACATTTCCTTGGAAGGAATTCTCTAATCCTTTTAATCTCGTTAACTTAACTGAGTTCCTTAACTTCAACTATTCCTTGTAATCCTTAGCTCTTGCTTGACTCATACTGCTGACCGTAGACGGAGTCGACTACTTCCCGTGTTTCGGACTCCACTCGTATACATATGTGGGGTACCATACTGATACATTGCTACTTACCCAACTAACCCATAAGTAGGTCTGTTAGGCCCACAAGCTCCTATCGGAGTGCGGTCGTCCCACAACACAGTTGGTACACTCGTAGTGTCCGTCACACGCCTAGGTGAAGTATTCTGTTGTCAACTCCCTTATATTGTCCCGTGACAATATTCATTCCATGCTTCCCGAACTTAATCGAGGGAAAGTTTATCCACTGTTGTATCTTTATCAACTGCCCTTGGGTTTTTACTGATTTGGTTTAAAAGAAGGTTAGAAAGAAGTGTTGGTTTGAAAGAAGATCTGGTTTTGAAAAGAAAAGGGTTTGAATAAATCTGGGTTGAAAGAAAAATTCTCATGGTTCCACAACATCTTCTTACCTTAACCAAGTCTAGCTTCTTGCTGACTGGTGTACTTACAGTTACAGAGGTTAGGCTATCAAGCCCTTCCATGGTCATAGTGGTCTCGTTTAACTTCATGGTACTTTACTAAGTACTTTGTAGTGGTTATAAATTTCCCGAACAGCCCTGTTATAGCAGCACTTGCTATGGCAAGTGCGCCATGCTAACTGGCTATCGGTTTAACACATACCGGTTATGGTGTTGTTTTTACCCATACTGTCATCAGTGGCCTTGTTGGCCCTCACTGACCTTACTGCCTTGATAATAACTCCTCTAGGTGACTTCTCACTGTCTTCATATGGTAATTATCAACTAGGGTGTTTCCCATTCTGGGAGACCCCTCTTACTTAGTATTATATCTCCTTCGTAGCCCATTCCACGTATTTGTCGTGGTTACTGAGACTTGTCTCTTGTTTGGGTACTACTTTGTAGTTCCTTTAGCGGTTGGTATACCGTTGGTGTATCACTTAACAACTGTGGTCCCGTAGACACTTGTCTCGGGTTTCTTTAATCCACTTCTTGCCTGTTGCACGGTTGGTGCGTTGCAAGTTGGTTACTCTCGACTGCTTAGCATGTCGACCCAGGTTGCCGGAAATTCCATTCTTCTATACACAAGATTCTTCATTCCTCGCTATTAAATGCGGTTAACATTGTTCAGATGGCAACCGTCTCCGGGATTCCCAGTTTTCGGGATCTACCGTATGACAGGTTCTCCGTACCCTAAAGGTATTTAATAACAGCCAGATCGGGTATTCCCGAGTATGAGAGGACTTTCATCTCTCTGGCGTTGTTGCCCAAGTTATAAAACAGGGATTGTGGAGGGCGGGATGGATATTGTAGGTTTTCAATGTACACTGGTAATTCCTAACTAGCGTATCACTCACGCTATCACTCAACCCTTAACCCAAAGTACTTAAATCCTAACTCGGTACTTCCTAAACTCGGTAATTCAGTCATCAGAGCGATACTTCGCTCTGATACCACTTTTTGTAACACCCCATCCAACAACAAACACACTTAATAACAAACTGCAGCGGAAAACAAACTTCAACACATTACTTAATTTCTTGGTGTTACACGCCGTTAACCACCCACGTGGCTAACAAGGCTAATACATATACATTGTACCGGTCTGATGGGCTAAATTCCCGAGCGACTACACATTACTATCCCTTTCCATTAACAACAACAACATATACCTTTCAACTATATCGAGTATTTATAAACTGATGCCGATAACAATTTCGGTCTTACTACACCTACTGTATATATACACTTAAATGATTACCCATGTACAATGTCTACCCCGTCCTACTCTCGAACGGCTTCCAGCTCTCTGTACCTGAAACAGGAAAAGAAGAGAAAGGGTGGCCCCCAAGGGGCTCAGCACCTTTGCTGGTATGGTAATCCCGCAGCCCACATGCTACCGGGCCACGCACAACTAATTGTCGTCTTAGCATGCGATTGATTATGTTTAAATCATGCATGCAACTGTAAACACACAACACATAACAATTCGCCTCAATGGGCTCAACAAACGGATAATACATCCTTACTTGATAAATCACTCATGGTATTCATTATCCCTAGAGTGTTCCTCCTCTAATGGAGCTACTTCCTTAATAGGCGACACTTACCCTTAATTCGGGTTATCCTTAAACGCCTCCTTTCTCAAACTGGGAATCATATCCATGATCCACATACTCCACATTTTACAACTTATAACATACACTACATAACATCACACAACAACACTTTGCACGTTTCAACGTGCACAACATAACACCGCAATAGATATTGCATCACAACAAAAATACATAACATAACGGGGATGGTTCTCTTAGGAACCGACCCAAACATTGCTTATACACTGGTGAGCCTAGAGAATGTTGCCAGTCTCATGATAAGCTCGTTATACAATAACAACAACACTCATTACCGTCCTAATAGTTGGACGAGTAACTTAAGTTAAGGCGGTTCGGGTTTGGAGGCCCGCACACACCACACAAACACATGTTCCCCCTAAACCGAACATAAGTCAGAATAGCTAAGCTTTGGAATAAGCTAATGGGAGATCATAACCCGTGAGGGAAACAACCATAACAAAGAGAAGGGTAAGGCTAAGAAGGATACCCTCTCCCAAACAACGCGCGACCGGCCAAACCGGATTCCTCACTACTGTTAGTACATACTTACTTTAGATATTAGTTAGAACCCCACTATGGAGCCTGTCACATAACAACACATACAGCATTACAACTGGGTTAAACATACAAGGGAGATCCCTACATCCACAAACACATATCACACAATTAACACACGCATAGCCGTGGTTAGAACGTCCCATGGTTCGGGTCGTTTAATCCGAATACCGAACTCTCATGTGATCCTAGACTCAGTTAACTAAGGTTAACACTTCCGAGGTTAAATGGTATCGGAGTTGAACACACCACATAAATGAATTGCTGTAAACTCATTACATGTTTTATCTTACAACGTGGCAAACATACAGAAAAACACATTGGCATACAAGCCGGTGTAATCCGGTAGGACACAGGTTGCAAGAAAACCATACCTGTCACCGGAGTCCACTTTACCACGTCCACTTATGTTCCTCGAGTAATTCTCGAACAACTGATAACATTACATGTACCTTTATTAACATCGGGGTAGCACGATTATTTAATGTCTAATGCTTATAACTTTTTCCCCGTTAACTTAGTTACATAACTTTACAATTTTAACTTGATTTACTTTCACATTTTATTACAACTTTTCACCCACTTAATTGTCATTAAAACTCACCTAACATGTCCTTAACAACTTTATAACATCATTACTAATCAATCCCCATCATTACATATCATTTCATAACCTTAACCCATGTTTTTGGTCCGACCGACCTTACCGACCGGACTTACCCAAGTCCGGTCGATTCCAGAACACATTTCCGTCAAAATTTTCTACTCCGACCGACCTTGTAAGTCCGGTCCTATGTCCGGTCGGTTCCAGTAACTCAATCCGTACACAAAATACAAGCCCGACCGACCTTGCAAGTCCGGTCCCCAAGGTCGGTCCATTCCAGAAGCTAATTCTCGCAGGGTAAACTGGGCCCGACCGAACTTGCAAGTCCGGTCGCAAGTCCGGTCTGCCCCAGATCTTTGTTTTCCTTTTTACATTCAACTCCAAACTTCACCCCATATATCCTAGTATACCCTAACCTCATTTGGGCACTTCAAACACAACTTTATCCATGTGCTAAACTCTTTAAATCACTCACCAAAACCGTTTTATCATTCACAAACTTCTTACAAAGTTCCTAGCACTTGGGATGTTTTCTCCTTAAGATTTATAAGTGGTAGTTCACCAATAATGACCACTACACCAAGGTGTTTCCTCTACACCTTAACATCTTCTCTCAACTTCTTTTCTTACTAACTAAACCTCCTTTTTCACATCTTACCTAAACATCACTTATTCCTTGGATATCAACATTACCTAAATCTTAAACAAACTTCTCCAAGACTTAAATACATTCTCAAAACACACATTGAATTCCTAGAACTTCCAAGATAATACCTAATTCCTTGCATCACTCTAAATCACCTTAATACATGTTTTCTTCTCAAGTAAACATTTATTCACCTTTAACACTTCCTAGTTCACCAAAACTTACTTAAAACACTTAGAACTTCTCACACATTTTCCCAAATTTGGCCATAGCTTCTCTTGTATATACTCACATCCAAACACTTAGGTTTTACCTTATTTCATTCAAAA
Organism: Limonium bicolor; assembly: GCA_023374045.1. Lineage (NCBI taxonomy): Eukaryota > Viridiplantae > Streptophyta > Magnoliopsida > Caryophyllales > Plumbaginaceae > Limonium > Limonium bicolor. The sequence continues at coordinate 304,109,850 of CM041778.1, forward strand.
CACCTAAAATCCATCAAACACATTTTATACACAAACTTCACCCATTTAGCACTACATCACAATATAGTGCATAACTTAAATTGCTTGGCACTTAGGCCCTTAAATAACATGGCTCTTAGGCCCTTAAATTGCATAAACCTTAAACACTGAATTTCCCACATAATAATGCCTTTGACCTGCAAATACACCCAACAATACATATTCCTTTAATAAACTCCTTGAGAGCATTTCACTAGGTCATTCACCATTGGCTCCTTAGGTATTTTATTAAGCAAATCCAGCTCATTTTCCTAAGGCATTTAAACTACATTGAGATAGCTTGTTTACCTCTTTTTCCTCACGACTTCTTTCTTGTTTCCTTGTAAAACCGGTGGGGTGTTTGGTTGTTTGTCAACTTCTAAACAATGTACAAATAATAGAATGAGTATTCAAGCATTATGCTTCATCTCATTGTAAACCCTAGTTACACATATTGTTTTAACACATTAAGGTAATTGTTTTACCTTGGAATTGGAAGAGAACTTGAATAAGTATCAAGAGAGGACTCCTCCTAGCCCTTGGAAGATTCAAATGAAGCTAAAAAAGCAAGGTAAAGACACCATGGTGAGGTGAATTTTCGGCCATGTACTAAAAGGAGAGGAAACTTAATTTTTCTTTGAGATTCCTTACCTAGAAGCAAAGGAGAAGTAATAATGTGTAGAAACACAAGCTCAAGCTCCATCAATGGTGATTCTCCATGGCACCAAAATTGAGCTCTTGAAGATTTGAAAAGATAGAAGTGTAGAGCTTGACCTAACTAAGACAAATATGGTCTTAGAATTTGATTTGGAGCATGGAGTTGGATTTGGCAAGGAAATGAAGATGGAGAAGAGAGGAGCTGTAGCAAATCGTAAATGGAGGAAAGGAGAAGATGAAGAAACCGTGTGAAATGAAAGAAGAGAAGGAAATGAGAAGGTAAGTTTGCTTTTGGAGATATTTATGTTATAAAGCAAAATAGTACTTTACTTTAAGCTTTACTTTACTTATTTGATTTCTTTTACATGTTGGTGACTCACACCATGAAAAACCGGCCCCCATATACTTAGGAGGGTATAATAGTCTTTGTTGACCAACTTAATTACTTATAACAACATATGTTACAAACTAGCTTAAAAAGGTTACTATTCATGAAACAAGGCACATAGAAGTGAAATTTTTGATTTCCCTTTGATATAGCCACCCAAATGTGATACTATATAGTACACATGTTAATTAAAGAGTATGATGGACATTTAGCCATTCAAAACTCATTTACAAGACAATTTTTCAAAAACGTGCTTTAAGACTCCTTAAAGCACTTTTTGTGTTTTAACTTGTTTTCAAGCTTGGTTTTCTTTGGTAATTGATTTAATATGTTCATTAACATATTTATAAGGTATAGGTATGACCATTAGGTCTTATACAAATTTATCCCAAGCTTAGAGCACATTTTTGCTCATATTGACTTTAAGGTATTTTCTTGTGTTCTGTTTGGTTTAACTGTCTACCAAAGTTTCCTAAGGACTTAATTAGTCTTATTACATCATAATTGAATATTATTAAGTCTTGGTAGGCTCTTTGGGTCCTAACCAAGTTCACTCATAGCTTAGAGCATGTTTTTGCTCAAACTGTGTCTTAGTGCTTTATTGCATTTTACTATGATTTAAATTGTCCACTGATGTTTCTAAGGCACTTTTAGCCTTTACATACCCTAGTTTAATATTTAAACCGCATATCAAGGTTTGGGGTATTTCAGATACACAGTATAAGCTGCCGAAAATAGCACAAACAGAAAGTGTCGCCAGATTTGACACATGAGTAAAGATTGGTGGAGCACGGGAACTACCTGGCTCCTTCTCGCCATTTCTCTTCACCACCAGTTAGGTACTTCAAATAGCTACGTGGGGATACCAAGAACTCCAAGAGATTTGCTTGGGAAGGCCTCCAAATCCTCTCAATTTTACACGGATTCTGCAATCAGAAGGTAATTGGCTTATGTTTTGGTGTTCTTGGGTGGCTGGCTTGATTTACCTTATAATTCGTGCTTCTATGGGTTTAATGAGGTAGAAGAAGGTTTGTGTTGTGTCTTGGAAGGATTGGGCGTGGCTCCTCTTATTTAGACAGAAGAAGAGATGTCTTAAGGCAAAGGAAAGGCTTATAAGGGTGACACCTAGCTTAACACCCATCCTCCTCTTATTGGATATTGGTTTGGCTATGTTTAAACATGACACATATGTGGTGACAAGGCTGGGTCGCGTTCAGCCAAAGGAGAAGCCATCATGGGCTGAAAACTAATGATAATATGTAATAAATTACATTAAAGTTTATTTAAGGTGTTTTAAGAGCAAATAAGGAACATGTTATTTTACTTTGACTTAAAATCTAGCTAATGACCTTGTGACACCTCCTATTAGCTTGCTTCACCTCCCAACTTGCTTGCTAGCTTGTGTGGACAACTTTTAACCAATCATTTCATGACACCTCGTGCTTCTTGACACCTCGTGCTTAGGTTAACTAGGTTGCCACCTCATGCTTCCTACCAAATAGGTCGCCACCTTGTGCTTACCTCAACTAGGACTCCACCTCATGCTTACCAAGCTATTTAAGGAGTTTCCTAAGGAGAAAAGTGATTATGATGGAGTAAAACTAGCTATGGGGGCATTTCCAGCTACTAGAATTTTATCGGGTCTTGTAGAATTTTCTAAGGCTTTCCATCTCTGTTTATTAGGGTTTCCTAGGGTCTTATTAAGTTTCCAAGGCTTTCCTAAAGTTTCTAAGGTCATCTCCATGATTGTTGGGACTTTCGGGACTTCCGTGAACTAGGGTTTCTAGCATTTCCGGGACTTCCGGGAATTAGGGTTTCCAACGTTTCCAGAAGTTCTGGGAATTAGGGTTTCCTTTTAACTTGGGGTATTTCAATGTTGTTATAATTATGCATGTTGTTTGTTCAATGAACCCCATGTTTATTATGAGAAGTAGTTGTGTGTATCCCGGTAGCCGACGGGCTGCACGTTAATCATACCAGCCAAGGGTCGCTGAGCCCCTTTGGAGCACCATATTATTTTTCAGGAGAGTGATCGAGGAAGCGGAGTCGTTATAGCATGGAGCACAAGGGATACTTTTGTTATTCTTTTTGGATATTGAACCCGAGTAGTGCCTGTACACTCGAGGTCGTATATTTTGGTGAATGTAGGATTAGATTGGTGATTTTTGTACATTAACACTCAGTATATAGTGATTCTTTTTGGATAGTAATTTTGAAGGTTGTATTTATGCTCGGGATTCTTGTAATCAGACCGATACATTTATGTGTAACAGCCTTGTTAGCCACGTGGGTGGCTAACGGCGTGTAACATCGCCCTTTTGGTGAATGTTTAAGTTATGTTTTCCACTGTGATTAATGGTTAAGTGTGGAGATTACGGTTGGGGTGTTACAGGTGCAGGGCTTAAGGTTTACTTTCGATAAATGAAAGGTTCATATTGTTCTCGCATAAGTTTGTGGTAAGATTAACTTTTACTAGTATTAAATAAAATATTTACTTTTCTTAATCCTTTGATTCGCCTTTAAAAACCTTTGATTCACTTTTCTTAAACCACTAATTCACTTTTTTTAAACCTCTTACTCACTTTAGTTAAAACAATCTCTATTTACGAGAATTTCTTTTCTTAAACCTTTGATTCACTTTTATTAAACGCGTGATTAACTTTTTAAAAACCTCTGATTCACATTTGTTATCTTAATCACTTTAGTTAAACAATCTGTGCTTACGAGATTCACTCTTATTACTTTGATTCAGTTTGTAACAACTTGTGATTCACTTTTTAACAACCTTTGATTCACTTTTCTAAAACGTCTGATTCACACTAGTCAAACAATCAGAATCACTTTAGTTAAACAATCTCTATTTATGAGATTCGTTTTTTAAACCTCTTATTCACTTTTAAGTAACTCTCTGATTCACTTTTTAAATACCTTTGATTCACTTTTTAACAACCTTTGATTCATTTTTCTTAAGCTTAAGATTCACAGTGAATCTTAAAAATATGAACATAAAAAAATTAAAAAATTTATCAAAACATATTCATGTTTGATCTTATTTTGAAGAGCACGGAAAATGATGAACAATGGTATAATTTGTTTTATTTTTGTACTTATATTTAGACGTGGCAATTTGGGTCGCTGGGTCGGGTTGATATAAACCCTAACCCTACCCCTTTAAAATATCATCAACCCAACCCAACCCAAAAATGGATGGGTCAGAAAAGCATGACCCTAACCCAACCCTTTTAAAATCCTTCAATCCTAACCCAACCCACCCAACCCATTTTTTAAGCATACAATAATTTAGATGGATTAGGAGTAGAAATTAATAAAAAAACATCCAGTGCTAGCTGGCACACTAATTAGGATGAAACAAAAGGAAGAGTGAAATACCCAAGAATGAGAAAAACCCTAAGTCATGAAATGTTAGAATCCTTAAGAGTCAGGAGAGCACTAAAAGCCCCGAAGGTGCCAGGAATGGTTCTAGAAAGCCTTAGAAAGTATTCTTAAGGATGGAAACTTAAATGGAGACATTATAATCTATGAGAATTGGTAGAAAACCCTGGAGGACCTTAGAGAACCCAAAAATATGCTTTAAGGTATTTTAGGTGATTTTCCTCCTTAGGGTGTATAGTTTGTAACTTGTAAATTATAGAAATGGTTATTTAGTAAGAGTTACACATGCCTAACACTTAAGTACATAATTTAAATTAACTTTAGGCAATTATATGCAATTAAACTTTGGAATTATTAATAGGTATTATATGTACAAGTAAAAGGCAATTTATGTACCTTTAACATAAAGAAAAATGACCTTATGATCATGGCTAGGTGTGGCGAAAATCAAGGGATTAAAATTCTTCATTTTAGCCCCAAGTTACACTTTGGAGTCAAATTATTGAGTAACCAAACAAGGCATTAGTTGGTGGGACCCATAAAATCCTTAAAAGTTACTTTTTCTCTCAAGACTTAACTAGCCTATTCTAGGACCTTCTTCGTCGGTTTCTTAGTGCACATAACCCCCTTAGTTGTCCTAATATGATTTCCTTAGAAGCTAGACCAATTAGAAGTAGACAAGTGGTGTAAAGTAATAATTAAGTTAAGTTAGAAAAGTAACTTTAAGAGATAAGAGGCAACCGACTTTGGCTGGGTATATAGCATTATTTTAACCCTCTAATACGTGGGTAATGAGAGCAAAAAGGTGAGCACACTTAATTAGCCATAAGAGAGCAAAGGAAGAAGAGAAAACTTGAAGGAAACTAAAGGAAAGTGAAGGAAAGTGACCAAGGTGGTGGGTTCTACTGAAGGAGCTCGTGGTCCCTAATTACTAAGGTGTTAGTGTAGTAAATTTAAGGGGAAATGGCTAGAGGAAACCAGGTAAATCCTATGTTCAACACTTGTTTGTTGTAAGTGCTGAATTTTGCTCAAAAAGGTGTTTTAAGGCCTTAGTGTTCAAACGGTTGGGATAATTTCCATAAAATTTTGATAGGTGATAAATAAGATATTTTAAGACATTTTGGTGAAGGAATCATTGGAAAATCATTTATATAACTCCTTAAACAAGAAAAATGGCTAAAGATGGTTTTAGGGCTTTCCTGGTAATTTTTCTTGGGAGAAGTTGTTATGAAAGTTCTTCTTGAGTGTGGAACGTATCTTTGTTCTTAAAATGGTGAATAAAAACTATTAAAATCTATCCAAGCTCGTGGGTAGGCCTATAGTGCAATATTTGACAAGTTATAAGTGAAAAGGTGATTTAAGGCTTATTTGTGTCTACTGAGACTTTGTGTGTGAAACTGAGTGTATGAACCCATTATTTCGTGGGTAAATTTCCCTAAGATAATATTATTGAACTTATATGAAGGTTGGGTTCGAAGTCAACTTGGTTTGACTTAAAGTTTGTATTGTTTCAAGCATGCAATATAAGTATGTTAAGTATGGAAATGAGCTTGTTTATTGCTCTTGTGGTGGTGAACAAATGTTGCTGATGGTTTGGTGTGTTATTTGGTGTTTTAATATCATTGTAAAGGTGACTAATTTACTTGGAAACTTGTAATGGTTATGGACCATGTGATCATGGATATTGGTGAGCCAATTTGGCCGATTACTGATTATTTTTCCCACTACCAATGTATTGTGGGCTAAGCTTTATGATCTACTCTAGGAGTTATCTACCCTAGGGGGTGTGCACACTTAAGGACATAAGGTGAGGTGGTATTTGTCCAAGGGACAGAGAGTTTGGAACTCTTTGTTGAAAGACCGGTACCTGAGGATTGGTGGAACTATTTTGGTGGAAAGTATTATGTGTATAATCCATGATACAAGGTGGAACTAATGGAACTATAAATTTGGTGGAACAAGTGGAATCATCACTTTGATGGAATCACTGTGATTATAATTATATCATTGTTCTTGTAACAGGTGGATGGCAAAAAGGTAAATTGTGTTTGTATTGATGAGTTAGTTGTGGTGATTCTGAGGAATCAATTATGGTGGTTCTGGAAGAAATATTGTGTGTATGAATTGTTGTGTGTTCTTTTATTATATCAAAGGTTTTATTCACTAAAATGAATTTTACAAGTTGAAGTGGGATTTACTCAGTTTCTCTGACTTTGGTTGCAACCCCTTTCTGTGTTTGTATGTGATTTCTTGTTGCAGAGTAATGACAAATGGATGGCACCTCTGGAGAGGGACGATTACAATACTGGTCACTATCTAGCTACTTACTAAGTAAACTCACTAGAATTGAAAGAAGAAGTGGAAGTAGTTGTTGTAACTAAACCTCCGGTGAAAGCCCTTGAATATCAAAAGCTGAGTAGGCAACCAAGGATGAGGGTTTTACCAGTGGAGTATGTTAGGAAGTTCTTTAAACCTCCTCCACGTGATGTCTAATATCTTAACTCTAAGAAGTTTTGGGTTTTGGCTTTTGGAAGGTGAAAGTTGTGTAAGATATTTTGGGGAAGATGGAGTAAATGTGTAAGATAGGTGGAGAAGGTGATGTAGTAGTGGAGGAACTTTTGTAAAAGATGGTGTGTCATCTTTGGAAGAACTTTATGTAATATATTGTAAATTATGTTTAATGACTTCCTTAAGTTACTTAATCTTGTAAGTGGTGTAGTAATCAAGTGAGTAGCCTTAGCATCCACTTTAGGTGTGGATGTGGCGGTAACACTCCTGAGATGAGTAGTCTTCCGCTGTGACAGATAAGTGTAATCTAGGTAATGAAAATGGTAGGAAATTGGGGGTGTTACAAAGAGAAACAATCTTGCTTGATCGACCCAACTTTAAACGAATTCCATGTTATGCAAAGAATGTAAAACTACTACACCAATTTCGCATGAATAGAATAACACATACTTTTTCCATAAGTTTATATTTATCAATCTGAGCCTAAAGCTCTACCACTGTTAGGGAGGAATCCTATCTAGATATGCACATGATCCTAGTGCCCTAAATAAAAAGGGGAACGAAAATGAAAATCTTCATTATGCTTTATAGAAATATACTAAAGACAAATCTTCTAAAGTTAGCAATAATTTATAAACTGAGAGCTCAAAGCCTCAAACTATGACTGATAGTTTTAAATTAATTACACCTGTTTAAATTGCATGCTCATGACTTAGAAAAGTACAATCACAACTACTTAATCATTACCAACAGTTGAGGAACTTTTATGCATCACGCTATCAGCATTGTTGGCTTCAGAATTCACTAAAAGGTCTATAATCAAGATCCTACGTATAAAAAATACATATCACCTACTTTTATTCACCCTTCAAGATAATCTAAACATACATATGTTCTGAAGAACAACTATGACAGTGAGAATAAGAAAAACAAACCTTGGGCATAGATGAAGAGCGACATAGACATAAATAATGACGTAGAGTAGAAAAATGGATGTGAGTCTGCAAGACGAGAGCATTTGGGTTTTCAACATTATGTTAAGGTCTGGTTGGGCCCTTTGTTTGATATACAACTGGTTGGGTCGTTTGTTTAGTTAAGATTATATGATATTATTAAAGGTGGGATAGTTCAACTGCACTTGGGCTTAAGCCTAAGGTATAGTTTGATCTGAAAATAATATATATATATATATATATATATATATATATATATGAATTAATATTTTTATTTTTATTATTAAAAAATATATTTTCGGGTTTCAGGTTGGGTCATGGGTTAAGATCTCTACCCTAACACAACCCACAAAATTAGCTTATTACCCTAACCCAACCCAACAAATAGATGGGTCAATAATCAAGACCCTAACCCGTAAAATTATGGGTTCGGGTTCGGGTTGGGTTTCGGGTTGGGTCAAAATTGCCAGGTCTACTTATATTATATAAGTTATGATAGTTTGAAAAAAAAGTTTTCTCTCTCCTACTTATATATTCCCCTCCCTTCTCCCGTACGCATGACTTTTCCCTTTTATTCCTTTATTTTTTTCCTTTATTGTAACACCCCTACCGCTAATACCGTCATTACTGTACAAATACTTACCTTCACCGTGGATATTACATACACAGCGACGGGTGTACAATGCCGTTAGTCACCCACGTGACTAACAAGGCTAGCTACACTACTACATACTATCGGTCTAATGACTTGAATATACCGAGTACTCTACACAATACATCACTTTCCATTTCATACTCATACCATAATTCTAAATACAAACTCCAAAATTAATACTATACCGAGTCTACTACAATCCTCAAACTACCAATACATTTTGGACTTACAGATTCGTAATACAATTCCCATTACTCAACTACCCATGCTTACATAGCAGCCCCGTCCTACACTCTCGAACGGCGGTCGGCCTCGAAGTACTTGTAAATAAAAACGATGCCCCTAGGGGCTCAGCAAAATTGCTGCATATGAAATTCGCATACCCCGCGTGCTAAACAAGGTACGCCGACTACTTGGGTCGAATAAACATGGAGTTCGTTTATTTCACACATACATGCCGATACTACATCATCTTATACAAGCAACAATACTTAACTACGTCTACAAGATTCAATATTTACTAAGGAAGACAATTTGTCAGTCAACCGTTCATGTTAGTTATTCATTCATCCGGTTTAATCGGTTGCTCTCTTTTTCCCATTCGGGTTCTTAAGTCTTACACCAAACTTAGTCCTACTTACTTATTGCTTTACTCACACTACACTCATTACTTTACTCATTACTTACTTGTGCTTTCTCAATACTCGTTACTATACTAGTACTTACTCATCACTCGATACTCATTACTTACTCTCACATACTCAGTACTCCATACTCTTTACCTTACCCGTACTTACTCAATACTCGGTACTCCTTACATACTCATACTTCCTTCTTACTCAATACTCCTTTACTCATACATACGCATTACTCAATACTCAATACTTTTGGCCTCCGAGCGGAGTCATACACAAGACTCGCCACCGGGCCTACAATACAAAGGGGCTATACACTTAGCTCCTCAAATACTCAAATGTCCGTTTTTACCGGACTACTCAAATTCCCAACACTCCTCTCACGGAGTATCTTACAATCTCATGGATTAGCCTAGAAGTATCTCTCTCGATAACCTCCACTAGCTTAGGGAACTACCACCGTCTAGTATACTCAGATTTAAGGGTTACCCCAACGTATTGAATACTCTCATTTTCGGGACATACATTAGTCGGGTCCTCTCTTTGTGGGTCGACTAATTTTCTAAGGGGTTTAGAGATCCCTCATCATTATTTTTACTATTCTCATGGTTCATGTCTTGCACCATCATCAATCCCTCTCATAGCGGTTACTTTTATATACTCCCACTACTTTATGTTTTGTGGATTGTTCATTTCGGTTCTCTTACCATTATCGGGAGGTTACTAGAACCGTACACTCTCTCACATTCTAGTGAGTTCATTGGTTTACGTTATCATTTCTTGGTTCATTAGTTTAGTGTGTTTCTACATTTCCGTTAATTCACAACATGACTCTTATTACGAGTCACTAAACAACAAGACTCATCTAGGAGTCGGCCTATACACTAAGTTAAGCCACGCAATCATTCAAGAAAGGTTAGCTCATACAACATACAGCAAGACATACAATGAAAGGCAATAAACCGTTTTCATGCTTTAATCTTGATTAGCCGGCACACTGCACACAAATCAGGATAACTCGGTTAGCATACGGGGCATGAGAAAATCATACCTTTCACCGGGGTTAGCTTTACCGTGTGTTCCCTTGTTCCTTGGTTCACACTTGTTCCACTGGTAACGTTTCAAACATTTCTATTAATACAAGGTACTACGGAATGTAAAACTAATACTCCAGTACTTAACCCCGTTGTCCCATTATTCTTAGTTTTACTCAAGTGTGCTAAACTTTGTTACCTTCATTACTCTAGCACTAATGCCTCACTTTTACATATATATGATATATATATATATATCTGTGTGTGTGTATGTATGTATATAATTAATTTTAATTTTTTTTTTGCCCGACCTCCCTTGCAAGGTCGGTCGCAAGGTCAGTCGGAGCCAGTAAGTCGCGATTTTACAAAATTTCAGCCCGACCGACCTTACCAAGGTCAGTCCTAAGGTCGGTCTAAGTCAGAATACTCCGGATTTACAATTTACAGGCCGACCGACCTTACTAAGGTCGGTCCAGCCGAGTACTTGTTCTAATTACTCACTTTGAGCTCCATCACCTCAATTCTTACCCAATCCTTTCCTAATCATTTCCACATGTTTTCTACATGTTTAAGTACCTTAAAACACTCCAAGTCATGCTCTAAACCTCCTCAAATCATTACTCAAATCTTACCCAAATCCTTACTCAATTTCTACAAACTTCATTCCACCTTTGCATCTTCACCCTTGTGCATTCTACACTTCTCTTTGCATTTGCACTTTGTCTCAACTCCATTTTACCATTCCAATTCATCCTAACCAAATGCACTATCTATACCAAGTCCAACTTCCATTCCGAGATTATAAGCCCAACTCTTTTTCTGAAATTCCAATGCTTTACAACACCCATTTGCTACAGATTTACACACTCACATACTCATCCTCCATCACCATTTCAAGGTTAACAACCATCTCTACACAACTCAATACACACCTTGGTTCTATCATCACCAAGTCATCTAAAAATGCATATTCCTACTAAAATTTTGCTATTTGCCTACAATCTAACTATCCACATTCATCAATTCTCACCAAAATCATTCCTAAACTAGCCGCACCCATACAGGGTCCTACCCAGCAATCAAAGCAATCATAATTACCAAAATATCATCATACAAACAATACCAATATACATACTCAAATTACTTGGCTTAAGGCCCTTATTTCACACAACAATTCTTCAAGTTCTCTCAAACTTCTACCAATAACATTTCTAGTAACAAACATTTTGGGTTCATTCATTAATTTACCCATCCTAATATACTAGAACATATAAAATATACATTAAGGTAGGTTTTTCTACCTAATTTCTCACAAGTTCTCTTTTGCTCCTTCTCTCTCTTCTTTCCGTCAAGTTGGGTAATGGAGTTGCCAAACTCCATCCCAACACCCACATTACACCAAAAGGAATACAATTAAACTTCTAACCCTTAGAATTCACTAATTCAATGAAAGGCTTAGAACACATAAGTTAGGGTTTACCTTTTTGGAATTTTAAGAGGGGTTTTAACCCTTGATTCAAGAAGGTGATCCCACCACCATTGGAATGTTGGAGCATTGCTCAAAAGAGAGAGAAAAATAGAGCATTACAATGGGCAAAAATTGGCTACAAAGAGAAATGGGGGAAACATGAGTGTTTCATGAAAAGTTTTACCTTAATGGAGAGAAGAGACTCCAAGCTCCAAGAAAATGCCATTTTCTTCATGAATGGAGGTATACCCATGGTGGTCAACTTCACCATTTTGAAATTTCTAAAAGAGGAAAGTGTAGCCCTTGGTGAGAGGAACACAAATATGTGTTTTGTTTCTAATTGGAGCATTTATGTGGCTTGAGTAGAGGATGAAGAGAGGCTGCCAGGGAGCTATTTTGGAGCCGAAATCGGCTGAGAGATGAGCAGGAAGGGGGAGTACTCACAGTGGAAAAAGAAAAAGATAGGAGGAGAGAGGAGAGAGAAGGAAAAGTGAGGAAAAAGAGTAATTTTTACTTTTGTACTTTATCCCACTTTGTTTTGACTTATGTTAGTAGCTAACTAGTCATGTGAGAGGGATGCTTATTTAATTAAAACCGGTCCCCTATGTACACAAGAGCAGGAGCGTTTTTCGTCTTTTACAGAAAACGCTCGTTACTTTGTCCGGTTTTAGCACTATTCACTAACCGGGCCTATTTCCAGAATTTTCTCGTTTCTTTAATATTGGTTATTAACCTTCCATTAATGCTTAATTATAGTTATTTAATGAACTATAATTTTTACAGGTTTAGTCACGTTTTTGGGTCTTCTCGAAAAACGTGCGCTAAAGCTTTATTAGCGTTTTAAACACATATTGGATCCGTTTTCTTTGGGAATCATTCCCGTATACTATTAGGCATGAATAAGCTTATGAATCCTTATATACTCTAACCGAGGCCTCATACCTCCCATGGTTATTTAACGCTTATTTTAGCGTTTCCGCTTTTAAGCTGTTTTCTCATTTCTTTGGATTATTTTCCTTGCCAAAATTTACTTAGGCACTATTAGGCCTTTAAATACCCATATTAGGATAATTTAATCACCATATTATGTTCGGGGTATTTCATCTACCCCCCCCCCCCAAGAACTTTGCCCTCAAAGTTGGTGAATCTAATATGTTACTCACATAGTATTCTATGCTAGGTTATGACCTCTACATATAACTTTGTCAAACTCCAAATGTGTGACTCGATGTATACTACACATCCAAACAGCATGTCACTGCATGCATAGCAATCAAAAATATCCGTTACAAGCTCTCCACGGGGTCCGTCCGCAGATAAATAAGGTACCATCCTCTCCCATGTGAGCGATCCCTCAGGTACCGGTCACGGTTGAACACTTACGCTTTCTGTTCACGGCCGTCAGACTAATGGCACTTACGCTTTCTGGCCACGGTCCTTGGTTCAGATCAAATTCATTTGCATATATAGAGATCCTCAGGCACTTACTCATACTTACGTACTCATACTTACTTTCAGTGCCCTTCAAAAAATAAAAACACATGTCACCGCACCCAACGGCCACTTAGGACCGTCGCTACGAACGGTGTGTGGTTTCAAAACCTAATCAACATTCCACTGACTCAAAAGTAGCTTCACCTTCATGGTTTCAACCGGATACCTGTGCCTAGTCGTGGAAGATCTACTAGCGCCCGTGGGAGCGATTTCAAAAACGGTCCTCATTCTCAAGTTTGAAGAAAACATTGTACCAAATTAGTTTTGGGAATTCATTTGAAAAACTTGCATACATCTCCCAAATTCCATTTATGATGACTATACCTCATAGTGTTGTAACGCCCCTTTTACGTATTACAGCAGAATTAAAATACTAAGGCGATTTACAGACCATCGGGTTCCAAACACCCGGTACCAACCTACCAATTACAACCATTACAAATATCTAAGTTACGGTCTGAACTTAAGAAAACAACGTAAACAAAATGAACGTAAAACAGAAAAACTCTCCACAATTCCTAATTCCCATCCCAATCACTCATGCTCTTCGTGGCCACCTGTATAAACAATTTGTACCTACAAGATGAAACCAAGCAGCCCACCCCGGGAGGGTGAGTCAGTCCCTGGATGGAACTGGTACAATTCTCCAAAACAATATTTAAAACATAACTCTCAAAATAAACAGTAACGGAAATCAAACTCTTGAAAGTAAAACAGGGAAACAGGCACTTAAAAATCACCAAGTCAAAGATAACAAGTTAAGGATAGAGAGAAATAATAGAAAGGTAAGTTAGTCAATCCAAAACCCACACCATGAGTAGTGAACATCCAATGCTCAAGTTTGAACCAATTCCAGTTAGGAGTAGAGAGACCCAAGTAGTCACAAGGACTAGGAATGGAAGAAGATATCCAATAACCAACAACTCAAAGTGGAATAAAACCAATTGGGAGAGATGGCCCCCACCGCCAAGTACGCCCTTTAGGACAGGGGATATACAGCCCCTCACTGTTTACTACGTCCCTTTTGGGACAGGGGATATACAGCCCCTCACTGTTTAAACGTCCCTTTTGGGACAGGGGATATACAGCCTCTCACTGTTACCATTGAAGACGCGGCACGTCACAACAAAAGACTCAGCTCATGGATGAAACAATATCCAGAGTCAAAGGAAGAATTACCAAGATTGTCCTTTCCATATTCCCACTAGATCACTAACTGCACCAAGGCAATACCAAACACTCAGTCCTACAGAGTGCAGAAGCGTAAACCCTAGGCAGTTAATGTCTAATGAAACAACCAAAAGAAGGAACCAATAATGTAACACCCCATCCAAAACCTTAACACTTAATCAATAACGCAGCGGAAATCATTACTTAAACATATACCAAAAAGGCGGGGTGTTACACGCCGTTAGCCACCCACGTGGCTAACAAGGCTGTTACACAATATGTATCGGTCTGATCACACGATCCCGAGCATAATTACAACCTTACAAAAATGACTATCCAAAAGAATGACGATATACCGAGTGTAACTGTTCAAAAATCACTAACCAACTTTACATCCACCAAAATAAACGACCTCGAGTGTACAAACACTACTCGGGTTCAACATCCAAAATAACAAAATATCAACAACCTAGGATCTAAAGCCATTCTGCTTCCTCGATCCTCATCCTGCAAATAAACATAGCCCCCAAAGGGGGTCAGCAACCTTTTGCTGGCATGGTTAACGTGCAGCCCGCTGACTACCGGGATACACGCAACTATTTGTCATTATTACATGGCGTTGATTTTATCATACAACATGCATATATATAGCAGGAATTATTGCAGAACAATAACAACACATACATAGTGAAAACAGTTCACTTAAGTAACAACCAACATGGTTAGTCAACTTGTAAGCCTAGAGGATGTCTTCATCCTCATGTTAAGCTTAACACATATACATTACTGTTTGTTAGTCGGATGAGTAACTTTAACTTGAAAGATGAGACGAGCGTAGTGACCCGAACACATCAACACATAATTTCCCCCTAGCCCGAGTGGAAGTCAGGTAGGTAGCTTTGGCTAAGCTATGGGAGGTCGAATTCCCCATAAAAGGAAAACTACCCTAACATAAGGAGAGAGCCGAATCTGATTCAGATGTCGACACCCATACATACACGCGTGACCGGAACGACCGGATTCCTCACTCCCCGGTTAGCACTCGTTAGAAGTCCCACAATGGGAGCTTAACATCATCTCACACAATTAAGTGTTTAAGTCCAGTTAGACATACAAGGGAATGAGGCATAAATCAGCAACACACACACAACATACACACATAGCCGGGTTAGAACGTTCCTAGGTTGGGACGTTATTACCGGATACCGTTCTCTTACGTTCCTAGCTTGGTTAATTAACGGTTAGCACGCATTCGAGGTTACCGGTATCGGTACACACACGTCACATTAATAACAAGAACTGTAAACTCGTTTCATGATTAATCTTACAAGGTTGTAAACACACAAAAACAAACAGCACACAAGCCGGTGTAAACCGGTAGGCAACAGACTGCAAGAAAACCATACCTTGGTCCTTGCCGCTCTAGTGTTCCACCGTACGTGGTTCCTAAACACGATTAATAACGTCGGTTAATTAATATACTAGACCCTTGATAAACTTGTTACTTCACATTCCTTGTTTATTTTTCTTTCACACTTTATTATGATTTTTCCCCATCTTTTAGTTGTTATTATAGTCCACCTACATGTTCTAGACAAACCCCCGCAAACGGAAGTCAAAACGGGGCTCAAACGAGCAGTTTATGTTGAAAACAGTGACATGTCCGAACTTGTGTCCGGACATCAATGTTCGGACACAAGCCGAGACTCAGAAGTTGAAAACTGGCATTTGTCCGAACTTGTGTCCGGACATCAATGTTCGGACACAAGTCGAGAGCAAATCTGGGAAATTTTTAACATGTCCGAACTTGTGTCCGGACATCAATGTTCGGACACAAGTCGAGACTTAAACCCGTGAAAATTTTGATGCGTCCGAACTTGTGTCCGGACATCGAAGTTCGGACACAAGTCGAGGGTTAAAACCTGTGAAAATTGAGGTGTCCGAACTTGTGTCCGGACATCGAAGTTCGGACACAAGTCGAGACTTAAAACTTGTGAAAAATTTTGAGTGTCCGAACTTCGAAGGTCGGACCGAAGTTCGGACATCACCCAAAGTTCCGAAAACTTAACTTAACGAGGCATGTCCGAACTTCCAAGTCCGGACGGAAGTTCGGACAGACCCAGAAATGCATTTTTCAGTGGCGTTTTCAACACAGAATTACACCCAAACTCAATACAATTCTTGGCATGACTTCCCCATAGTTATTACATGTTTTCCCCACATTATCTAGCCCTCAAAAACACTTTGACACAACTCATTTCAAAAGAAAACACCAATTTGTATACAAATCCATCAATTTGAACAACAACACCACAATGTATATAACCTTTAGAGTTTGGCACTTAAACAACAACAATTTAAACACTGAATTTCCTCATATTATTAGCAACACCTGCATTTCACTGAACATTTATTTACACCAAAACAAAACACATTCCATAGCTCACACATTGGTTTAGGTAAGTTTATTACCTTTGGTTTTCCTTCCCAAACCTTCCCTTCTCTTTACTCCTTGTTCCACAATCGGTTATCAACGGGATTTTACCGCTACACTAATGACCAAGCCAAGATAGCCACAATGAGTATTTAGGGTTTATAATTCATTAACCCTAGGATTTAGAATTCACTAGAACACTTGAAAGGAATTACCTTCTATTTCAAAATGAAATGCTTGGTAATGGAATTATGGCTAGCTCCAACAACTCTTGCAGATTGAACAAGCTAACAAGGAGAACAAGCATGGTGTTCAAAATAGGGAAAATCGATTTCAAGAAGGAAATGAAGGAATGAGTGAGTTTTTGATTTCCTTCTTACCTTAGAACAACAAGAAGATGCTGGGCTTCAAGAATGTGGAGTTTTATCTTCAAAATGTGGAACACCCATGGAGATGAAGTATGGAGTTTTGAGATTTTGAAAGGTACAAAATGATCCCCAAGATGAGAGGAGTATTTTGGTGAAAGAATTTCTTGATTTGGAGCTAAGATGAAGGAGTTACAAGGGAAGAAGTTGGGGTTTCCTTGGCTGTGAAATCGCCATTGCTGGGAACAAAACAGAGAGAGAGAGAGCTGGGAGAGGGGAAGGAAACGTGAGAGAAGAGAATGAGGGGAAGAGAGAGAGTGAGAGAGATTTTGTGTGTGAGAGGGAAATAAATGTATTTTATTGTTTTGTAGTTTAGTAAATGAGTAGTATTAATAGAATAGAGAGGGAAGTAAAAATCTGGTTTTTATTTTACAATGTGAGAGAGTGGCACTTGGTCATTAGCAGATAACACCCGTTAATTCCCGAACTGTCGGTTTTGACAGTCCGGGTCCGGTTTCCGGAATATATATTTTTGATTCTAAAAATTCTTAGACTTTAATTAGTATATAATTATAGTTATAAAATCAACTATAATTTATACAAGTCCGCTTTAGGCATTTAACGTCACGTTTTTCAGTTTTCTTGAAAAACGTGTTTAAAGTCTCGTTTGTGCATTTAATCCATTATATGGATTCGTTTCTTTCGGGAATTTCTCCCACATGTTCTTAATGACTAATTAAGTCTTAAAATATATTAATTATGTAATTAACTAACATATTAAGGTTTGGGGTATTTCAATCTACCCCCCTTAAAAGAACTTTGTCCCCAAAGTTCACACTTCCCACGTATCTTAAATATTAGAACACGGGGATTACTTCTGCAACAACGCTCCCATAACAAACATACAAACATTCTTTACATCACATTGGACTCAAGGTCCCATAACAAAACATCACTTAGACTCAAGGTCTATAACATAACAACATAGACATGTATTCCAATACATGCCGTACATACATAACCGAAGCGGCTCTACCCCCCTTAAATAGGGGTACGCCCCGTACCCTATACATACAACTAAGAAGTAAACAACGACGGGTACTTCGCCCTCATCTTCTCCTCCAGCTCCCAAGTGGCCTCCTCGACTTCCTGGTTAGACCAGAGAACCTTCACCAATCTCACAGATTTATGGCGAGTGTCTCGAGTCTTAGTGTCCAGGATCCGTACGGGAGTCTCCACTGATCGCATGGTCGGCTCTAATGTTAGCCTCTCGGGCTGAAGTACATGAGACGGATGAGACATATTTCTTCAACTGGGACACATGAAATACATCATGTACCTTGCCCAGCTCAGCAGGTAAATCAAGCCTGTAAGCTACCGGGCCTATCCGCTCCGTCACAACATACGGCCCCACATATTTCGGGCTTAACTTGCCTTTCTGGCCAAAACGAAACACTCCCTTCATGGGGGATACTCTAAGAATACCTGATCGCCCACGGCGAACTCCAGGTCACGTCTGCGCACATCGGCGTATGATTTCTGTCTATCCTGAGCTTTCATGTTCGCTCGGATCTGACGTACTTCTGCTTGTACTTGCTCCAAATACTCAGGTCCTATAATGACCGTCTCACTCGACTCATCCCAGCATAATGGCGTGCGGCATGGTCTACCGTACAAGGCCTGGAAGGGAGACATCTTGATCGACGCGTGGTAACTGTTGTTGTAGCTAAACTCGATCAGATGTAACTTATCAATCCAGCTGGTCTGAAAGTCAAGTGCACATGCACGTAACATATCCTCAAGCGTCTGTATGGTGCGCTCACTCTGACCAGTCTGTGTGGTGATGATGAAACGCCGTACTCAACTTCAGTTCGGTACCAAGTGCTTCCCGTGTACTTCTCCAGTACCTCGAGAGGAATCTGGTATCCCTATCAGACACGATAGTCTTCGGTACTCCATGGTGCCGTACTATCTCACGGTCGAAGAGCTCTGCTAGCTTCGCCCTTCCAGGTGTCCTTCATCGGAATGAATCTGGCCACCTTGGTCAGTCGGTCAACAACGACCCATATCATATTCAAGCCTCCCCGAGTAGGCGGAAGCCCAACACGAAGTCCATGGAAATCATGGAACTTCCATTCAGGAACGGGCATTGGCTGTACCATGCCACCAGGACGACGGTGCTCAAACTTGACCTTCTGGCAAGTGAGACACCTAACAACATAATCTGTCACATCTTTCTTCATACCGGTCCACCAGAAATATCTCTTCATACCCTTGTACATTTTGAAGCTCCGGGGTGAATAGAAGTAGAAGAACATGTGATTCACTCAATATGCGCTCCTTCAGCTCAGCGCTACTTCGTGGAATACAAAGTCGGCCATTCAGCCTGATCAAACCATCATCATGAAGTCGGAAGTCATACTTCTGACCTTCGAATGTGCCATCGATAAGCTTCTGTTTGATCTCTTGCATGTACTGATCTGACATCTGAGCACTCCGCACCTCTTCAACCAAGCTAGAGTGAGAGATAAGCGAATGGAGAGAGTGTGCTCGGCGACTCAATGCATCAGCTACAACGTTTGCTTTACCTTCCTTGTACTGAAGGTTAATATCGTAATCAGTAAGGAATTCAACCCATCTCTTTGCCTCATGTTCAACTCCTTCTGAGTGAACAGGTATTTCAACTCTTATGATCTGAATAATCGTCACATTCACTCCATATAAATGGTGTCGCCATATCTTCAATGCGAAGACAATGGCACCCAATTCTAATCATGTGTAGGATAATTTTCTTCATGTCGCTTCAACTGTCGGGAGGCGTAAGCCACGACCTTCCCATGTTGCATCAAAACACAGCCCATACCTTTACCTGACGCATCACAGTACACCTCAAAACCATCAGTACCCTCTGGTATAGTAAGAATTGGTGCAGAAGTCAAAGCATCCTTGAGCTTCTGAAATGAGCTCTCACAGTCCTCAGTCCAATCAAACGGTGCATCCTTCTTGTCAAGGATGTCAACGGTTTCGAAACACTAGAGAAATTCCTCACAAACCTCCGATATAACCTGCCAGACCGAGGAAGCTCCGATGTCGGCAACCGTCTTCGGTCTAGGCCAGGTGCGCACAGCATCAATCTTGGCCGGATCCACAGCGATCCCGGCCTCAGAAATAACATGACCAAGAAAGAGACTTGGTCCAACCAAAATTCACTTTGAGAACTTCGCATAAAGCTGGTTCTCCCTCAACGTTGCAACACACTCCTCAGGTGAGCTTCATGCTCCACCTTGGACTTAATAAATGAGAATATCATCGATGAATACAACTACTGATCTATCCAACTGATCTCGAAACAAACGATTCATCAAGTCCATAAACTTTGCTGGTGCATTAGACAACCCAAACGGCATGACCGTGAATTCATAGTGCCCATATCTGGTACGGAAAGCGGTTTCTCTATATCACTGTCTCTGATAGCAATCTGATGGTAACCCGATCGCAGATCGATCTTAGAGAATACAGATGCACCTCTCAGCTGATCAAACAAATCATCGATACGTGGCAATGGGTAACGGTTCTTCACCGTCACAGCATTCAGCTCCTGTAGTCGATGCAGAGGCGGAGACTCCCATCCTTTTTCTTCACAAAAAGGACTGGTGCTCCCCATGGTGAACGCTAGGGCGGATAAATCCCTTGTCAAGTAGGTCTCGCAGCTGTTCTTTGAGCTCAGTCATCTCAGCTGGAGCCATACGGTAGGGCGCCTTCGCTATGGGTCCGGTGCCCGGTACCAAGTCGATCTCAAACTCAACTGCCCGTGTAGGCGGCATGCCTGGGAGCTCCTTAGGAAAGACATCAGGAAACTCCGACACAACCGGCACATCTGGGCTAAACTCAGGGTCTCTCTCTATGTCCTGGACATAGCAGAGGTATACATCATTCTTCCTTCTGATTTCGTGGTACATGGCCATGGCGGAGATGATCTGTGTCGAAGGCTCCCTGGGCCTCTGGCGGTATGAAATGGTAACCCCAGACGGACTCCGAAGAAGCAGACGGTGCTCGGCACATAGATTCTGCCCTTGTGCCGCTCCAACCAGTTCATCCCGAAAATTACATCAAAACCCAACCCGTCGAACTCTATCAAGTCGATCGGGAACTCTTCATTCTTGATTCAACAACATCGGTGGTAGCGGGTACCTGATCCGCTCTTTCGACGGGAGAGTGACTAGAAAGTCTTGCATCTCTTCACCGTCTAACCCCAGCCTCTTCGCAAAAGATAGCGAGATAAAAGTGTGAGGCTCCGGAGTCGAACAAGACCGAGGCGTCCACGCCATTAACTGGGAAGGTACCGGTGAGGATGGTGCCGCTCTTGCCGGCTCTGCCTCATGCAGACACTCAGTATACCCCGTCCCGAGTGCACAGCCTAATTTATTTCAGAAACTTATAAGTATAACGGTAATAACACGGGTGGTTTACTCAAGAAATCAACACTACTTTATTCATAAAACTCATCGTTACACCATGATGGTATTACATTGGCTACATCGCTCGATAACTTAACATACTTAATGCATCACATACTTAACATACAACTGGCTTCATACTTTACATGATTACACATAACTTCAGAACTGTCTAAAGGTTAAGTTCAGTCTTCCAGGTTTCATGTGTGTGGCATTGATTATTGTCGGAGGCGCCGTATTCAATTTGATCTTCTTGATACCATGATACAGCATCCTCGACTGCCCACCCATGATTAACACATCTCCAGACTCCAATACTAACTTTCTTGCAAGGTCCGCACGCTTCTGCTCGCCATACATAAACACTGCGGTATCACCAATGGACCAAGACACCACGGGTACTCCCTTACTAAGAGACTCGGGTGACTCGTCCTTGTCTTGGTGTAAACCCAACCTTCCACCTTTCTGGTAGAAATTGACAATACACAAATCTGCCTTGATACTTGGGATTTGTTCCGGTTCAACTTGCTGAGCAATTCCCACGGTGTGTTTAACGACCGCAAGGAATTCCTCAGGTATACTCGGTATGGTAGCTCCATCTTCAGCTCTTGTGTCCTGATATGACTTGGTGTAAGGGTTCCAATCCTTACCCATGCACATCATCTTTAAGTTCATTTTCGCTCCACTTGGGTATTCGGGTGTGTAGAAACCTCCAGGTGCTGCTCCAAGCTCGTCGCATCGTCGAATGACATGAATTTGTGCTTCGGGTGTCAGGTATCCTTTCAATAATATCATACCTGGTTGGATAACCTGACACTGTTCTGTCGGATAGTCGGCAATGTCGATGGTGGTATCTCCGGGGTTCGGTGTGGGTGGGATTGGATAGCAAATATTGAAGGTTCCTAAGGTTTATAAATTCTAATTTAGGTGGTTTTCACATTATACTTCAACTCATTCATGTGGTTATTCACTTAGTCCCACTAACACACATGCATGGAAATGCGGTAAGCAATCACTTATCTTACTTAACGGTTTAAAGGGGGTACCTGGTCTAGAAGACGATCCTGGTGCCTCTGACCGGTCCACCACGTTCAAGGCAGCCTTGCCTGCTCCTGGCCCCTTCCCCTTCTGGGAATCAGTATTCCTTGCCCGAGGATGGCTGATATGTAGCTTTCGGGCCCTCAGTGGTAGCAGTGGCCTTACCCTTCCATTGCCCTCTAGGCCTATAGTTTCTGCCATCGGGGTTGCTGTAGCACTCAAAATCACGGTGCCCCAGCTTCTTGCAGTAGTGGCACTGCACATCGTTCCCTTTGCAGTCCTTACCGGGATGGTCACCCTTGCACCACTTGCAGAAGTAGTGGCGCTCCGGTGCAGAGCCCGTACTGGCTGCTATTACAACACACAATCAATACACACTTCACAAATAACAATACATACTTGAATCGATATTCGAAATTAAGTTACCCTTGGGCGGGTGTGAGCGTAAGGGCTTAGCCGCATAGGCATAAGTGAGCTTCAGCGGCTCCTCAGTGGTAGTGGGCTGGGCTTGGCCCTTGTTCTTGCTGCTGGCCCTTCTGGGGCTGAGGGTAAGGTTTCCTCTTCTTCCCTCCTTGGTACCCTTGCGAGCTTTGGCCCTCGCTCGAGACCTTGCGCTTATGCGCATTCTCCTCGTCCCTTAGACGGACGGTGATCTCCACCTTAGCAGCGGCATGATAGCACTCCTGAGTATCAAGGTGTTAGTCATGCCCCGCAACATTTACACACTCCAAACATAACTTATTCACACTTAGACATTATTGGAAATTTACCTGCAAGGTATTGTACTCGGCTGGCCCCATGCCATAGCGTAGGCGGTGGCTCAACCCACTGTAGAATCGATTCACTAAGACCCGGTTCGAGTAACCAAGGTCGGGTAGAAGATGAACAAGGTCGGTGAAGGCGGTGTAGTAGTCGTCCACCGTCATTTTGTCCCCTTGTTTCAGACTGTCCAGTTCCAGGCGCTTCGCCTCTTGCACATGCACGGGATAGTACTTGGCCCTCAGCATTGCCGTGTACTGCTCCCAACCAAAATCCGGATCGGCCAAATTCTCGGCTCGTACGAGTTTCCACCAATTTCTAGCCGAACCCTTCAAATAGAAAGCAGCTAGTCGGACCTTGGCATCAGCAGGAACAGCCAAAGTCTCATAGGCGGTCTCGAGCTCCGAGATGTACGCCTCTAGCTTAGAAGGGTCGGTTTCCCCTTTGAAAGACGGGGGCCTCAAGTCGGCCAACGCTTTCACCCAATTAGTCTCGCGTGGCTGTGGTGGTGGTGGTGGTTCAGGCTGGTCCTGACCAACGGGCGTTTGCTGCCCTTGCTGCACTGCAGCGACTATCTGAGGCACAACTTGTGCTAGGGCGGCGCTACAGCTTCGGCCATCATTTGAGCGGTGGGGTTGTCCCCCGTGTCACTTGGACCAGGCCCTCCTCGGCCTCGTCCCCGCGGTCGCCCTGCCATCTGAACATACATGAGAGCACATTAGTATTGTGCTTACAAACTTATCGTACCACATGTTTATAACGTCCTTTGGACGACAAGGTTTAAGTTCCTAACTCGGTATATTCCTAGGCTCGGTTGTCGGTCATCAGAGCGATACTTCGCTCTGATACCACTTTTTGTAACACCCCATCCAAAACCTTAACACTTAATCGATAATCGCAGTGGAAATCATTACTTAAACATATACCAAAAAGGGCGGTGTTACACGCTGTTAGCCACCACGTGGCTAACAAGGCTGTTACACAATATGTACCGGTCTGATCACACGAGTTCCGAGCATAATTACAACCTTACAAATTCACCTATCCAAAAGGAATGACGATATACCGAGTGTAATTGTTCAAAAATCACTAACCAACTTTACATCCACCAAAATAAACAACCTCGAGTGTACAAACACTACTCGGGTTCAACATCCAAAATAACCAAATATCAACAACCTAGGATCTAAAGCCATTCTGCTTCCTCGATCCTCATCCTGCAAATAAACATAGCCCCCAAAGGGGGTCAGCAACCTTTTGCTGGCATGGTTAACGTGCAGCCCGCTGACTACCGGGATACACGCAACTATTTGTCATTATTACATGGCGTTGATTTTATCATACAACATGCATATATATAGCAGGAATTATTGCAGAACAATAACACGCATACATGATGAAAACAGTTCACTTTAAGTAACAACCAACATGGTTAGTCAATTTGTAAGCCTAGAGGATGTCTTCATCCTCATGTTAAGCTTAACACATATAGCATTACTGTTTTGTTAGTCGGATGAGTAACTTTAACTTGAAAGATGAGCCGAGCGTAGTGACCCGAACACATCAACACATAATTTCCCCCTAGCCCGAGTGGAAGTCAGGTAGGTAGCTTTGGCTAAGCTATGGGAGGTCGAATTCCCCATAAAAGGAAAACTACCCTAACATAAGGAGAGAGTCGAATCTGATTCAGATGTCGACACCCGTACATACACGCGTGACCGGAACGACCGGATTCCTCACTCCCCGGTTAGCACTCGTTAGAAGTCCCACAATGGGAGCTTAACATCATCTCACACAATTAAGTGTTTAAGTCCAGTTAGACATACAAAGGAAATGAGGCATAAATCAGCAACACACATCACAAGCATACACACATAGCCGGGTTAGAACGTTCCTTAGGTTGAGGGACGTTATTACCGGATACCGTTCTCGTATGTTTCCTAGCTTTGGTTAATTAACAGTTAGCACGCATTCGAGGTTACCGGTATCGGTACACACACGTCACAATAATAACAAGAACTGTAAACTCGTTTCATGAATTAATCTTACAAGGTTGTAAACACACAGAAAACAAACAGCACACAAGCCGGTGTAAACCGGTAGGCAACAGACTGCAAGAAAACCATACCTTGGTCCTTGCCGCTCTAGTGTTCCACCGTACGTGGTTCCTAAACACGATTAATAACGTCGGTTAATTAATATACTAGACCCTTGATAAACTTGTTACTTCACATTCCTTGTTTATTTTTTTTTCTTTCACACTTTATTATGATTTTTCCCCATCTTTTAGTTGTTATTATAGTCCACCTACATGTTCTAGACAAACCCCTGCAAACGGAAGTCAAAATGGGGCTCACACGAGCAGTTTATGTTGAAAACAGTGACATGTCCGAACTTGTGTCCGGACATCAATGTTCGGACACAAGCCGAGACTCAGAAGTTGAAAACTGGCATTTGTCCGAACTTGTGTCCGGACATCAATGTTCGGACACAAGTCGAGAGCAAATCTGGGAAATTTTTAACATGTCCGAACTTGTGTCCGGACATCAATGTTCGGACACAAGTCGAGACTTTAACCCGTGAAAATTTTGATGCGTCCGAACTTGTGTCCGGACATCGAAGTTCGGACACAAGTCGAGGGTTAAAACCTGTGAAAATTGAGGTGTCCGAACTTGTGTCCGGACATCGAAGTTCGGACACAAGTCGAGACTTAAAACTTGTGAAAAATTTTTGAGTGTCCGAACTTCGAAGGTCGGACCGAAGTTCGGACATCACCCAAAGTTCCGAAAACTTATAACTTAACGAGGCATGTCCGAACTTCCAAGTCCGGACGGAAGTTCGGACAGACCCAGAAATGCATTTTTCAGTGGCGTTTTCAACACAGAATTACACCCAAACTCAATACAATTCTTGGCATAACTTCCCCATAGTTATTACATGTTTTCCCCACATTATCTAGCCCTCAAAAACACTTTGACAACAACTCATTTCAAAAGGAAAACACCAATTTGTATACAAATCCATCAATTTGACAACAACACCACAATGTATATAACCTTTAAAGTTTGGCACTTCAACAACAACAATTTAAACACTGAATTTCCTCATATTATTAGCAACACCTGCATTTCACTGAACATTTATTTACACCAAAACAAAACACATTCCATAGCTCACACATTGGTTTAGGGTAAGTTTATTACCTTTGGTTTTCCTTCCCAACCTTCCCTTCTCTTTACTCCTTGTTCCACAATCGGTTATCAACGGGATTTTACCGCTACACTAATGACCAAGCCAAGATAGCCACAATGAGTATTTAGGGTTTATAATTCATTAACCCTAGGATTTAGAATTCACTAGAACACTTGAAAGGAATTACCTTCTATTTCAAAATGAAATGCTTGGTAATGGAATTATGGCTAGCTCCAACAACTCTTGCAGATTGAACAAGCTAACAAGGAGAACAAGCATGGTGTTCAAAATAGGGAAAATCGATTTCAAGAAGGAAATGAAGGAATGAGTGAGTTTTTGATTTCCTTCTTACCTTAGAACAACAAGAAGATGCTGGGCTTCAAGAATGTGGAGTTTTATCTTCAAAATGTGGAACACCCATGGAGATGAAGTATGGAGTTTTGAGATTTTGAAAGGTACAAAATGATCCCCAAGATGAGAGGAGTATTTTGGTGAGAGAATTTCTTGATTGGAGCTAGATGAAGGAGTTACAAGGGAAAGAAGTTGGTTTTCCTTTGGCATGTGAAATCGCCATTGCTGGGGAACAGAGAGAGAGAGCTGGGAGGGGGAGGAAACGTGAGAGAAGAGAATGAGGGGAAGAGAGAGAGTGAGAGAGAGTTTTGTGTGTGAGAGGGAAATAAATGTATTTTATTGTTTTGTAGTTTAGTAAATGAGTAGTATTAATAGAATAGAGAGGGAAGTAAAAATCTGGTTTTTATTTTACAATGTGAGAGAGTGGCACTTGGTCATTAGCAGATAACACCCGTTAATTCCCGAACTGTCGGTTTTGACCGTCCGGGTCCGGTTTCCGGAATATATATTTTTGATTCTAAAAATTCTTAGACTTTAATTAGTATATAATTATAGTTATAAAATCAACTATAATTTATACAAGTCCGCTTTAGGCATTTAACGTCACGTTTTTCAGTTTTCTTGAAAAACGTGTTTAAAGTCTCGTTTGTGCATTTAATCCATTATATGGATTCGTTTCTTTCGGGAATTTCTCCCACATGTTCTTAATGACTAATTAAGTCTTAAAATATATTAATTATGTAATTAACTAACATATTAAGGTTTGGGGTATTTCAATAACCATGTAAGTTTCACAATCAAGGCTCAGTTAGTCACATCAAGCTGAGTTAGCCACACAAACAGTTTCCTTTTGAAATCCATTCAATGTCAGTTAGCGTTTTCCAAAACATTCCATAAAGTCTGTTAGCAAAAGTATCTGAGTACGAGAAATCGTGCCTGGATAACGCTGTAGCAGTTCTAGTCAACTTGCGCAAACAATCAACAGTACTCTGAAGAATATTAAAGGTAGTCTATCATCAATCACTTGTAGCCTACGTTAAGCTTAAATAAACTCCTCACTCTTATTTCTAAGTCCCAATTGTCTTTTAAGCCCTCACTTAAATGTTATGTATAACCTTTGACTTGTCTTAGAATGTCAATAATAACTCTTAAGCTCAATACCCTTACTCTTAATTTAGAATAACGTCGTATCATGACCCATGATAGGTTTGTCTTAGAAACTATATTATTATCCCACAATGTAACGATTATTCATTTTTATCAACATCTACTAGCTAACCTATTATGATTAACTCTTCCCCTTAACTTAATTAAGATCTACAATCTGTATATTGGAATCATAGTGTTGTAGATGCATTTCATACTTAATTGATCTTAGAATTCAGAGACAACTACTAGAGTCAATTATTTTATCTTTACTTTAGAATGACTTAATATTATAACCATTTAATTATCTTGTCTTAAGATGTTCAATTACTTTTCATCCTGAAACAACTATATTTTAACTAACTCAAACCCTTCCAACTCTTATACTTAGTATTTGCAAAGTATATTATTCGCTTAATTATTACCTATATAATAAGGTGTTTTAAGATAACCCTTTTTATGTATCCTTACTTACATTTTAATTTCCTAAATATTTAATTTTTACACACATTCTCTCTATAGATTATGTATCCTTTTGTACTAAATTTTAATAAACGTATGTCTTAAATACATTTTATATTATTTACAAAACCAAAGGTTTCAAAGGAATAACTTAATAAATTAATTCCCTTTACTATGTTTTAGTAAGTATTATGTCTTAACATAAGGTGAAAATTTAACTAAGAAGTAAATTCTCATTCATAAGAGAAATTGTCAACTATCTAGTAAGATCATCTATTCTGAAAAATCCTCATACCTTATATTCAAATGACCTTTTAATATTTTTAGTGTTATAGGTAAACCAATATATCTCTTACGTACTTAGTTTCATCTAATTAAAGGTTCAAAGGTTTTAAATATCTAATTTCCATTTACAACTCTTTTACAAGTTCTACTACTAAATACATCACTTAATTATAATCTCCCATTTTGAATTTTGGTAATAAATGTATTTTATATGGCTTATCTAATTTTTAAGAAACTTAAGGATTTATTTAGATTAATTTCCTAATCATAGTTTACATCATAATCCTTTAATGATTTATCTCAAAACATTAGGTTATTGTTCAAAACTATAAATGTTATGAAATGATTAAATCCAGGCTTATTCCACTCTCAATTAGATGTAAAGTATTTCATCTATTTTTTATTGATTATATAAAAATCTGTTTGTGTAATATTTTATGTAATCTAATTACAATTTTCCCTAAGTCTCAACTTATCAATTACCTAACCCAATTATAGATTTACATTCTGGTCATTGACAAATAATATTATACATGTATTCTAATGTGGTTTATATAAATCCTAGAAATTCAAAGATGACTCTTTAAGCTTAATTTCATAATCATAATTAATACCACCTCATACAATATTCTTTTAATAGTATATATAGAGGTTTAGTTGAACTTATTTATTCCTTCATATTATATTTTCTATAAGGTATTTCATTTCTTTTATTTATGTTTAATGTATATATATACTAGGATTTATTCAAAACATCATTTATGTAGTTTTATTGTATTTAATTATATTTAATAACTTTTAGAACAACTCAGGGGCGTAGGTTTATAAAATAAAGTATTTTCTTTTATTTATTTACTATATATATATATATATGCATGTACATGTATTAGAATTTATTTAAGTCATCCTTTATGTAGCGTATTGTATTAACTTATCTCTATTAACTTCAACATATATCTGCATTCCATGTATGTTTTATAAAGTATTTCCTTTGTTCCATTTTAGAACATTAGCTTCTATAGTAATTAGTTAATATAAGTGTTGATTTATTTAGCTCCTTGTTTTAACCTAAGTTACTATTTTATTCCTTTTATATATGGGTATATATATATTTTTCCTTAGTTTTAATTAAGAATGTTAACTTCCATATTTGTAATAATAAAATGTAGATTAGTTTAGTTCCTTGATTTAACATCAGTTTCTATTTTGTTTCTCTCATATAAGTATATATATATATATATATATATATATATATATTATATATATATATATATATT
Organism: Limonium bicolor; assembly: GCA_023374045.1. NCBI lineage: Eukaryota > Viridiplantae > Streptophyta > Magnoliopsida > Caryophyllales > Plumbaginaceae > Limonium > Limonium bicolor. Next base: position 304,139,989 of record CM041778.1, read on the forward strand.
TTTATCTTTTACTTCACTTAAAGTTAATTGAAATACCCCAAACCTTAATGTGTTAATTAATTATGTAATTATAATTTTCTAAGGCTAATTAAGTCCTTAAGATCATTGGTGAAGAAAGGAAAACCAAAAAGAAAAGGGAAATGCGTAAAGGTCCCAAAATGTGAAAATACGTATTTAATTATTTTAGGTGGTACATAACCTTCATTAGAGTTATAAATATATTTTTATACCCTAATTACACATTAAGAACATGTGGGAAAAAATTCCGGAAGAAAACGGATCCAAACAATGCGTTAAAACGCTAACGGAGTCTTAAAGCGCGTTTTTCGAGAAAATCCGAAAACGTGACTTTAAACAGTTAAATGACCCCGTAAAAATAATAGTCGATTATATAACTATAATTAAACATTAATGGGAGTTTAACAGCCATTAAAATTAAAGGAATGAGAAAATTCCAGAAAACGGTCCCGGTTAGTGAATAGTGCTAAACCGGGTAAATAAACGAGCGTTTTCTGTTAAAAGACGAAAAACACTCCAGCGTGTTACAGTGGTGGGCCGGTTTTATGAGTGTAAACAGCTCACTCACATAAGACTAGTTAACTAATAAATAAAGTCAAAAAAATAGAAACACCACTTATACCCCCACACACTCTCTCTCTCCTTCCTTATTTTCTTTTCCCCTCTCTCTCTTCCTCTCTTTCCTCCTTTTCTCTCCCAGCCGGTTCTCCCTCCTCCTTGCTGCCGATGGAGTCCTCCAACCTAGCCAACAATGGCTTCCTCACTTCCTCTTCATCCCCAAGCTCCATTTGAGCTCCAAATCAAAAACAAATCACATATTCTTCTTCCTCTCATCTTCCTCTATCATCCTCTCTTTTCGAAATTTCAAAAGGATGAAGTTGACCTCCATGGGTTTTCCCCATTTGAAGAGAAAATGGCACCAATGTGAAGCTTGGAGTCTCCTCTTCCTTCTAAGGTAAAGATTCCCAAGAGAAAGTCATTTTTCCCTCATCTCTTGGTGTAATCGATTTTCACCATTGTTGATACCTTGTTTTTCTCCTTGTTCTTGAGCTCCAAATTAATCCTTCAATGGTGGAGTAATCCCCTTCTTGATTCAAGGGAGAGAATCCCTCTTAAAAGCTTCAAAAAGGTAAACCCTAACTTGTGTTCTAAGCCCTTTGATTTAATTGAGTTTTCTAAGGGTTTAGGTAATTAATTGTGTATGTTTTTGTGTTCTTGGATGTTGGGATGGAGTTTGGAAACTCCATACCCTCTTGACGACGATTTTGAAGAGATGAGGAGCAAGAGGTGAATTAAGGAGACTTGTGGAATTAAGGTAAGAAAACTACCTTAAACCTTGTTATAAATTGTTAAAGTGTTTGGGGATGGGTAAACAAATTAATGAACCCAAGTTGTGGATTGAAATATGTGTTGGAATGTGTTTAATTAGTTTTGGAGAAGTTTGTGAATTAATGGTTGAATTGAGGGCCTTAAGAGCCAAATGTTTTGAGGTTGTGTTTATAGAGTGGTTTATTGAGTTTGTGGTTATTTGTGTTGTTGATGGAATTTGAGGATTTGTTATGTGCTGTTAGGACCTTGTAAGGGTGTGGCTAGATTAGGAATGAGAAGGATAAAATTGATGGTTTGGATGTATAAGGTTTATGGGGAGGTTATGGCAAAATTTTAATGGAAAATGAGTGTTTGATGATGGTTTAATGGATGGGAGAATTTAGGTGTTCAGTTGGGATGTTTAATGTTGAGTAGAGAGGAGTTTTGGCCTTGTAATGGTGATGAATAATGGAATTAAGAGAGTGCAAAACCTATAGTACAATGGTGTTTGGTAACTTAGAAATTCAAGGAAAAGAATGGGTGTTGGTAACTTGTGAAACAAGGAGGGTGTAGTGGGGAATTTGCCTCTGTTAGCTGAAATTTTGGGTACGTCCGAACTTCCGTCCGGACTTGGAAGTTCGGACATGCCCCGTCGCGTTAATATTTTTCAGAGTTTGAGTTATGTCCGGACTTCTGTCCGACCTTCGAAGTCCGACGCTTGAAAGAAATTTTTCCCAGAATCTCGTTCGACTTGTGTCCGACCTTAGACGTCCGGACACAAGTTCGGACGTGTCGAAAAAAAAATTTCCAGATTTCTGTTCGACTTGTGTCCGACCTTAGATGTCCGGACACAAGTTCGGACGCTTTGAAATTTTCCCCAGAAATTGCTTCGACTTGTGTCCGACCTTGGATGTCCGGACACAAGTTCGGACACAGTGTAATTTTGACCAAAAACCTTGTTTAAGGTTAGGAAATGATAACCAATGATGGGGATTGATAAGTGATGATCTTATCAGGTTATTAAGAATATGTTAAGTGAGTTATAATGGCAATTGAGTGGTGAAGAATTGTAATAAAAATGTGAAAGTTAAACAAGTTAAAAATGTGGAGTTATAAAACTACTTAACGGGGTTAACCATGGGCGCGTTAGTCGTTAAATAGTTATATTTCCCCGATGTTAATGGAGATAGTTATAATGTTACCAGTTGTTCAAAGATTTTCAAGGAACATGTGATGGCACATTAGAATGCACCTTCGGTGACAGGTATGGTTTTCTTGCAACCTGTGTCCTACCGGTTTACACCGGCTTGTATGCCGATGTGTTTTTCTGTGTGTTTGCCACCTTGCAAGATAAAGCATGAAATGAGTTTATAGTAATTCATTATTGTGGCGTAACTAATTCTGATACCGCTTAACCTTAATTATGTGTTAAATAATAGTTAACCGACCTTAGGTTCACATAAGAGATCGGTATTCGGAATAAACGTCCCAACCCACGGGAACGTTCTAACTACGGCTATCCGTGCGTTAGTGTATGTGGTGACTTGTGTGATGTATGTGACTTGTTCTGTATGTTGTTGTTATTGGATACTGTTATCCGTGTTGTTGAAATGGGATGTGGTTTTCCCTGATGTGTCTAACCGAGTTAGTAACACAATGTGATGTATGTATGTGATAAGTTCCATAAAGGAACCTCTAACTAATAAGTATATGTTATGTATGGTGAGGAATCCGGTCGTTCCGGTCGCGCTGTTGTTTGGGAGTCGATGTATATATGTGAGTTAACTCCCATTCTGTTATGTTAGGGTTGCATATCCTTCTTGGATGTTCGACCTCCCACTAGCTTAGCCAAAGCTTACCTACCCGACCTCCACGTCGGGCTAGGAGGGAAATTATGTGTAATGTTGGTAGGGTGTTGATGCCTAAGTTCGCTTCGACTCCCTCTTTATTATGTTACGGTTGTTTTCCTCCTTGAATTACAACCACCCACAAGCTTAACCAAGGCTTACCTACCTCATCATTATTGGAGCTAGAGGAAATTGTGTAAGGTGTGATCGGTCCTATATGAGGCCGCCACACCTAAGTAAAGAAAATGTATGTATGTTGTGCTCGGGCTTATATCACCCCTGCACTCCCTAAGTAAAGTTTATGTTCTCTAAGAAGAATGGAATTAAGTTTGTGTATGTTATTAAGTGAAATGTGTTGTTATGTTAAACCTTGTGTTTGTGTTCTATTAACGGATGTGTGCTTTTAAGCATGACATATGTGTGTAATGTGTGCATGTTTTAAATAAAATCAACCGCATGCTAAGACGACAATTAGTTGTGCGTGGCCCGGTAGCATGCGGGCTGCGGGATTACCATACCAGCAAAGGTGCTGAGCCCCTGGGGGGCCACCCTTTCTTCTTTTCCTGTTTCAGGTACAAGGAACTGAAAGCCGTTCGAGAGTAGGACGGAGTAGTTGTTTGTATGTGGTAGTCATGAGAATTGTGTATGTATGGTAGGTGTAGTAAGACCAAAAATGTATCGGCGTTAGTCGGTAATTACTCGGTACAGTTGTAATATAAGTGTATAATGACTGTTGGACATGGAACAGGATTTATGTGTAGTTGCTCGGGAGTTTAGTCCATCAGACCGGTACAATGTAAGTATGTTAGCCTTGTTAGCCACGTGGGTGGCTAACGGCGTGTAACACCAATGAGTTAAGTGATGTTGTGAGTTGAGATTTCCGCTGCGATACGATATTGAGTGTGTTGTTAGTAGTTGGGGTGTTACATTAATTCCCAAAATATTCATAACATATTGTTACTAGATGCTAATTTAGTCTTCTCATATTTTTCCCAACCCAAAAAAAGTTTATTAATAAACTATACTTTAATTTCTGTTACATTAAAAACCTTATATTATAAGATAACTTATGAAAAACCTTATAAATACAATTTTTAAACCCATTTACCATTGTCCAAAAATTCCCAAATTAAATATATAAGCTATAACATTTTAGACATATTGTAAAATTTTTATTTCATAAAAATATCTTTTAAAATTATCTAAATAATTCCATAATACTCGGAAATACAAAAATTATAATTTGCGTTTAAAAACTCAAAACTCATATTAATTTACATCAAAATAAACTAGATTTTATAAGGAATCTATGGTTAAAATTTCAAGTCAAAATACATTCGGGAAGGTATTTAAATAAATTCAGCAAGATAGGGTTTAATTCTGGAATTTATAAAACTTAAAACAACTTAATCTTCCCACGTCTTAATCTCGGCCGTCCGTTTCTCCTAACCACGATCGGACGGCCCTGTTTCATCGAGTTCATCAGCGAATTCCCCAAACACTGCGATAGAGATTCTTCGATTTCTCTCAATCTACAGAACCGATTTTGATGATTTTTGTCTTGTTGGATTCGAAATTCCAAGACGCTTCTAATGGTACCAATTATACGAGCTATGATACAGTATAATGTGAATACGATTCTGGGTATCGAAGTTAGGGTTTATGATTAGTTTCGGTTTCGATTTGTCAAATTCTCTCAATTTATTGCGTAATTGGTTAAATTGATAGAGGGTTATGAACGGGAATGCAAAAACGAATATCATAGATGGTAGAATTTGGTCGGAAACTCACCGGAGATGCGCCGGTCATGAAATCGAAATCGATTTCTGGAAAAGTCAATATTTTATGTGCAGTTCGAGTAGCCTACTTCACGGATCAACTCGTGCTAATTGAGAAGGATTCAATCCACAAAACCTACGGCATTTTAAAGTAGACATGTAACTCTAAACATTGGTGGAAAAAACATGGAAAACGAATAACTAGGGAGAAATTTACAGATCCACAAAGATCTGAGTTTACCATGTCGTTTCTAGAAAAATTCTGGACAAAACCCGACGTGATCGAGTAGGTAAATTTAGACGACTATATCTTCCACAAGATTGAGAATCAGCCTTGGGTGTAAACATAAAAGTTATAGAGGGATTAGAGATCTACAAAACGAGCTAAAGAACACGAAATTTGGCTGAGAAACGAAGAAGGTATGGTGAGACGAAGTTTACCTGAATTCGGTGAAAACTGGAAATCTGGGTTTTTGGCTTTGCAAGGACGCAACTTTGGATCCATTTTCCGGTGGATGTAGGAAGAGTTAGTGAAATACCCCAAATCTTATTATCATTATAAAACCATTATTTAATGGAAAATAACCCTAATATAAATCATTTCACGTACGCATGCAAACCCATGCATGAGAACGTTACGTAAAAATAGTCGTTTCTCCATAAACGCTAAAACGCCTTAGAAACATATGATCAAGCATGACCTTGTATGACCTTCTAAAACTCAAACCAAATGGTCATACACTCATTATATGAATATATAAACATATTCCCTAAGCTATATTTAGTCAAAAACGTAAAACGCTCGGGAGTGCTCATGCACGCCCCTTAAAGCACGAAAAGCCCGGAGGAGTGCCGAGGTGGCACGAACTCCTATAAAATTAATTCTTAGAGTTCCTAACATCATTATTAACCATCCTAAAGAGAACCCACGAAGTGGTTTCTCAAAATTCAACAAAAACCTCAGGAGGATTTCTTAACGCTCCTTTTTGCCCGGGAGTGTCCCGATGGCCGTAAATTATGTCATGGGTTGATGTAACCCCATATAACTCAATGTAACATATTAATATATCATTATTTACTATAATAAGTGTTTATAAACACTTGGAACTCATAAAGACAAGTTATTTCCCAAAATTTCCTTAGCGCACAAAAACGCACCTTCGGGTGTCACTAAAACGTGTTTTACGCAATTACCTTGTAGTTTTTCACATGCCACGAATTAAGAATCTTAAATAGGGTTAAAATGAACCTCTAAATCAATTAAAGGCAGTGTCAAACAAGGTGCTCTATAGGGGCCGATTTTCAGTCCAAAAACTAGTATAAAACTTACATTAAAAACTTATAAAAGGCATAAGACATGGTGACTCACCTTCCCATGTGCTATAATACATAATGGAAAAGGAAAGTAGGTCTCATTTGACCTCCATGCTGTCGAAATAATGCAAAGAAACAAGGCCATGTTAGTAGACAAAAACAAAATGCTAAAAGCAAAAAGTAGATTCTTATTCCACCTTTTTGATTTCTTATAATTCAAGTGACCTTCCTTGCTTGTCCTTGGCTCTTGATTGCCGATTGATAAGCTCCATTTGACCCTTGGAATCGGCCACCTACAAGAGAAGAAGAAGACAAGCATAACATAGAAAATTCAAAAGAACAAACATTACCTACATTTCCTTGTCTTCTAGCTCACATTATTTCTTCCACCTTGCCTTGTCACACCACATGGCCGAACATATGCATATAACATGGGCATTTATTGAGCCAATAACCTATGGAATAAACTAATGAAAAGAATAGTCAATTGACATTAAAAATTAACAAAACAAAAACTAACCAAACTTGCCTTAAGCTTACGGTTGCAATTCACTTCTCATTTCCTCCTTGCAACCGGTTGGTAAGTTTCTCTCTTCTTCCTTCATCTTCTTCCCTTGAAGCTCTTAAGTCCATTAATGGAGTTTTAACTTCTATCTTCATCTTTAAGGTAATTTCCTAGCATTTCTTGTCAAGCCTTGAAGCAAAACTCTTCCTAGCATAACAACAAGCATTCGGCATCAACATATGCTCCAAGGAGGTTGTCTAAATCAACATTAATCCAAGGAGCATCTCAAGGTTATCTTAAGGTAGTTTTAATGCTTGAAAATCCTTAAAGCACATTTTTATGTGTAACCAAGTTCTACTTCTTCTAAGGTTCTTTTCTTCTTCATTTTCATGAAGGAAAGTTTGTTCTTCATCCACCTTAAGTGTGCCAAATTTATAAGGAGAAAAGCTTAAGGTAAATCCTTGAAAAACCACTTACAAATCTACTTAAGATCTTTGTTAAAGATCTAACTCCTAAACACCTTCACCCCTTGCTTAAAACCGAAGTGGAGCATCAAAAGTTCCTTGGAGAAAGCTTGGAGATTCAAGAAGAGTTCAAGCACTTAACCACCTTTATTAAGTAAGTTTACTAAGCTAGTCCTTATGTTTTAAGCTTAGTTAAGCTTCTAAAAATTATACAAAAATTATGTACATCTCCTAGGGTATCTAAAACCGAAACTATATGGTATAATATACCAAAATATAATCTATAACATATATGGAAAATATTTACCTTAAGACACATTTTTGTGTCACAAAATTTACCTATGTTAAATATAGGTTCAAGCCGATTTGTCAAGGGTAAAAATGTTCTATTTTGAGCTAGGAATCAATATAAGACATTACAATAATTTTTACATGAGTTATATAACTCCTATGAGTTTATGTAAAATTATTTTGACATATAAATCCACTTTTATATACTATAAGGTCACTATTTAATTATGGCCGAATGGTCTAAGTGATAAATAGGTTTTAATGGTCTACTTAGGTATATAAACTTATATTATAAAGTTTGGAGAGTTAAAAATATTTTATTAGTGCTTAAATGGCTAATTAATTAAGTTATGTGGCTAAAATGTAATTTTTACAAAGCTTGGTGCATATACTATAAAAACCGAGAGTTAAGGGGGTCCTTGGGATAAACATGATATAATATAAGGTTAAGAATTAAGTTTATGAGTTTTAGATAATTTAAACAAGTGCTAAAATAACATTTTATAAAGTTTTGGGCTATTATGTAATTTATAAAACTTATTATGAAAGTTTGGAGTTGAATATGGGCGAATTCATAATTAAGAGAATTATTAAGTTCACCTTCGAAATTATGAGGAATTAAATATTTAAACTATAGTTTATAAGTTATTAAGTAACTATTATAAAGTTTTGGGGTGAAAATGTAATTAATGGAAAGTATATGACAAAGCCGAAATACTTGGGGTTAGATTTGGGGTTAGATTTGTATTAAGAATTATATATATATATATATATATATATATATATATTCGGCAATTATGGAGAATTAAAATTAAAACTATATTTATAAGGCATTATGTAAAGATTATAAGATTTTGTGGTTAAATTATAATTATAGAAAATATATATGTATAGGCCGAGAACTGGAGGGGCTAAGTTGTAATTTTTGAAAAGTTATAATATTCCAAAAGTTATATACCAAAATATTAATGGTAGTTTTGTAATTTAACTAAATAAGGAATTAAAACTATATGGTATGATGAGATTAGAATTTAAAAGTTAAGTTTAGGAATTAATGTGGTTGTTTTGCAAATAACCGAAATGAAAGGGTAATAATTTAGATTTAAATAAATATAGGTCCTATATGGATATTTGGAGGAATTAGAAGAAAGAATTCTGATTAAAGGAATTATGGAATTAAAACTATGGCTTATATAGTTATAAGGAATTTAAAGGTAATCAAAAAAATATTATTTATGGTTAAAAGGAGAATAATAAAACTATAAGAATATTATGTCTATGTATGGCATATAAATATAGTTAAGAAATTATAAGTGTTATGTCACCTAGACAATTAAAAATAAGCAACAAATAAAGTACATGAATAAATAAATACATATATATACATTAAAGGATTATAAATAAATCAAGGAGGAATAACGAAATAAGTTATACATTAAAACATAAGGTAATTAAAGGAATTACCACACAAATAAACTATTCATTAAGAATATGAGTTGGAAATATAAGAACACCTTAATTGCTAGTAAGATTAAGAAGTTCAAGAAACTATTTAAGTATGAAGAAATAAACCTCACATGAAATAACAACTAAGGCATTGTTGAACAATCCAATAAAATTAATAGACAAGGGTAACATAAATTAACCCTCTCAGTTAATCCTGTTCTAGGACTATACTTGACCATACGTTGACCAGGGTATAATCAACTGCAATCTACGGTGAAAGGTATGGGATTCTTGCAACCTGTTTTCTACCGGATTACACCGGCTTGTGTGCTATCTGTTGTTTGAAATAACGACCAAGATAATTGTTGTAAAATGTTGCATTACTCTTGTGCACTGTTGTGTTATTCTATGTGTGTGATGTTGCTAACTGTAACGTGTATGTCCCACGCATACAACACTACCTTACCAGTGGATTAAATACCTGCGCTTTATTATACCGAGAACTTGTACTCAAGTTTCTCACTAACTTCACTTTATAACAAACGTCGTTGTCCTAAACGTGACAACCGACAATACACATTGTGTTCTTGATCATTGTCCTTGAGTGACATTTAACAATTCTATACTACGAGAACGAGGAGCCCAGTTGGAGCTGGCCATGCATGCTACCGGAGTTGTACCTGTCACAGGTCGTCTCCTATACAATTTACGTCGCGACGGAACAGTTCAAGTGGGGAGGAAGACTTCATTCCTCTCGAGGGTTCGATTCCCAACAGTTCAAGTGGGGAGGAAGACTTCATTCCTCTCGAGGGTTCAATTCCCAACAGTTCAAGTGGGGAGGAAGACTTTATTCCTCTCGAGGGTTCGATTCCCACCTCTTTTAAGTGCAGGAGTTAACTACGTTATCTTCTGAGGGACTAATTACCCACCTTTTCCTTTTTAACGAGGTCACTATACCTCCACTATATTGACATACTCATAAATACCTGTCAGTTCCACTGTGTGGACCCGACTATTATCAAATGATTACAGTTCACCTAACTTGACCTTATGAAGTCTTGTTTTATGTGACATAGTTATCCTTGTATGGACACTTGTTATTATCATACTATACTTGATTACAGCTTTACAAAATGAACTGCATGTATTCGACAAAGTAGTTGGTGTGGCCCGGTTGCCGATGGGCTGCACGTTTTCCATACCAGCATTGTTTGCTGAGCCCCTTTGGGGGCACCCCCATTTTTCAGGTACCTGAAGTTGAGAAGATTACCACACCGAGTGTAGGTGGGGTAGATTCAAGCTATGGGAGTCTTCTACTAGTTATTTGTTTTACTTAATTATTGTACCTTGAGTTTGATTCCTAGTATCTCGGATTGTATTCGTATTCGGACCGTAACTTTTGGAGATTTGTTTTTGAAGTTAGCCTTGTTGTCACAAGGGTGGCCAACGGCATTGTAATACCGCCCGGTTATTGTATTTTATTCCGCTGCAGTTTATGTCTTTGTGGAGTGATCATCCGCACAGGTTTGTGGATTTCGGGTTGGGGTTGGTTACGTTAGGTATATGTGTGAGCTATGGTTGTAAAGAGAAGATTAAGGGAAGAGAATGAAGAAGACAACACTCAAAAATTCGAAAGGATGAGTGAGATACGGCCATCACAAGTTAGGGAAAAATACTGGTGGAACTTAGCGATTTTTGTGTTCTAATACCGGCGCGACACCCTTGTGGTCTTGACACTGGCACTTTTCAAATTTGGCTCTAAATTTTCATCTCATAACTTTGGCTAGGATGATCGTTTTTGACGTTCTTTTTATCGATCTGCAGGTTTTTCCATAAACTATTTATTGGTACAGGTTCATGGCTGGTTTGACCATTCTCAAAAAGTCAACCCTAGCAAGGCTTAATAAGCTTTAAGGTTTCTAGAATTTTATATTGATTTTTATGATTCAAATCAATGGTCCCAAGTATTTCTCAAATCTTGTAACATATTTTAGAGTGTCTAGAAATTTTTCCAAGATTTATTGCTTATAATCTGTGTATTAAATTCATTACCATATAATAAATTAATTAAATTGTATTATTATTTAGGATTCAATCAAAGAAATCCCCTAAAAATTTTAAATAATACCATATAATAATTTGATGTTTAATAATATTATTAAGGGAGCTTCAAGAGTCCTTCAAACTATCCTTTCACACCCAATTTGGTGTTCAGTTTCCCTTGATCGCTAGCAAATCAAGTTCCACCTCCACCTCCATTCAAACAGGACAAATCGCAAATATTGCTTTCATTTTATCTTTTTAATCTTGCTAGTCATAATCACACAAATACATTTTCCAATTTATAAAATTCACTTACTTACTTGCTAATCATCTCATCAATTATTACTACATCATCTCCAACACTAACTAAGAAATTCATGGGTATAATATCCCATTAAGTTACTATACTCCAATTTATACTATAATTACATCGGTTTTAAACGATTTATACTCATTACATACATCGGTTTCATACCGATTTATAATCTCTCAAGTCTCCCATACGTACTCATCCTCTGCTATTCCAATCAGGGTTCTCATCCTCTGGAGTTTCTCTACTCCTTTTCCTATTCTTACTTCTCAAATAACCACAATTACACGATGAGTGAATACAAATGTTTGTAACATAAGTATCAATCATCAAAACAAATACTTTTGCGCTATGCGCATTGTAGTTTACGCACTTGTCACGTAAAACTTAAACTCACGGTTTTCGCTTCACCCCCCTTAAAAGGGATTACGCCCACGAATCTACCATGTGTCAATGTTGGACATTAGTCGAAGGCATTCAGCCGTCATGGAGTGGTTCAGCTTCCATGCGGTCTATTACACAATGTCCTGATCAAAGGGTCTTAACCGTATATACCAGTTAGTCCCTACGTCAAGAATTTTCATTGGAGTTTATTAACCTTAGCCGGGTTCGGTTCTAGCCTTAGAGGCTTCAAGAGTTGATAACTAGCCGTTCCATTCGGTGTATTTCACTTAGAATTCTGGGCCCACGACTTATGCTTTTGTGATGACCCTGATAGCTTGGGGTTGTTCGCCCTTCTCGTTATCTTTAATGTGCTACACGTCACCTTTTTATCCCTTTTATTGTGGGAATAAGGTTTATTTCAATCAAGCTGGTATTTTCTACCATATGCGAACTCAATGAGTTTAGATTTATAACCAGCTCTCTGGCAATCTATATATACTGTTGTGATTTTGTAGTGATCATTCACTTGGTTCCTCCGACTGTGGAGGGTGATTTTTCGGCATGAGGGGGTCTATTAAAAAATGGTCTGACTGAGAAGCCAAGACCCTAGAAAATGCCATTCTGTGGAGGGTGAAGACCCGTTATTCGTGGCAGCCCTAAACCTACTAAATCGTCCGTCTTTCCATAGAGCCTAAAGGGGAGTGCAAGTGTTGCACTACACCCGCTCTCGATGGGCTCACGCGGACTTATGCTCTAACGGCGGAAATTGACTAGAGTCACCACCTAGTTTGACCTAAGGAACTAGGAAGGGAAGAGAAACAGTTCTAAGAACCGTTAATTGACTCTGATGATTTGTTGCCTATGGATAGGACTTATCTGATCATAGAGATTCTGTGGGGTTCACACTGGGTTACACCCCTTAGAAGTGGCAACGACCACGACTTCGGATTGGTGCCCGAGGAAACCTCGGTCTCCAATTGTCGGGATTACTTTCTTTCAAAACCTTTTTAGAGAGATTCATTTAAAAGCCAAGGATAGGATTAGGATGAGAAGAAAGAGAGAGTGGATGAGGCGAGCTTTTCTGCCAAGCTAGCGCCTAGAAGAGGGATTAGGGAGGGAAGGAGTATAGAATGAAGATTTGGGAAAAGTCCAAGGTTGAGTGAATAGACAAAGCTTGAAGTCTGATGATTTGAACTTTGTGGGAGTCGAAGAAGGTTTGAGTGTTTTGACAGGTATGAAGAACACCTTAGAGTGGGAAAAGGGTTTTTTGATTGGAATGGGGTCGCACCCTAGATGGGCTGCCTACGTACTCAACTCCCGGTTGAGATCAGACCTTACGTAGTTCACGATTTTGGAGATGTTTGAAGTTTCGGATTTGAGGGGGTAGTCTGTGAGACGCTCGGGTCTATGAGACGTTTGAAACCTTGAGATGTCGAAGTCTGTGAGACGCTTGGGCCTATGAGACGCTCGGGTCTGTGAGACGCTCAAGTCTGTGAGACATTCGAATCACTGAAATGACAAAGTTTGTGAGACGCTCGGGTCTATGAGACATTTAGAGTGTAGGAGAAATTGGAATGGAATTGAAATTGAACTGAAATCGAAGTTGAATCGGGTTGGATGATTATTGATTTGAATTGGAATTGAAATGAAATTTGGATTTGAATTTGGATTTAGAATCGAATTGAATTTGGATTTGAATGAGTTGGAATTGAATTGAATTGGGTTTGAATTTGAATGAATGGAATTGAACTGAGCTGAAATGGGTTTGAATTGTTGGGCTGAACAAATTGGGTTTGAATTGAATTTGGTTGAATGAATTGGGTTTGAATTGAATTTGGTTGAATGAATTGGGTTTGAATTGAATTGAATTCGGGTTAGGGTTGCAAGACGAGTCGGGTCAAAGTTAGACCGGGTCAAAGTTAGATTGGGTCAAAGTTGAGGTTGGTCAAAGTTGAGATTGGTCAAAGTTGGACCGGGTCAAAATTGGGTCAAGGTCAAACTTGGGCATGGTCAAGTTGGGTTAAAGTTTGATTGTCAAAGTTCAGGTCAAGGTTGGACCGGATTGGACTTTTTAGGCCAATTGGGATTTGGGCCTTGGGGTGATTAGGTCATGGACCGACTTGGGATTTGGGCCTTGAGATGATTGGGCTTTGGGCCAACTTGGGATTTTTTTTGAAACAATTTGGGCGTGACATTTTTTTTGGGCCTGATCTTAGCATTGGGCTTTTTTATTTGGATGGGCTAAGAAATGTTTTTGAGCTGAAATGAGCCTTGGGTTTGATTGGACTTTGGTGCCCATTTTGGGCCTTGGGCCATGGTTGGGATTTTGGGCCTAATTGGGCCTTGGTTGGGCTCTGGTCTTTTTGATGAAATGGCTTGAATGAGATTTTTAGAAACGGGCCAAAGGGGGCCTTATTGGTTTGGAATTTGGACCTTGGAAATGGGCTTTGAATTTGGTCAAATTTAGGTCTTGTTTTGGATCTCTGGAAATTGGGTCAGATGGGCCTTATTGACGGGTTGATTTGTGAGATATTAACAAGTGAGAGGAATTGATTTATTGGTTGGTTTGTTAACTCTTGATTAGAGGTGTGTTGAAGGCAAAGGAGGATTTCACCCACATAAAACGAATGAGAGACCCGCTAGGCATGGGGTGATATCGCATCCAAAGCCCTCCTAAAATAGCCTTAAGGGCTTGTTTTTTGAAGTTTTTGTTCTTATATACATATAAGGGTGGTTTGAGTGTGTTCTGAAGTTATTGGAGATTATTACCCCATGAAACGAATGAGAGACCCGTTAGGTGTGGAGCTATAATCATCCAAAACTTTCTGTCAGCTTAAAAGGTCCTAAGGGTGATAACTAAGGCTTAGTAGATTAGCCGGGTCTGACTAGCGACGAGCTGGACCCAAATGGAACTTAAATTCAAGCCGATGTAAAGACAAAAAGGGGACTAGCCCATTATGTCATGCAGATAAAATAACATCAAAGCATTGAAATCATCAGAAGCTGGGCATGAAAATTGAAGGTTAACATGGTGAATATCGGTAATCCAGAGAGCAATGTAGACATCACTACAAAATTCGATTTCAGCTTTATCCCGCCGAGTGAATGGTAAGGGAATTAAAGAGATGCAGCAAAATTCCAAGCGAACAAAAAATGATAAGATAAAAAGGGGTTTGCACCGACAGATATTATTTTAACCTTAGCTAAATTCGTTGTCGATGACTGATTCGAGATTTGATTTTTTCAGTTAGTTAGTGAGCACTAAACCAGAAGCTAAAAAAAACTATAGCCGTGAAGACAAGGGGATAGGAAACTAATGAAGAACGTCATTCTCCCAAAAGCACAACTATTCGACCCATTAAATTCTTGATTAAACGAACCAGCTAGGATCCTACAACACAAATCTAAGGTGGAATCTTGTCCCTCTCCATTTTTTTTACCGCATATTCAGAACTTAGACAAGTTGAAGTGCCATGAAGATCTGAAAGTGCTATTTGACTGCACATGAGAAAACCTGACCAAGATATTACAGCCTTCAAACAAATTAAGAGATTCTTTTAGCCATGCTATGTAATCGACTTCAGCCAAATAAACCAGCGAAAAGTGAACCCTCACAAGGCGTGTGCAGCTTCAAGATCAACATGGGAGTATGCTCAATTATAGCACTACACAGATTAGGCATTTCGAACAGAATTGGGCATCTAAAACAAAGAGTATTTACACAACAGATAACTCATGATTCAGAAAACTAATAGCTCACAAAATACACAACTATTAAGTGTATATACAGTTATTTGGTTGAAGGTATAAATACCAGATTGAAGACACAACGTTTCCTGCAGCAGAACTCCTGAAATCACTTGCACATTCAGAACTGGACACACAGAGATGTATATGTCCATAGTTGAAATCTGTGGTTTTCCCGAGATAAGCAAGCGAGAAAATATGAGATTGAAACTGGAACGAGACTGGGGGGAAATCCGGCAAACTGGGTCGAGGATGGGAGGTAGAGTCACTATGTTCCTTGTTTACCGGCTATAGTAACCACCCGCAAAGTTGCCCAGAGCGAAGAGAATGGAATAGCAGAGTTTTTGTTCGCCGGTAGAGTTGCAAAACCGTGAGTGAAGAGGTTGAAACAAAGCGGTGTGGTGTAGCATGGACGTCCTTGTTCGCCAGTTTCTTTTGCGAAAAAATACCGTCGTGAAAGAAATGAAAAGCAGAAGAGCTTGTATGTTCCTTGCTGTGCTCAGGAAGAAAAGGGAGAATCAAACGTAAAGAAAAGAGCTACTGTGGGATATTTTTTGTGTTGGCTTCTGTTCCATGTCCACCGACTGGAGTGAAGAGGATGACAATGCAGAGTATGTGAGTTGTTTGTTCACCGGTTTGGACTGCAACTGCCGTGAGTAAAGAGAATGAAGAAGAGGGAGTATTTCCTGTTTTGGTGAATAGAATGAAGGAGTGAATTTCTATGTTTTCTCTCAAGACGAAGCTGGTGTTCGAGAAAAAAAATTGAAAGTGGCGGCGGCCAAAAAAATCTCCTCGTTTTCAGGGTTTTCGGATGAGACTTTATAGGTAAAGGAGGTGGGTGGCTTCGAAGAAGATCAGCCTTAATTCAGTTTTGGGTTTTTCTGATAGGGTCTGGGCTACGAGGAGGAATTTAACCCACATTTGTGATTGAAATTCATTGGGCCATGTTGGAAAGAAACATAACATGTTGAACTGGACTCAACTCTATATGTAAAAAGAAAACCCTTAACAGGTTCGAAACCAGGGCGATGGCAATGGAAGAGAGAACCTCAACCACCAGACAACTCATTGAACTGGTATTATCAACGCGATCATTTTTTTTGTTTGTTTGTAAATGAAATTTGACAGTTATGCAAAGAGATGACTCGGAAGAGATAATACTAAAGATAAGTTTGATTAAAAAACATGAACTTCGTGCAAAGCCTGAACAAATTGTAGTTTGAAAATTATATTTTAGAAATCATATATACATGAAATTATTTTTTGTTACAAGTTCATTTTCAAAGAATTTTATTCAACCAAAGATTGATTCGAAATATTGAAACAAAATGATGGCTTCACTTGGCATGAACGTTAATGTATTTGAGACAGAAAGGCGACAACCTCTTTTTTTTTTTTTTCCTGAAATTTTTTTTTAAGCGGTGAGAATTTTTGGTGTCTACAGATGGCTCCCCTTGATTCAATTCTGCAAACCTTTGTAGAATTGGATCAAGGTTGAAGGCGCCAAAAATTCTCACTACGGTTTTGTGGTGCATTGGGATGCGACCGTGAGGAAGATAATGTATGAATACGACGGGAAATGATATGATAGCTGAATGCACGAGGACTTATTACGAGCCTCAACTGGACCTCTTGACATCCAGCCTAGGACTTGTGACAAGCCTAGAATGCTAACAATAGATTGGTTTGGGGTGCACGAGGACTTAGGAGAGCCTCAACTGGAACTCTTGACATCCAGTCCTAGGGCTTATGACGGGCCTAGAATGAATTGAAAGTACGAGGACTTAGGAGAGCCTCGACTAGATCTCTTGACATCTATCTATAGGACTTATGACGAGCCTATAATACTTTTGAATGTGTACGGTACTAGTAGCGTAATAGCTTCCTAGCAGGTGGGTGTGAAACGATCTTGCACCAGTAGCGTAATAGCTGTCTAGTGAAGGAAAAACGGCGGGACCGCACTAGTAGCGTAATAGCTGCCTAGCGGGTTATGAAGTGAACGATCTCGCACTAGTAGCGTAATAGCTGCCTAGTGAAGGAAAAGATTGGGACCGCACTAATAGCGTAATAGCTGCCTAGCGGGTTATGAAGTGAACAATCTCGCACTAGTAGCGTAATAGCTGCCTAGCGGGTTATGAATTGAGCGATCTCACACTAGTAGCGTAATAGCTGCCTAGCGGGTTATGAATTGAGCGATCTCACACTAGTAGCGTAATAGCTGCCTAGTGGAGGAAAAAAGACGGGACCGCACTAGTAGCGTAATAGCTGCCTAGCGGGTTATGAAATGAACGATCTCGCACTAGTAGCGTAATAGCTGCCTAGCGGGTTATGAAGTGAACGATCTCGCACTAGTAGCGTAATAGCTGCTAGCGGGTTATGAATTGAGCGATCTCACACTAGTAGCGTAATAGCTGCCTAGTGGAGGAAAAAAGACGGGACCGCACTAGTAGCGTAATAGCTGCCTAGCGGGTTATGAAATGAACGATCTCGCACTAGTAGCGTAATAGCTGCCTAGCGGGTTATGAAGTGAACGATCTCGCACTAGTAGCGTAATAGCTGCCTAGCGGGTTATGAATTGAGCGATCTCACACTAGTAGCGTAATAGCTGCCTAGTGGAGGAAAAAAGACGGGACCGCACTAGTAGCGTAATAGCTGCCTAGCGGGTTATGAAATGAACGATCTCGCACTAGTAGCGTAATAGCTGCCTAGTGAAGGAAAAGATTGGGACCGCACTAGTAGCGTAATAGCTGCCTAGCGGGTTATGAAGTGAACGATCTCGTACTAGTAGCGTAATAGCTGCCTAGTAGATAAAAAATGGCGGGACCGCACCAGTAGCATAATAGCTGCCTAGCGGGTGTAAAATGAAAGGCGACCGTACTAGTAGCGCAATAGCTGTCTAGCAGGTGTAAAACGAAAGGCGACCGTACTAGTAGCGCAATAGCTGTCTAGCAGGTGTAAAATGAAATGCGACCGCACTAGTAGCGCAATAGCTGTCTAGCAGGTGTAAAACGAAAAAAGCGGCCGCACTAGTAGCGCAATAGCTACCTAGCGGGTGTTAAAACGAAAAAGTGACCGCACTAGTAGCGTAATAGCTGTCTAGCAGGTTGTAAAATGAGAAGTCGACCGCACTAGTAGCGCAATAGCTGCCTAGCGGGTGTAAAACGAAAGGCGACCGTACTTAGCGCAATAGCTGTCTAGCAGGTGTAAAATGAGAAGTCGACCGCACTAGTAGCGCAATAGCTGCCTAGCGGGTTGTAAAACGAAAATTTGACCGCACTAGTAGCACTATAGCTGTCTAGCGGTGTAAAATGAAAAAAATCGACCGCGCTAGTAGCGCAATAGCTGCCTAGCGGGTGTAAAACGAAAATTTGACCGCACTAGTAGCGCAATAGCTGCCTAGCGGTGTAAAAACAAAGGCGACCGTACTAGTAGCGCAATAGCTGTCTAGCAGGTGTAAAATGAAAAGTCGACCGCACTAGTAGCGCAATAGCTGCCTAGCGGGTGTAAAACGAAAGGCGACCGTACTATAGCGCAATAGCTGTCTAGCAGGTGTAAAATGAAAAGTCGACCGCACTAGTAGCGCAATAGCTGTCTAGCGGGTGTAGAACGAAAGGCGACGTACTAGTAGCGCAATAGCTGTCTAGCAGGTGTAAAATGAAAAGTCGACCGCACTAGTAGCGCAATAGCTGTCTAGCGGGTGTAAAACGAAAAACGACCGTACTAGTAGCGCAATAGCTGTCTAGCAGGTGTAAAACGAAAATTCGACCGCACTAGTAGCGCAATAGCTGCCTAGCGGGTGTAAAACGAAAAGTCGACCGCACTAGTAGCGCAATAGCTGCCTAGCGGGTGTAAAACGAAAAGTCGACCGCACTAGTAGCGCAATAGCTGCCTAGCGGGTGTAAAACGAAAGGCGACCGTACTAGTAGCGCAATAGCTGTCTAGCAGGTGTAAAATGAAAAGTCGACCGCACTAGTAGCGCAATAGCTGCCTAGCAGGTGTAAAACGAAGGGCGACCGTACTAGTAGCGCAATAGCTGTCTAGCAGGTGTAAAATGAGAAGTCGACTGCACTAGTAGCGCAATAGCTGTCTAGCGGTGTAAATGAAATGTGACCGCACTAGTAGCGCAATAGCTGTCTAGCGGGTGTAAAATGAAATGTGACCGCACTAGTAGCGCAATAGCTGCCTAGCGGGTGTGAAGATACGTCAGATAGTGAGCAAATTTTGTGGGTATATGCAGATGATATGTGATGTGAGATGATTAAACAATGTATTAATTGAATTAAACTCCCTGTTTGTGGGTGTAGGTTTTTGTGTGAGCAAATGGCTCCAGAGTTACATCAAAACTTCGGGATGGCTCCGGTGGCTCCGGCATGGCTTCAAGGATCTGAGATGGCTCCAGCATGCGTTGATGGCTCCGGTATGCACTGATGGCTCCGGTGTGACCAATGGTCGGGTGGTTGGTGGTTGGTGGGTTTGACACGGTTGTGATTTTGTGGCAGTTTGTGGTCTTTGATTTGCCTTGAGATTTTTTTTTCAGGGGGTTTGATGGCTCTGATGATGGATTTATTATTGTTTGACGGGATTTGTCGTGGACTTTGTAGTGAGTGAATGGTTTTTCATGGGTGAATGATGAAACACAGTTGCATGACTTGTTGGGAGTTCCTATCATGGTTCAAAGATTTCCATGGATGGCTCCGGGATGACCTTGTGCTGATTAATCATGACGATGCTTTGGTTGGTTCACTTTAATGACACCGAGGGGAAAAGGGAAGTTTTCGCCTTTGATGTGGTCGCACCCTGGACGGGCTGCCTACGTACTCAATTCCATATTGAGATCAGACCATACGTAGTTCGATATTCTGTGTGCAAGGCCTCGGTGATGAAATAGATCTGATGTGGATTTGAGGTGGCTCCCGTATTGTTCTCGGACTGTTAGGATGCCCCCTGTGTAGTTCCAAGGATGGTTTTGAAGTATGAGAATGACTCTGTGTAGCTCTAGGGATAGTCTCAAAGTGTGAGAATGCCACCCACATGGCTCTAGGGATAATCTCGAAGTGTGAGGATGGCTCCCGCATGGCTTCAGCTTGGCTTTGGGAGTGGTGTCGTTGAGACTCGAGTATGACATGGGATAACTCCAGGAAGATCTTTGTATGGCTCCGGATTGCCGCAGTTTCTGATTTATTTTGATCAAAAGTTATGCTTCAACAACTGCAACTGAAGTCGACTTTCAGCGAGACTAGGTTGAATTCTTACCAGTCGGATGTTGAAGATGAAATGATTATGGCCCATGCAAATATTAAATTCTAGACACGATGTAAAATGCATATGCAGTTTTTGGAGAGAATGTACGGTCATATCTCTATTAGTATGAGGTTTATGAATATAAGACATCTTCGGTTCGATCTTGAGTGATTGTTGAGCTCGAATGCGTGAATCACTTTCCTCTCATGGAGGGATGCGGGTCAATCTCTCGTGAGTACGGCTGTGTGTGCTAATGTCGTGATGATACTCTTGATGCTTAGAGCAGTATTTTCCTGAGAATTTCTTTTTGAGGTTATAGACTTTTCGATCCTTACAAAGTCCTCACCTGCAATAGGGTAAGCTGTTTATGATTTTGGTGCTTGAATAAAAGATTCGCTCGCACTCAGAAGACCTTGTGCAGTAAGATCACACTCATTCGCTCATAGTCCCTGTGTTATGAGGTCGGACATGTTGATAACAAGCACGAAGCTTATGATTCATGTTTCAGATCCGATACTTTCAGTTAACGCTCATTGACTTATGAGTCAGAGGTCTTTATTGGGTCGTAATGGGGCTGAGGGGTATGATGATGTTGCATAGGACTGGAGGATTTGTTTAGGAATTGTGGAGCTTTTGTGCAATAGAGGACATGTTTCGCCTTTGCCATGGGTGGAATGATTAGACGGGTTTCGATAACCCCTTTTCGGTTTCTTCGTGACATCATTGGTCCTTTTGGTTTGGATTTCTCCTTCTTGCCTCTTCTGGCGTACGATTTGAACTTTCTTCTCATTTTTCTTTTGTGAAATTGCATTTGGCTCTTCGATTTTCTCAAACATTTTTTGCTTTGTATTTTGGCTTTCAGCTTTGGAGTTGCGACTCATCGATCTTCCTGAACACTTTTGGTGTTCTTTTTTTGATGTTTGGCTTTGGAGTTTCATTGACTCACTGATTTTTCTTGAACATTTCATTTGTTGTTTTTGTGAAAGATGGTGGGGGAGAGACCATGGCTCCGGCTCCTTTGAGATCCTCTATTGCAAGGGTGAGTATGTATGTGTAGTGAGTTGGCATGTTGTGGAGTTCTCAGAAAAAGGTTTATCGTGAAAGGCTCAGCGGGGCTCACTAAGGGATTATGTACAGGGCAGTCAAAGCTTTTTGGTTTTGTGAAGATTTTTATTCCTAAGTGCCTCGTCATTCTCATTAGTCAATGATTGTTTTCTTACTATTCTCAGATCTTTACATGAATCACAGTTCGTATCCTGTTTATCGACACAGATCTCACTATGTATTGTGCCTCTCCATGTGCTGAAGGAATGCACAAGTCGCTCATGGTTTTACCTCTATGGACTCGCTCTATCTTCCCTTATCGCTCAGTGGATCGTCCAATACCCTCTTTTGGAATTCAAGAGAAAATACCGCTCTTCGCACACTACTCACTTGGTTTGTGGTGCTGATTTTGATGAGACCCTTGTGTTCGTTGACGGGTCGAGAGTTTAGCGGTTCACGCACTCTATTCAAACAATTAATCAAGATTTTCGCCAAAGACATCGTTTCGATATGGGAGTATGCAACTATCTACAATGTAATATGTTGTGGTAATATGGAATTACCATGTATATGATGCATGAAATGCTAAAAATGATGAATGGGGATGGTTGACTTCGGATTTCGACTGAATTTTTTGTTTTGTTTTTGGATGCAATGCATGAGTAGTAATATTACACCTAGTCTCGCTGGAGTCAGTTTCAGTTGATGGTCCATGAAGCTCGTCCCGTCATTGTAAGCCCCTAAGAGGGTCTATGTGAGAGAAGCTGTTAGGTGTGATGTGAGAGAGGTTGTTTCAGGAGGATATTCGGTTGATGATTGGCTTCTGGAGCTTTGGACTTTTAGGGAGTGACCACTCCCGCATGGTGGTCCCACGATATGACAGTGATTGCTTTTTTAGGATTTTTGAAGGTATGATTTTTTTGGATTTTTTGGATGTATGATTTTTTTTGGATTTTTTGGATGTATGATTTTTTTTTTGGATTTTCGACTGTATGGATTTTTTTTTTGGATTTTTGATTGTATGCATTTTTTTGGATTATGCACTTTTGTTGGGGTTGGTCTCTATGTACATGGTATGCCGAATGAGAAGATGCTTGAATCCCTGGTATTTCTTGCTATCGCTTCGAGGGTCACGCTTTCACTCGTGGGCAAACGCGGTTAATCACCTGCAAACACAGTCATTATAACAGAAAAAAGAATATGACAAATGTGAATGTTAGCATGCTTTGAAAAAATGGGATGAATACTTGTGTGTGATGTGTTGGGAATGTAACATGTGGTTATGCAATTTTCCTGAGATGGGTGTGATTCATGCATGATTAATGAATGTAAAATGACCGAAAATGGGAAAAAGCAAGTCGTATGTGCTAAAAGAAATCAAGTTTTTAGAAAAACAGTTTTGAAAACACGTGAAAAACAGTTTTGAAAACACGTGTTTTCGAAGTGGTGGATTTTCTCAGTAGGAATTTTGATGCTCGGTCATTCACAAATAAAGTAGGGAGTGGGGAACCCTATACACATTGATCTAAATAAACTCGAAGGGAATGTATAAACCTTTACATGTAATCTATTCAGAAATGGACAAGCGAGAAAAGAATCATAGGGAAAAACCTATACATCATCAATCCTTAAAGTCATTAAAAGGGGGAATTTTGAGTTGAACTTCTTCTGAACTCTTTTGGTCCGTCTTCGGGCTTCTGGCTGACTGCTCACGCTCAAGCTCCTGGTTGGCTGCTCGCTTGTCTTCGGGCTATTGACCGGCTGCTTGCTCATCTTCGGGCTCTTGACCGGCTGCTTGCTCATCTTCGGGCTCTTGACCGGCTGCTTGCTCATCTTCGGGCTCTTGACCGGCTGCTTGTTCGTTTTAAGGCTCTTGCAGCGGAGCGGTACTGTGATCAAGCAAAACGGGTTGGTGTTCTTCTGATTTTTAACAGTTTGAACTCGAATCAGTGTTGCTGACCTTCATGTCGCTTGGCTCGGGGTTGGTACACCTCTGATTTTGTATTTAAATGGTTGGTGTTAGTCTTCATGTCGCTCGGTTAGCTCCACGGGTTGGTGCGCCTCTGGCCTTCAGCTCGATCCGCGTGGTCGATCTTCATGCTGCTTCACTTGTTCCGACTAGAGGAATGGGGGATGTTTTTGAGAAAGGAAAGATGAATGATCGAACACGAAATTTTATGTGGAAATCCACCACTTTTGTGAAAACACGAAATGACTAGTACGCTCCACGGTAATGACCGCTGCTCTTGAAGGTGGGCAGAACTTCAAAAATAGCGGGTCATGACATGGGGACTAAATCATTTATTTTGAAATACATTCGTGAAAATCCACTTTGAAAACTGTTTTCGAAAACCATTAAGAAATAATGTTGGTGAAGAAAGTTGTTTGAAATTCGTTTGTAGAAAGTGGGTTTTTCGAAATCTATTTCTGAAAATCGTTTTGGAAATAACAAGGTTTTAAAGGATGATGTGACGGGTTTTAAAACCCCAAATGTTTGGGAGCAAAACTAAGGTGAGACTCTAAATTGAACGAGCTAGTAAAACCTCTTTAAAAGATGTGAAAGAGAATTCCGAACGTTTTAAAACAGACTGGTTTGAAAAGTGGTTTGCACACATGTATAGCATAAAGTAAATCGTGGCTATATTTGATGTGGAGCTGTAAGTGTTAATGTTGGGATAATCACTTTCCAGGTCAACTATGATTCCGTCTCACCGGGGGAACCATCGTCCTTCACTATCATCTCTCGGGGTTTTTCTCTGCTATGCCCTTTGCAGGGCACGTTATAAAGAAGGCCCCTCATCGAGTGAGTAAGTTCGAAAGGTCAGGATACCCGAAGTGATAGGGAAACATACACCACGACCATTGATGATCCGACAACACCCCACTTTTCGGGAAACTCGGAGAAGTACTGCACGGGAACGGGTCTCTCGTCACCTGCACGGTCAGTGTGTCTAAAGTCCAAATTATTCATTGACTACGTTGTGCCATGTATGGGTATCCGGTAAATACGGGATCCTCTATGGACGTATAGCGTGACATTGGGCTTTAGAGACACATGTGGTGCAGAGGAGCAATGGAGAACTGAGCCCATGCAATCTTCAGGGTGAGACAGAAGGGCGGTCAGACAGGCGGCATACAAGGGGGTGACTACCGATAAGCCCCTCTTAGACACCGGATAAGGCAGCTGGACACTGAAAGCTCATGGCTCGCTATATGCTGGCTTAGACTCGGGTAATGGAGGATATTTTGGATCATGAGCTTCAAGGCGTTAGTCGGAGACCATACCGCCTCGTGGGTTTGTTCACTGAGAGAGTGACCCAGCTCATGGGGAATCAACCGTGGACCGGTTGGGGATCCCGTGACATCGTGGAGAAAACGGGTGACACAGAGGAATGCATGTTCTAAGCACCCACCCAATGTACCCCACAATCATATAGCAAATAAAGCAGAGAAGTCTGCACCAACCTAGTTACTAGGAGTTTTGTCTTGAGATTAGTGATTCCAAATTGGTTGCTTATTACCCTAAAGGGAAGTTAGCTTCATTCATACCTAAGTGTCTCTTTCTAATCGTGAGCTAATTATTAACCCAATTGTTGTAATGTTTGTTGAGGATCTATCAAGTCCTAACTGTCCTCATCAGGCACACACTCAGAGTGTGGAGTAGAATAATCCTAGAGGCTTGGAATGAATCTCTTGAAGGTTTTGAAAAAAGTGGGGAAATCCCGACAATTTTGAATGGAGTTCAGTCTTCCTTGAGTTTGAGAAAAACTTACTCAAGTTTTCCCCAGCGGAGTCGCCATTCTGTGGAGGGTGATTTTTCGGTATGAGGGGGGTCTATTAAAAAATGGTCTGACTGAGAAGCCAAGACCCTAGAAAATGCCATTCTGTGGAGGGTGAAGACCCGTTATTCGTGGCAGCCCTCAAATACCTACTAAATCGTCCGTCTTTCCCATAGAGCCTAAAGGGGAGTGCAAGTGTGCACTACACCCGCTCTCGATGGGCTCCACGCGGACTTATGCTCTAACGGCGGAAATTGACTAGAGTCGCCACCTAGTTTGACCTAAGGAACTAGGAAGGGAAGAGAACAGTTCTAAGAACCGTTAATTGACTCTGATGATTTGTTGCCTATGGATAGGACTTATCTGATCATACTAGAGATTCTGTGTGGGTTCACACTGGGTTACACCCCTTAGAAGTGGCAACGACCACGACTTCGGATTGGTGCCCGAGGAAACCTCGGTCTCCAATTGTCGGGATTACTTTCTTTCAAAACCTTTTAGAGAGATTCATTTAAAAGCCAAGGATAGGATTAGGATGAGAAGAAAGAGAGAGTGGATGAGGCGAGCTTTTCTGCCAAGCTAGCGCCTAGAAGAGGGAATTAGGGAATTCGAAGGAGTATAGAATGAAGATTTGGGAAAAGTCCAAGGTTGAGTGAATAGACAAAGCTTGAAGTCTGATGATTTGAACTTTGTGGGAGTCGAAGAAGGTTTGAGTGTTTGACAGGTATGAAGAACACCTTAGAGTGGGAAAAGGGTTTTTGATTGGAATGGGGTCGCACCCTAGATGGGCTGCCTACGTACTCAACTCCCGGTTGAGATCAGACCTTACGTAGTTCACGATTTTGGAGATGTTTGAAGTTTCGGATTTGAGGGGGTAGTCTGTGAGACGCTCGGGTCTATGAGACGTTTGAAACCTTGAGATGTCGAAATCTGTGAGACGCTTGGGCCTATAAGACGCTCGGGTCTGTGAGACGCTCAAGTCTGTGAGACATTCGAATCACTGCAATGACAAAGTTTGTGAGACGCTCGGGTCTATGAGACATTTAGAGTGTAGGAGAAATTGGAATGGAATTGAAATTGAACTGAAATCGAAGTTGAATCGGGTTGGATGATTATTGATTTGAATTGGAATTGAAATGAAATTTGGATTTGAATTTGAATTTAGAATCGAATTGAATTTGGATTTGAATGAGTTTGGAATTGAATTGAATTTGGGTTTGAATTTGAATTGAATGGAATTGAACTGAGCTGAAATGGGTTTGAATTGAGTTGGGCTGAACAAATTGGGTTTGAATTGAATTTGGTTGAATGAATTGGGTTTGAATTGAATTTGGTTGAATGAATTGGGTTTGAATTGAATTTGAATTCGGGTTAGGGTTGCAAAACGAGTCGGGTCAAAGTTAGACCGGGTCAAAGTTGGATTGGGTCAAAGTTGAGGTTGGTCAAAGTTGAGATTGGTCAAAGTTGGGCCGGGTCAAAGTTGGGTCAAGGTCAAACTTGGGCATGGTCAAGTTGGGTTAAAGTTTGATTGTCAAAGTTCAGGTCAAGGTTGGACCGGATTGGACTTTTTAGGCCAATTGGGATTTGGGCCTTGGGGTGATTAGGTCATGGACCGACTTGGGATTTGGGCCTTGAGATGATTGGGCTTTGGGCCAACTTGGGATTTTTTATTTGAAACAATTTGGGCGTGACATTTTTTTTGGGCCTGATCTTAGCATTGGGCTTTTTTATTTGGATGGGCTAAGAAATGTTTTTGAGCTGAAATGAGCCTTGGGTTTGATTTGGACTTTGGTGCCCATTTTGGGCCTTGGGCCATGGTTGGGATTTTGGGCCT
Source organism: Limonium bicolor (assembly GCA_023374045.1). NCBI lineage: Eukaryota > Viridiplantae > Streptophyta > Magnoliopsida > Caryophyllales > Plumbaginaceae > Limonium > Limonium bicolor. Next base: position 304,167,342 of record CM041778.1, read on the forward strand.
AATTGGGCCTTGGTTGGGCTCTGGTCTTTTTGATTTGAAATGGCTTGAATGAGATTTTTAGAAACGGGCCAAAGGTGGGCCTTATTGGTGGTTTGAATTTGGACCTTGGAAATGGGCTTTGAATTTGGTCAAATTTAGGTCTTGTTTTGGATCTCTGGAAATTGGGTCAGATGGGCCTTATTGACGGGTTGATTTGTGAGATATTAACAAGTGAGAGGAATTGATTTATTGGTTGGTTTGTTAACTCTTGATTAGAGGTGTGTTGAAGGCAAAGGAGGATTTCACCCACATAAAACGAATGAGAGACCCGCTAGGCATGGGGTGATATCGCATCCAAAGCCCTCCTAAAATAGCCTTAAGGGCTTGTTTTTTGAAGTTTTTGTTCTTATATACATATAAGGGTGGTTTGAGTGTGTTCTGAAGTTATTGGAGATTATTACCCCATGAAACGAATGAGAGACCCGTTAGGTGTGGAGCTATAATACATCCAAAACTTTTCTGTCAGCTTAAAAGGTCCTAAGGGTGATAACTAAGGCTTAGTAGATTAGCCGGGTCTGACTAGCGACGAGCTGGACCCAAATGGAACTTAAATTCAAGCCGATGTAAAGACAAAAAGGGGACTAGCCCATTATGTCATGCAGATAAAATAACATCAAAGCATTGAAATCATCAGAAGAGCTGGGCATGAAAATTGAAGGTTAACATGGTGAATATCGGTAATCCAGAGAGCAATGTAGACATCACTACAAAATTCGATTTCAGCTTTATCCCGCCGAGTGAATGGTAAGGGAATTAAAGAGATGCAGCAAAATTCCAAGCGAACAAAAAATGATAAGATAAAAAGGGGTTTGCACCGGCAGATATTATTTTAACCTTAGCTAAACGTTGTCGATGACTGATTCGAGATTTGATTTTTTCAGTTAGTTAGTGAGCACTAAACCAGAAGCTAAAAAAAACTATAGCCGTGAAGACAAGGGGATAGGAAACTAATGAAGAACGTCATTCTCCCAAAAGCACAACTATTCGACCCATTAAATTCTTGATTAAACGAACCAGCTAGGATCCTACAACACAAATCTAAGGTGGAATCTTGTCCCTCTCCATTTTTTTTACCGCATATTCAGAACTTAGACAAGTTGAAGTGCCATGAAGATCTGAAAGTGCTATTTGACTGCACATGAGAAAACCTGACCAAGATATTTACAGCCTTCAAACAAATTAAGAGATTCTTTTAGCCATGCTATGTAATCGACTTCAGCCAAATAAACCAGCGAAAAGTGAACCCTCACAAGGCGTGTGCAGCTTCAAGATCAACATGGGAGTATGCTCAATTATAGCACTACACAGATTAGGCATTTCGAACAGAATTGGGCATCTAAAACAAAGAGTATTTACACAACAGATAACTCATGATTCAGAAAACTAATAGCTCACAAAATACACAACTATTAAGTGTATATACAGTTATTTGGTTGAAGGTATAAATACCAGATTGAAGACAACAACGTTTCCTGCAGCAGAACTCCTGAAATCACTTGCACATTCAGAACTGGACACACAGAGATGTATATGTCCACAGTTGAAATCTGTGGTTTTCCCGAGATAAGCAAGCGAGAAAAATATGAGATTGAAACTGGAACGAGACTGGGGGGAAATCCGGCAAACTGGGTCGAGGATGGGAGTAGAGTCACTATGTTCCTTGTTTACCGGCTATAGTAACCACCCCAAAGTTGCCCAGAGCGAAGAGAATGGAATAGCAGAGTTTTTGTTCGCCGGTAGAGTTGCAAAACCGTGAGTGAAGAGGTTGAAACAAAGCGGTGTGGTGTAGCATGGACGTCCTTGTTCGCCAGTTTCTTTTGCGAAAAAATACCGTCGTGAAAGAAATGAAAAGCAGAAGAGCTTGTATGTTCCTTGCTGTGCTCAGGAAGAAAAGGGAGAATCAAACGTAAAGAAAAGAGCTACTGTGGGATATTTTTTGTGTTGGCTTCTGTTCCATGTCCACCGACTGGAGTGAAGAGGATGACAATGCAGAGTATGTGAGTTGTTTGTTCACCGGTTTGGACTGCAACTGCCGTGAGTAAAGAGAATGAAGAAGAGGGAGTATTTCCTGTTCTTGGTGAATAGAATGAAGGAGTGAATTTCTATGTTTTCTCTCAAGACGAAGCTGGTGTTCGAGAAAAAAAAATTGAAAAGTGGCGGCGACCAAAAACATCTCCTCGTTTTCAGGGTTTTCGGATGAGACTTTATAGGTAAAGGAGGTGGGTGGCTTCGAAGAAGATCAGCCTTAATTCAGTTTTGGGTTTTTCTGATAGGGTCTGGGCTACGAGGAGGAATTTAACCCACATTTGTCTGATTGAAATTCATTGGGCCATGTTGGAAAGAAACATAACATGTTGAACTGGACTCAACTCTATATGTAAAAAGAAAACCCTTAACAGGTTCGAAACTAGGGCGATGGCAATGGAAGAGAGAACCTCAACCACCAGACAACTCATTGAACTGGTATTATCAACGCGATCATTTTTTTTGTTTGTTTGTAAATGAAATTTGACAGTTATGCAAAGAGATGACTCGGAAGAGATAATACTAAAGATAAGTTTGATTAAAAAACATGAACTTCGTGCAAAGCCTGAACAAATTGTAGTTTGAAAATTATATTTTAGAAATCATATATACATGAAATTATTTTTTGTTACAAGTTCATTTTCAAAGAATTTTATTCAACCGAAGATTGATTCGAAATTATTGAAACAAAATGATGGCTTCACTTGGCATGAACGTTAATGTATTTGAGACAGAAAGGCGACAACCTCTTTTTTTATTTTTATTTTTTCCTGAAATTTTTTTTAAGCGGTGAGAATTTTTGGTGTCTACACCGACTTATTGTTGGTTGAGGTTGAGCCACTACCTAGTTGTATTGTTTCCTCTATTGTTTAGTGGCTTCTGAATTCTGCTCACTATATTATTTGGTACAAGTGTTCTTTACCTGTATGACCTTGCATTTCCTATGCGTCGGTCCTTATGACTTTCTTAAGTCTCCTTTCACCTTTATTCCAATGGGATTCACATCTTGTGATTGTTGGTGTTTCACACTCTTCGTGCTTCTTTGGCCTTAGGCCGCACGGTTTTTTCTCAGCTTTTGCTTAACTGGCTTATGCCATGTTCATTGGTGAAAGGAAGAATTTACCACAATTTACATTTTCCATATTCCTAGCTATCCCACTAGATCATTAACTGCACAAGTGCAATACCAAAACACTCAGTCCTACAGAGTGCAGAGGCGTAAACCCTTGGCAGTAAATGTCTCATGTGATCGCAATAAGAATGAATATTACTTATTTGTGTGGTGCTTCGCCATTTGGTGCAGACTCCTGGCTTGTTGCCCGGTCTGTCTGCCATCTTGTTTTTAACAACTCCATAGCATTGGGTGATTTTTCCCATACATTGGTCGCCTGCTGCGCACCATGTTCTAACTGATTCTACAGTATTGGTTTACATGACATCCGCTGTTGCTAGCTTCAGCTCATGCATTTCCACCATTTGTATAATGGTTCACCATTCATTTGGCTGTTTACTGAATATACTATACTTGTGTTCCTGTGCTCCTTGAGCGTTATTTACTTATACTTTACGTTCCCACATATCGTGTTCCTTCTGTACCGGTTACTCCTTGGTTGTCAACAATTGCTATTGAAGCTTATTTTACATCGCTTGGCAATAATTGTATGCTCAAGCTTCACTACCTTAGTAGTTTTGAAAGAGATATATTTTTAGACATTTTTTGATGGTATCCTCTTCTTGGGATCCATGTGTTCACCGCTCTCGCGGTCTCACATTTATGAGGGGTATCCTTGCTTGTTGGTTATTAACCTTTTATTGGTGTCGTCCTTGACCAATTCCCATATGGTTCACAATGGGTTTTGCAACCGTTGAATTATTTTTTGTAATAGTTTCATGGCATACTAGCCATATTGTCTAGAGCTCTGCTCATCTTAGGCTGTTCCCAAGTGGTTACCTCTCCGTAAGCCATCACTGGGTGTGGAGGTGATATTGGGCTCCATGATAAGATCGTCGCATCACGCTTTCGTTTGTTGGAGACCCTTTAAGTATCTTGGTATTGATTGATACCATTTATTAATTTGGGGTACCCCCTGTCAAGTGGGATCCCTTCGGTGTTCTAACCGAATGTTCGTTCCAATTGTGGTGTTCTTATCATGACATTTCATTCAACTGTGTTGACTTGATACCCTTTATGGATTGCTCCTGGGTATTACTGATTATACGGTAGCATCTGGCTGACATTTATGAGTATGTCCAGTTTATTATCTTACCTTGCGGTTCTGGATCTGAGTTATCCCGTTGAGGGTTATAACGTCTCCCATTCTTAGGGTAGATCATGGGCACTTCTCTTATATTTTTAACCGGTTTAGTATTTCCTTTAGTGGTGAATGGTATCCTCCGGTACCTTATATGATCACCCTGTGTGTTTGTGGTAGTTGTCCGGGGAATTCCGCCCCGTTCATCAAACACTGATGTGTTAATGTTAGGCATTTGCCTTACAGTGTTTACACTAGGTATTCCTTCCAGTTATCATGCTTTACTCCAATATCTTCGAGACATATCCGATGTCTTTATTAAGTTGTTAGTGCTTCTCGCACTTTTAACTCTTAATGGTTCTCCTGGAGTGAGTCTTTTTTACTCCTTTAGCTTGTAAGCTTATCTGAGTTTCCTTTGCTCGTTTGAGGTGTCCAACTGTTCTGGTTTGAATTTACTCATGGTCCGTAGAACGGAGTTGACTACTTACCGTGTTTTGTACACTACATGTATACATACGTGGGGTACCTTATTGGAACGTTACCACCTACTTGACTATCTGTCAGGCCCGCAAGCTCCTTCGGAGTGCGGTCGTCCCACATCCCGTATTTGGGTACACTCGTAGTGCTCGTCACATGCCTAGGTGAAGTATTCTATTGTCAACTCCTCTTGTATCATTCTATGATACTCACCGTAATTCCATTGGTTTGGTTTTAAAAATCCGAGGTTTAAAAGAAGGGTTTGTGGTATTGAAAGAAAAATTTTAGGTTTTGAAATAACAGTTCGGTGTTAAAGAAAATTCTTCATGGCGTTGCCATGTCTGGGGTCTTGACCAAGTCTGGCTCCTCGCTGACTGGTATGTTCGTTAATATGATGGTTGGGCCGTTAGGCCTTTCCAAGGTTTCACTGTTTCAAATTCTTAGGATTAGTGATCCTATATTTGCTTCAATCCTCATGGTGGTACTTTAGTAGGTACTTGTTGGTTTGTTAAAAGTCTTCCAACTATCTTGTAGTTGCTGCACTTGCCCTGGGCAAGTGCGCGGTGATAAGTGTCCAAATGAGCATGTTTTATAGGTGTATTTCATGTATAATATTAGCACTTTTCTTGCTCATTTCTCCACTTCGGTTAGTTTTCCTCTAGTTTATGTTTCATTGTTTATCTCACAAAATTATTGGTTTAACATGAGGAAAACCAAGCTAGGAGCAAAGTACACGAAGAGACGAACGCATCGGCGCAGACGGCGAGTAAAACGGACTTATAACGAAGAATCTGGAGCCGGTTGAAGGGTCCGGGACTTAAGTCCAGGACTAAGTCCCGGACCAGCATTTTAAAACAGGCCAAGAGTAGATAGCCGTGGGTGGTCCGGGACTTAGGTCCCATACAAGGACCCGGACCACCCCTTGAAAAATGGCCGAGAGTTTCTGTAAGTAAGGGGTCCGGGACTTGACTTATGTGCAAGGACCCGGACCAACAACATTGATGACCGCCCAAAGAAGAGGCGGACCTTCAGGCGGTTCCTCAGGCGGACGTGTCTAGAACCGCACCAAACAGAGGCGGTTCCACACGCGGACAAGACTAAAATCGCGCCCGAAACAGTTTTCTTCTTCGCGCCGACTCTGCAACTCGTATCTGCTCCGCCTACCTTAATTTGCTCACGCGTTTCGGCTTGTCCCCTGCATTAAATGAAGCAATCAATGCTTCAATCAGTGAAGAAATCAACAGAGGCAATCAACTGCAAGTCTTCTACGTAGTCTTCCTTTCTTCTATAAATAACCATCCACTGCAACCTTATACCAGTGCACGGAGAAAACCAGAAAATCACTCACACTCACCTCATCTCATTCTCTTCCAGTATTACACTCCCGTACATCTCAACACTCCATTCAGTTCCCAGATCTGTAATTCTCTAATTCACCCACTTCACTTACAATAACCTACGTACATGCTCCATTCTTCTTCCTCTCCATTTCTCCATTCACTAATCACGTCTCCGTGCTATTATTACGTCCAACCTCTGTCTGACTTATTACCAGTTAATATGTCAGGCTAAGGAGGATTTGCTCCGGGCAAGGTTTTAAATTATGGTTTGTTAGCTGTGTAATATATTTCTACCCGGTTAAAATAAATTCAGTTTGTTACGATTAAAGTTTTGTTTCTCTCCCTTTTTAATAAATTTCATCGGTTTATTAAAAAGTCTTACTAAGTCTGTTTTTAATTTCATCGGTTAGAAACAGACGGGTTAATTAAGCCGTAAAACTGTAAGAACTTATTTTCATCGTTTAAGTTAATACATGTTGCAAGAATAAAGCCTCATACTCCTCTGCCGTTTACAGGCTTTTGCTCGAGTTTTCATCGGACCTTGCATTACAGGTAAACGAGTTCTTAAGAGTTTTCATCGGACCTTAAGAAAATTACAGGAATCTTGCCAGACTATTTTATTAAACCGGTAGAGATAGCACAATTATAAATCATATTAACCTGAACCCGGAGTTCCATTTAATTCATCTGCACTCAGTTTTCTAATCTGCTTAATATTTTCTCTAAAACAAGTCAATTAACTTCCCCCCTTTGTGACAAGCTTAGGAACTATTTTATCTCGCTATAAGTCCCACGGTTTGACCCCGGCCGCTTCTGTCTTCTATACTACTGCGACCGGGTTTTATTTGCAGCCCGACGGATATTTGAGTATTAATCTCTTTCTTTTATCAATTTCACCAGTGCTAATAACTCACGATAAATCCACTCTGCAAAATGGCGCCGTTGCCGGGGACTTGATTTAATCTAGTCCCTAAGCCCCGGTTAATTCACCTGTTATATTATAATAATCTGTTAATTTAGTAAAAAAATAAAATTAAAAAAACTGTTAATCCAATTTCGGACATATAACCTCGGACATCTGATTTGGACATTGGACATCTAACTTCTGATCTGACTTGGACATCTGACTACTAACTTGTTAATATTATTGTCATTTATTTCTGTCATTTCGTTCCATTGTCATTTCGTTCCATTGTCCCTAACTACTAACTTATAATTTCTGTCATTTCGTTCCATTGTCATTTCGTTCCATTGTCATTCGTTCCATTGTCCCTAACTACTAACTTATAATTTCTGTCTACTAATTCCTAACATTTTTATTATTCTAACCCATAACAAGTTTCTTTTCTCTGTTTTGAGTGGTGAATGCCTTTTACCAGGTCAAATAGTCTCCCAGAAAATATCAATAATCACACGGTTGGTTTTAATCCAGAGATCGAGAGAACCTTTCTGCGTACCCTAAGGCAGAGACGAACTCAACGAAATACCACCATAGTGATAGATTCTGACCCGGAAGCTAACATGGCAGCTACACCAGCAACAGTTCGAAATATCAACAGGCCGTCTAACCAAGGACAACAGCCTGCTATCATCCTTCCTCACCTCAGCCCATCCGAATACGATGAGTGGCAGAAGCTGAAGCCATATCATCAGATTCGATGTGTGAAGGAGTTGGGCATGTTTGATGGCACCAGTCCGGACGAAGCCCTGTTACATGTTACAAAATTCTTACAACATGCCAATAGTCTTACTGCAACCGACGCAGTACTTCAATATGTAAGATTGTCGTTATTCCCACACAGCCTGACGGGAAACGCGAGCAAGTGGTATCATAGCCTAACACCGAGTACCATTGGTACCTGGGACGACATGGCCACCAAGTTCTACGACAAATTCCTACCTCCGAGCCGAACTTTGGAGATGATTGCTGAAATCTATAATTTCAAGCAACCAGGGTCGGAGAATATTTGTGAAACTTGGGACCGTTTCAAAGGTCTACTACTCACTTGTCCTCACCACGGTCTGACGAAGGAACAAGTATCACAATTGTTTTACAAGGGCTTGATCGGTCCGTGCAGAACAATGGTGTTATCATCGTTAGGGGCTGACATTCTGAAGAAGCCGGGAGCACAATTTTTGAACAGCATGGAATCTCTCTGCGAGGAAATTAGAGACTGGGCCTCCGGTGGATCAAGGAGCGGTACTCCAGGATTATATCATGTTGGGGAAAGTGATAACAAGTTCGACCAGCTCATGAGAAGCCATGAACAGCTCATGGAAAGCAATGCTCAGCAGGCTACAAAAGTGAGCACTCTACAAAAAGTGGTTGAGCAGATGGCTATGAATTCCTTCCCCCAGCAAGCTAAGTCGATGATTTCCCGAACACCTACTACCCCTCCAGGCTATGCTCCTCTATCCCAACCATCTCCAACAAATTCTTGTACACAATGTGGCGGGCCTCATGACTATGAACAATGCCCCCAACTACAAGAATTAAAAGCAGCGGAGGAGGCAAACTACATCACCAACAATTCAGGATACAGACAACCATGGCAACGTAACATGCAATCCAATCTTAGCTACTCAAACACCGGAAATATCCAGAACCCACATACCCTACAAACATCCCAAAACTACAGACCTCAGTCCAATTTCCAAGGAGGCCCAAGGCAATATCAACAACAGCCTTATGGCAATGAAGCTTCTTCGAGTCGACCGGCTCCACCTCCTTCGAATCCTGAGTCTGATATGTCTCAGATGCAAGAGATGTTTAAAGCTATGATGGGTAAGTCCAGAGATACGCAAGAAGAGGTCGCAGCCCTGCGCAAAGATCAAAAAGCCTTGCAATCTCAGATCCAACAGTTACTCACTCAACAAAGACCACCTGGTCAATTCCCTTCACAGACTGATCCCAATCCAAAGGAGCAAGCAAATTCAGTCCTTATAGACGATGGCATATTACAATCAACAAACTTGTGTGCAGTCTCTTTAAGGAGTGGAAGGGAACTTGCCACCAGTAAAGGAAAAGAAAAAGAAAATCTTGAAGATTCCTATATCAATGATGAAGAAACTACCAATCTAGCTTCACCTCCCTCAGAAATCCAAGTTCCTACTCCTACTACTCCACCTCCATCTCGAGTTACCATCGACATCCCAACTTCCACTCATAAAAACAGTGAACTCCCATTTCCGAACAGAATGAAAAAGAAACACCTAGATGAGCAGTTCTCCAAATTCTTGAGCATTTTCAAGAAACTGACTCTCGACATACCTATACTTGATGCTTTGCAAGAGATGCCTAATTACGCCAAATTTCTTAAGGATCTCTTGACAAAGAAAGAAGAAACCTGGAAAAGAGACAGTGCACCTGACAGAGGAATGCTCTGCGGCCCTTCTTCGACCCCCCCAACCCCCCCCCCCCCCACCCCCCCCCCCCCCCCCCCCCCCCCCCCCCAACAAACGGCACTTCCCCCCAAACAAACAGATCCGGGAAATCCGTGATCCCGTGTTTTATAGGTGGGGTAGACTGTGGAAGTGGTCTGTGCGACCTAGGAGCCAGCATTAATATCATGTCATACGCCACCTTCTTGAAAGTTAAAGGAGGAGAAATGCAACCGGTTCCTTTCAAACTCCAACTAGCAGACAGATCAGAGATCAAGCCCATGGGATAGTCCGAGATCTGGTAGTTGGAGTGTCTCGCTTTATCTTTCCAGCTGATTTCGTCATTCTAGAAATGGATGACGATGTCGAGGTTCCCCTGATTCTAGGTCGACCGTTTCTGAGTACCGCCAAAGCCATCATCGACGTCCATGATGGGAAAATCACTCTTCGGTACGAGGATGAAACGATTGAATTCGACATGCAGAAAATGATGAAGAAAAGCTCAAATTTTCTCCTCATGCTAAGACAGTGGGATTCACAGATGATGAGGAGGAGGAAGGCGATTTTGCTACAGATGAGGATATGTATTCCCTATCTTCCATCCAGAAAGATGAAACTGAACCGCTAGAGCGAGTATTATTTACTTCTCTAGAAGAAAAGATGAGGATCCGGAAGTTAACGCCATGCTGGCGTACGTAGAGAAAGGAAGGGCTGGTTATCAAGCGTTCCGACCACCAATCGAAGAACTCGACAGAAAACCTCAAAAATCAATTCCATCAGTAGAACAACCACCTGAACTCGAGCTTAAAGAAATACCCTCTAACCTCAAGTATGCTTTCCTAGCTGAAAATGACCATTTGCCTGTCATTATTTCCTCTTCTCTGAATTCCGGGGAGGAAACAGGTTACTCGAGGTATAAAGCACAAGACAGCAATCGGGTGGACTATCGCTGATATCAAAGGAATTGATCCCTCCTATTGCACGCACCATATTTACATGGAGGAAAACTTCAAACCTATCAGGCAACCTCAGCGCCGGCTAAACCCTAACCTCAAGGAGGTAGTTCGAAAGGAGGTTCTGAAACTCCTTGACGCGACATCATTTATCCAATTTCTGACAGTCCATGGGTCAGTCCTGTTCAAGTTGTCCCTAAGAAGGGGGCATCGAAGCGGTTATTAATGAAAAGGGAGTGACTATCCCTCAAAGAAAGATCACAGGATGGCGTATGTGTATTGACTATCGGCGTTTTGAACTTGGCAACCAGGAAGGATCATTTCCCTCTCCCCTTTATCGACCAGATGTTGGAACGACTAGCAGGGCAAGAGTATTACTGCTTTCTAGATGGGTTCTCGGGTTATTTTCAAATACCAATCGCACCTGAGGACCAGGACAAGACAACCTTCACTTGTCCTTACGGTACCTTTGCATACCGACGGATGCCCTTCGGTCTATGCAACGCCCCTGCTACCTTCCAGAGATGTATGCAAGCAATATTTGCTGATTTCATCGAGCAGAGCATCGAAGTCTTCATGGACGACTTCTCAGTCTATGGCTCTAGCTTCGACAAATGCTTGGCACAACTTGATTTAATCCTCAGACGGTGCGAGGATACGAATCTCGTTTTAAACTGGGAGAAGTGTCATTTTATGGTCAAGGACGGGATCGTCCTTGGACATAAAATATCAGCAAAAGGAATAGAGGTGGATAAAGCCAAGGTAGAGGTTATCGAGAAGTTACCAGCACCAACTACAGTTCGAGATATACGAGCATTTCTAGGGCATGCAGGATTTTATCGGCGGTTTATTCAGGACTTCTCCAAAATCAGCAAACCATTGACCGACCTGCTACAGAAAGATGCCCCGTTTCATTTTGATGAAAGGTGTTCAGCTGCTTTCCAAACCATAACACAAAAATTGGTGTCAGCACCTGTTGTCATACCACCTGATTGGTCTCTTCCTTTTGAGATCATGTGTGACGCAAGTGACTACGCCGTGGGGGCAGCTCTATGCCAGAAAAAAGAGAAAATCTTGAGGGTGATCGCTTATGCTAGCAGAACACTAAACGACGCCCAGAAAAACTATACGACCACCGAAAAAGAACTTCTGGCTATAGTTTTCTCCCTCGATAAGTTCAGATCGTACTTGTGGGGAAGCAAAGTCATCATACATACAGACCACTCCGCTCTCAAATACTTATTTACAAAACAAGAAGCCAAGCCTCGCTTATTGCGCTGGATTCTTCTACTTCAAGAGTTCGACATCGAAGTCAAAGATAAGAGCGGAAAACTGAATGTTGTCGCTGACCATCTCTCCAGATTGGTAACTCCTACGGATAGTGTGCCTATCAACGAATTCTTCCCCGATGAAACTGTCTTTTCAATCACCAAGACGCAGGAGCCATGGTATGCGGACCTGGCCAATTATCTAGCCTCTGGAACAATACCCTATGATCTATCTTATGCCCAGAAGAAGAAATTTCTTTCTGACTCAAGGCATTATTTCTGGGAGGATCCGTATTTTTCCGAGTTGGTGCTGATGGGTTGATTCGACGATGTCTCCCGGACGACGAGGTTCCGAGTGTCATACATTTTTGTCACTCACGGGAAGCCGGAGGTCACCATGGACCCACAAGGACCGCTGCTAAGATCCTGGCCTCAGGTTTTTATTGGCCGACCCTTCATAAAGATGTGTACCAATTCTGCAAACAATGTGATAATTGCCAGAAAATGGGTAACACATCCAGGAGACATGAGATGCCACAACAAGGGATACTAGAAGTAGAGCTCTTTGATTGTTGGGGCATTGATTTCATGGGACCGTTCCCTTCCTCACAGGGCCACGAATATGTTCTAGTGGCAGTTGATTACGTGTCAAAGTGGGTAGAAGCTATACCGTGTCATCATGCCGATGCAAAGACAGTAACCAGGTTCCTCAAAAAGCACATCTTTACCCGTTTCGGCGTGCCCAGAATTATTATCAGTGATGGTGGATCTCACTTCTGCAACCGTTTATTCGAAGCGCTTATGGTTAAGTACGGGGTACGTCACAAGGTAGCTTTACCTTATCACCCCCAGACAAACGGCCAAGCAGAAGTTTCCAACCGTGAGTTAAAATGGATCCTCCAGAAGACGGTTAACTCATCACGAAAGGATTGGGCACTTAAGCTAGATGATGCGCTTTGGGCTTACCGCACTGCATTCAAGACTCCCATCGGGATGTCTCCTTTTAAGCTTGTTTATGGGAAATCATGTCACCTACCTGTAGAGCTGGAGCATAAGGCATATTGGGCAATCAAGGCCCTAAACTTCGATTTAGAAGCCGCAGGAGAAAAGCGGAAATTTCAACTCTCTGAACTCGAGGAGTTAAGAGATCAGGCATACCGAAGTGCGACGATATACAAGGACCGCACCAAGAAACTTCATGACCAGATGATCCACAAACGCGACTTTCAGGTTGGCGACGGAGTGCTGCTTTATAATTCCAGATTGAGACTATTCCCTGGAAAACTCAAGTCTCACTGGACTGGCCCATTCCAAGTCGTTGGAACCACTCCTTTTGGTGTTTACGAACTCCAGAATCAAAAAGGAGAAAACTTCAAGGTCAATGGATCACGTTTAAAAAGGTATGTCGGAATTCTTGAAAATAATAATGCTATGTTCGAAATTTCTTTCGTACAGGAATACGAGGAAGCTTCCACCCCAAAGGAACAGCAGACACCACCTCTACATCATAAGTTTCAAAAAATGTACAAACTTCCTAACACCAGCAGTTCAGATACCTCGCCCTCAAACTCTTCTCCAACCTAAAGCTTGGTCAAATACGTCTAGCTAGAGACGTTAAACCCGGGCAGCTTGGTGGGAGGCAACCCACTATGTTTCTTTTGTCTTTCCTTTAATTTAATGTTGTTTTCTTTTTTGTACTATATTTCCCTTTTTATTTGTTATAATAAAATGCAGGCTTCACTTGAGTTCTTCTGGCTGTGTAGAATATTCTTTACAGGTTCATTTTATGACATTCCACAGCTGCACTCAAGTGTGGGGGAGCTCTACACACTCTACGAAATCTGGGGAGTACACTCTTTCCTTTACTAATTGCATGCCCTAATATTTTAATTCCATCTACGCAATGAGGGCATTGCTTAAGCTTAAGTGTGGGGGAAGAGCCTTTTCAGGGCGTTCTGTGCTTAAAATGTTTAAATATCTTCTGCTTACCTTGCATTTGTACAAAATTTAAATTATGTACCCTGCTAATGTAGGTTGTTCTCTTTAAAAACAAATACTATTATGAATTGTGGGATAAATGGTACAAATTTTAAAAATTTTTCATTTGATTACTTTTGAGGAGCATTTTATATGCGGTGTGACCCAATAATCTGCAAATGGTTGGATTTTATTGCTCAGGGTTTCTTTCTGTCTTCTCTCTTAGGGATTGCTAAGGGGTGCTTCTCTGTTAAAAAGAAAGAAAAAAAATAATAATAAATAAGGACTTGCGAGACACCATTGGTAACCAACAAAAGAGAGTTGAGTGTTCTTGAATACAAAGGCGTGATACCTATATTTTCTCATCTCTTATGCAAAAGTGAAACAAATGCATAAATCTATTTTTCCTTTTGTTTTCTTCTCAATGCCCATTCTTGAGAGAAGTTGGCCATGGTAAAAGTTCTCAGAAGTAACACAAAAGAAACATTGGAGTACCTTGGATCATACCCCAAAACTCTATATTTTATTTTTACCCTGAGCACACCTATGCCACCAGCAGTTGATTTTTCACACTCCTCGAAAAGTTTAAAGATCATGTTTATCCTACCCTTCATAATAATATTTGTTAGTATTGAGCATTTCCTACTTGCTTAGGTACATGGTTTTGCTTGAGGACAAGCAAAAAGATAAGTGTGGGGGTGTGATAAGTGTCCAAATGAGCATGTTTTATAGGTGTATTTCATGTATAATATTAGCACTTTTCTTGCTCATTTCTCCACTTCGGTTAGTTTTCCTCTAGTTTATGTTTCATTGTTTATCTCACAAAATTATTGGTTTAACATGAGGAAAACCAAGCTAGGAGCAAAGTACACGAAGAGACGAACGCATCGGCGCAGACGGCGAGTAAAACGGACTTATAACGAAGAATCTGGAGCCGGTTGAAGGGTCCGGGACTTAAGTCCAGGACTAAGTCCCGGACCAGCATTTTAAAACAGGCCAAGAGTAGATAGCCGTGGGTGGTCCGGGACTTAGGTCCCATACAAGGACCCGGACCACCCCTTGAAAAATGGCCGAGAGTTTCTGTAAGTAAGGGGTCCGGGACTTGACTTATGTGCAAGGACCCGGACCAACAACATTGATGACCGCCCAAAGAAGAGGCGGACCTTCAGGCGGTTCCTCCGGCGGACGTGTCTAGAGCCGCACCAAACAGAGGCGGTTCCACACGCGGACAAGACTAAAATCGCGCCTGAAATAGTTTTCTTCTTCGCGCCGACTCTGCAACTCGTATCTGCTCCGCCTACCTTAATTTGCTCACGCGTTTCGGCTTGTCCCCTGCATTAAATGAAGCAATCAATGCTTCAATCAGTGAAGAAATCAACAGAGGCAATCAACTGCAAGTCTTCTACGTAGTGTTCCTTTCTTCTATAAATAACCATCCACTGCAACCTTATACCAGTGCACGGAGAAAACCAGAAAATCACTCACACTCACCTCATCTCATTCTCTTCCAGTATTACACTCCCGTACATCTCAACACTCCATTCAGTTCCCAGATCTAATTCTCTAATTCACCCACTTCACTTACAATAACCTACGTACATGCTCCATTCTTCTTCCTCTCCATTTCTCCATTCACTAATCACGTCTCCGTGCTATTATTACGTCCAACCTCTGTCTGACTTATTACCAGTTAATATGTCAGGCTAAGGAGGATTTGCTCCGGGCAAGGTTTTAAATTATGGTTTGTTAGCTGTGTAATATATTTCTACCGGTTAAAATAAATTCAGTTTGTTACGATTAAAGTTTTGTTTCTCTCCCTTTTTAATAAATTTCATCGGTTTATTAAAAAGTCTTACTCATCGGTTAGAAACAAGACGGGTTAAACAAGACGGTTAATTAAGCCGTAAAACTGTAAGAACTTATTTTCATCGTTTAAGTTAATACATGTTGCAAGAATAAAGCCTCATACTCCTCTGCCGTTTACAGGCTTTTGCTCGAGTTTTCATCGGACCTTGCATTACAGGTAAACGAGTTCTTAAGAGTTTTCATCGGACCTTAAGAAAATTACAGGAATCTTGCCAGACTATTTTATTAAACGGTAGAGATAGCACAATTAATTAAATCATATTAACCTGAACCCGGAGTTCATTTAACATTCTCGCACTCAGTTTTCTAATCTGCTTAAATTTTCTCTAAAACAAGTCAATTAACTTCCCCCCTTTGTGACAAGCTTAGGAACTATTTTATCTCGCTATAAGTCCCACGGTTTGACCCCGGCCGCTTCTGTCTTCTATACTACTGCGCCGGGTTTTATTTGCAGCCCGACGGATTTTTGAGTATTAATCTCTTTTTTTTATCAATTTCACCAGTGCTAATAACTCACGATAAATCCACTCTGCACGCGGGTAGGTTGTTTTTCGGTTAACGTATACCGGTTACGGTACCATTTCCGTCTAAATCTGGTGGTCTTATTAGATCTTCCTTCGATCTTTTGACCTTGGTGGTCAATCTCCTGAGTCGTTTCTCTGTGTACTTGACATGGTTGTCGTCAATCTGGGTGTCTCACACCTTCACTGTGGTTAACGAGACTTGACTTATCCTTAGGAACCACGTTGTAGTCCTATCGGTGTATGTTTTATGAATACTTCCATAGTTATCTGAACGATGTTGTTCGGCTATTACGGCCTCATGGGGTGTAGGTTTGGCATTAATCCAACCTCGACTAATTCCTTAGTCGGTTTGTATACCGTTATTGGTATTATCAAACATTACCGTCCGTAGACTCTCTTGTCTCGGCTTGTTACTCTGTCTTTTTCGCTCCACTGCGCGGTTGTGCTTCCCTTCTCGCCGGCTGCACATGGTTCTTGCGACTGCGAAGCATGTCGCCTCATGGTGCCATAAATTCCATTATTCTTTAGTTAGGATCTTCAATCCTCCGCCATTAAGTGCGGTCATCGTCATCCGACGGGAACCATCTTCGGGACTTCCAGTTCGTGGACTCTACCGTATGATAGGTTCTTTTTCTAATAATGTTTGTTTTTGCAACCGCCAGATCGGGTTTTACCCGAGTGTGAGAGGTCTTTCCATCTCTCTGGCGTTCTTCTCCCAACTTAATACCGTGGGTTGCGAAGGGCGGGTATGGTTGTTGTAGGTTTCCGGTTCACACGGAAGTTCCTATCTAGCATACCTCACACGCTAACACTCAACCCTTAGCCCTAGATCTCTAATTTCTAGTTTGGTATTTTCCTAAACTCAGTATTTCATCCATCAGAGTGATACTTTGCTATGATACCACTTTTTGTAACACCCCTACCGCTAATACCGTCATTACTGTACAAATACTTACCTTCGCAGCGGATATTACATACACAGCGGTGGGTGTACAATGTCGTTAGTCACCCACGTGACCAACAAGGCTAGCTACACTACTACATACTATCGGTCTGATGACTTGAATATACTGAGTACTCTACACAATACATCACTTTCCATTTCATACTCATACCATAATTCCAAATACAAACTCCAAAATCAATACTATACCGAGTCTACTACAATCCTCAAACTACCAATACATTTTGGACTTACAAATTCATAATATAATTCAAATACAATTCCTATTACTCAACTACCCATGCTTACATAGCAGCCCCGTCCTACACTCTTGAACGACGGTCGGCTTCGAAGTACCTGTAAATAAAAACGATGCCCCTAGGGGCTCAGCAAAATTGCTGCATATGAAATTTGCATGCCCCGCGTGCTAACCAGGGTACGCCGACTACTTGGGTCGAATAAACATGGAGTTCGTTTATTTCACACATACATGCTGATACTACATCATCTTATACAAGCAACAATACTTACCTACGTCTACAAGATTCAATATTTACTAAGGAAGACAATTTGTCAGTCAACCGTTCATGTTAGTTATTCATTCATCCGGTTTAATCGGTTGCTCTCTTTTTCCCATTCGGGTTCTTAAGTCTTACACCAAACTTAGTCCTACTTACTTGTTGCTTTACTCACACTACACTCATTACTTTACTCATTACTTACTTGTGCTTTCTTAATACTCGTTACTATACTAGTACTTACTCATCACTTGATACTCATTACTTACTCTCACATACTCAGTACTCCCATACTCTTACTTACCCGTACTTACTCAATACTCGGTACTCCTTACATACTCATACTTCCTTCTTACTCAATACTCCTTTACTCATACATACGCATTACTCAATACTCAATACTTTTGGCCTCCGGGCGGAGTCATACACAAGACTCGCCACTGGGCCTACAATACAAATGGGCTATACACTTAGCTCCTCAAATACTCAAATGTCCGTTTTTACCGGACTACTCAAATTCCCAACACTCCTCTCACGGAGTATCTTACAATCTCATGGATTAGCCTAGAAGTATCTCTCTCGATAACCTCCACTAGCTTAGGGAACTACCACCGTCTAGTATTCTCATATTTAAGGGTTACCCCAACGTATCGAATACTCTCATTTTCGGGACATACATTAGTCGGGTCCTCTCTTTGTGGGTCGACTAATTTTCTAAGGGGTTTGGAGATCCCTCATCATTCTTTTTACTACTCTCATGGTTCATGTCTTGCACCATCATCAATCCCTCTCAAAGAAGTTACTTTTATATACTCTCACTACTTTTTGTTTTGTGGATTGCTCATTTCGGTTCTCTTACCATTATCGGGAGGTTACTAGTCCCGTACACTCTCTCACATTCTAGTGAGTTCATTGGTTTGCGTTATCATTTCTTGGTTCATTAGTTTAGTGTGTTTATACATTTCCGTTAATTCAAAACATGACTCTTACTACGAGTCACTAAACAACAAGACTCATCTAGGAATCGGTCTATACACTAAGTTAAGCCACGCAATCATTCAAGAAAGGTTAGCTCATACAACATACAACAAGACATACGATGAAGGCAATAAACAGTTTTCATGTTTTAATCTTGATTAGCCGGCACACAGCACACAAATCAGGGTAACTCGGTTGGCATACGGGGCATGAGAAAATCATACCTTTCACCGGGGCTAGCTTTACCGTGTGTTCCCTTGTTCCTTAGTTCACACTTGTTCCACTGGTAACGTTTCAAACATTTCTATTAATACAAGGTACTACGGAATGTAAAACTAATACTCCCGTACTTAACCCCGTTGTCCCATTATTCTTAGTTTTACTCAAGTGTGCTAAACTTTATTACCTTCATTACTCTAGCACTATGCCTCACTATACATATATATATATTATATATAATGTAATAATTAATTTTTATTTTTTTTATTTTTTGCCCGACCTCCCTTGCAAGGTCGGTCGCAAGGTCGGTCGGAGTCAGTAAGTCACGTTTTTACAAATTTCAGCCCGACCGACCTTACCAAGGTCGGTCCTAAGGTCGGTCGAAGTCAGAAGACTTCCTGTTTTGAAAATTTAAGCCCAACCGACCTTACCAAGGTCGGTCCTAAGGTCGGTCTAAGTCAGAATACTCCGGATTTGCGATTTACAGGCCGACCGACCTTACTAAGGTCGGTCCTAGGGTCGGTCCAGCCTAGTACTTGTTCTAATTACTCAATTTGAGCTCCAAATTCACCTCAATTCTTACCCAATCCTTTCCTAATAATTTCCACATGTTTTCTACATGTTTAAGTACCTTAAAACACTCCAAGTCATGCTCTAAAACTCCTCAAATCATTACTCAAATTCTTTACCCAAATCCTTACTCAATTTCTACAAACTTTCATTCCCGCCTTTGCATCTTGCACCCTTGTGCATTTCTACACTTCTCTTTGCACTTTGTCTCAACTCCATTTTACCATTCCAATTCATTCCTAACCAAATGCACTATCTATACCCAAGTCCAACTTCCATTCCCAAGATTATAAGCACCAACTCTTTTTCTTGAAATTCCAATGCTTTACAACACCCATTTGCTACAGATTTTACACACTCACATATTCATCCTCCATCTACCATTTCAAGGTTAACAACCATCTCTACACAACTCAATACACACCTTGGTTCTCTCATTCACCAAGTCATCTAAAAATGCATATTTCCTACTAAAATTTTGCCATAGTTTGCCTACAAATCTAACTTATCCACATTCATCCATTCTCACCAAAATCATTCCTAAACTAGCCACACCCATACAACGGTCCTACCAGCAATCAAAGCAATCATAATTACCAAAATCTCATCATACAACAATACCAATATACATACTCAAATTACTTGGCTCTAAGGCCCTTATTTCACACAACAATTCTCAAGTTCTCTCAAACTTCTACCAATAACATTTCTAGTACAACATTTTGGGTTCATTCATTAATTTACCCATCCCAATATACTAGTACATATAAAATATACATTAAGGTAGGTTTTTCTTACCTTAAATTTCTCACAAGTTCCTCTTTTGCTCCATTCCTTCTCCTTTCTTCTTTTAGGTCAAGTTGGGCAATGGAGTTTGCAAACTCCATCCCAACACCCACATTACACCAAAAGGAATACAATTAAACGTCTAACCCTTAGAATTCACTAATTCAATTAAAGGCTTAGAACACATAAGTTAGGGTTTACCTTTTTGGAATTTTAAGAGGGGTTTTAACCCTTGATTCAAGAAGGTGATCCCACCACCATTGGAAGGTTGGAATATTGATCAAAAGAGAGAGAAAAATAGAGCATTACAATGGGGAAAATCGGCTACAAAGAGAAATGGGGGGAAACATGAGTTTTTCATGAAAACTTTTACCTTAATGGAGAGAGGAGACTCCAAGCTCCAAGAAAATGCCATTTTATTCATGAATGGAGGTATACCCATGGTGGTCAACTTCACCATTTTGAAATTTCGAAAAGAGGAAAGTGTAGCCCTTGGTGAGAGGAACACAAATATGTGTTTTGTTTTTAATTTGGAGCATTTATGTGGCTTGAGCAAGAGGATGAAGAGAGGCTGCCATGGGAGCTATTTTGGAGCTTCAAAATCGGCTGAGAGGAGCAGGAAGGAGGGAGTACTCACGGTGGGAAAAAGAAAGAATAGGAGAGAGAGAGAGGGAGAGAGAGAGAGAAGGAAAAGTGAGGAAAGAGAGTAATTTTTTTACTTTTTGTACTTTATCCCACTTTTGCTTTTTGACTTATGTTAGTAGCTAACTAGTCATGTGAGAGGGCTGCTTTATTTAATTAAAACCGGTCCCCTATGTACACAAGATCTGGAGCGTTTTTCATCTTTTACAGAAAACGCTCGTTACTTTGCTCGGTTTTAGCACTATTCACTAACCGGGCCTGTTTTCCAGAATTTTCTCTTTCTTTAATTTTATGGGTTATTAAGCTTCCATTAATGCTTAATTATAGTTATTTAATGAACTATAATTTTTACGGGTTCATTTGATCACTCAAAATCACGTTTTTGGGTCTTCTCGAAAAACGTGCGCTAAAGCTTTATTAGCGTTTTAACACATTATTTGGATCCATTTTCATTGGGAATCATTCCTGTATACTAATTAGGCATAAATAAGCCTTAGGAATCCTTATAATACTATAACCGAGGTCTCATACCTCCCATGGTTATTTAACGCTTATTTTAGCGTTTTCCGCTTTTTAAGCGTTTTCTCATTTCTTTTGGATTTATTTTCCTTACCAAAATTACTTAGGCACTATTAGGCCTTTAAATACCATATTAGGATAATTTAATCACCATATTTATGTTCGGGGTATTTCATTTATTTCCCTCATATGAAGTGTTGACATGTGGCAGGACAAAATATCAAACTAGTCATCTCCATATTAGAAGGTGGCGCTAGAGCTAGGTTCAAAATCGCCATCAATTTTTGTTAGCATTTATATTGAGGTCTATATAAATAACTTCACTATTATCAACCATCCAAACAATTGTAAGACCTGACAATTTGGGTTGCTGGGTCGGGTAGATATAAACCCTAACCTAACCCATTTAAAATATCATCAACCCAACCTAACCCAAAAATGGATGGGTCAGAAAATCATGACCCTAACCCAACCCTTTTAAAATCCTTCAACCCTAACCCAACCCACCCAACTCCATTTTTTAAGCATACAATAATTTAGATGGATTAGAAGTAGAAATTAATTAAAAAAACATCCAGTGGTAGCTGGCACACTAATTAGGATGAAACAAAAGGAAGAGAAACAATCTTGCTTGATCGACCCAACTTTAAACGAATTCCATGTTATGCAAAGAATGTAAAACTACTGCACCAATTTCGCATGAATAAAATAACACATACTTTTTCCATAAGTTTATATTTATCAATCTGAGCCTAAAGCTCTACCACTGTTGGGGAGGAATTCTATCTAGATATGCACATGATCCTAGTGCCGTAAATAAAAAGGGGAACGAAAATGAAAATCTTCATTATGCATTATAGAAATATACTAAAGACAAATCTTCTAAAGTTAGCAATAATTTATAAACTGAGAGCTCAAAGCCTTAAACTATGACTGATAGTTTTAAATTAATTACACCTGTTTAAATTGCGTGCTTATGCCTTAGAAAAGTACAATCACAATTACTTAATCATTACCAACATTTGAGGAACTTTTATGCATCACACTGTCAGCATTGTTGGCTTCAGAATTCACTAAAAGGTCTATAATCAAGATCCTACTTATAAAAAATATATATCACCTACTTTTATTCACCCTTCTAGATAATCTAAACATACATATATTCTAAAGAACAACTATGACAGTGAGAATAAGAAAAACAAACCTTGGGCATAGATGAAGAGCGACATAGACATAAACAATGACGTAGAGTAGAAAAATGGATGTGAGTCTGCAAGACGAGAGCATTTGGGTTTTCAACATTATGTTAAGGTCTGGTTGGGCCCTTTGTTTGATATGCATCTGGTTGGGTCGTTTGTTTAGTTAAGATTATATGATATTATTAAAGGTGGGATAGTTCAACTGCACTTGGGCTTAGGCCTAAGATATAGGTCGATCTGAAAATAATATGTATATATATATATATATATGAATTAATATTTTTATTTTTTATTATTAAAAAATATATTTTCGGGTTTCGGGTTGGGTCATGGGTTAAGATCTCTACCCTAACCCACCCACAAAATTAGCTTATTACCCTAACCCAACCCAAAAAATAGATGGGTCAATAATCAAGACCCTAACCCGTAAAAGTATGGGTTGGGTTCGGGTTGGGTCAAAATTATCAGGTCTAATTGTAACTATACATGGTTTAATACACCAGGCTACTTGTTCACATTTGAATAAAAGGAAAATATAATAATTAATTAGTGAACTTTATTAATGTTTACATCATACAAAAAAATAAATAATTAGTTGTTAAAAATATGACCTATATATTACTATATGTACATATAATTAAATATTCAGATTTTATACCTTATTTTAGCAATATAGTCAAAAGAAAATGGATTATTATATCATTTTTTAATAATCATGTACCCCTTCTATCCAGAATACAAATATTTTTTTAGTTTTTTTATTATAGATTCTTTAAATTAAAAAATCTTAGAATTACTTAAAATAATTTTTAGTATAAGTTTTTAGAAAAACACTACTAGTTTAAAAATATTGTTCTATATTATTGTCATTAACTTATAATTTAGTATACCAATATTTATAAATAAACTAAAAATAAAAAAGGAAAAGCAAACTTTTTTATATATTAATTTATATATTTCAATTTTAATTTATTTTTTTGTGTCAAATTTAATATATAATATCATTTTTAAAATATAATTATAACTATTGAAAATTCAAATTAATTTATTAAAAATTAATTTTTATATATTAAATATTATTGCCCCTAATTACAGTTTTTTGGCCCCGTCTCTGTTTACGGTATTTATTCTCTTTGCAGCATAAATTGCTATTTGTTTTGTGGTTGTTTTGTGCTAGTATATTTGTAGTTGTTTTGTAAATTGTTGTTCGACAGTGGCGATTTGGTATTTTTTGTCAAAAATACCACATTTATACCACAAAAGATATAACACCGAACGGAACCTAAAATTTTTAACTAAAATAAATTAAAAATGAGATAGAAGAGAGGGGGAAATTAATTTTGGGGTTGTAAGGTTCTTTTAAGAATCCATTTTTTCACTAATTATAATGTCAAATATAAATAGCTATTTTTTTTATATTTTTATATTTTATTATTTTAAAAACTAATACTGATATAAATAAACTAAATATATCAAAATTCTTAAAATCTTATTCTCCACAAAGTGAGATCCATATTAACTATGTTTTTTTTATATTTTTAATGTATATATATTAGGTAAATTAGTACTTATTATTTGTATTTTGGTGATTGAAAAATGTAAAACCAGAATATATTTAATATATACTCGTATTCAATGTTTTCAATTCAAAATTTATTATAATATTTAAAACTTAAATAAAAAGGATAGTATGTTATATCTTATATTATTAGTAAGACATATTGGTAATTATGAATGAATATTTTGATTCTTATAATACATAATAAGCATATTCTAATATGATATGCTAATGTATTTACATATATGCACCTATATACAATAACTAGAAAATCGAGTGAAAAATAATAAAAACCATTAATAATCTAGATGATACATTTTATCTTTTTGTGTTCAAAAATAAAACAAATTTTAATCATAAATAAAATATTAAGTTCAGATTATTTGTGTATATTAAATAGCAGAAATAATAATTAAATGAAAATGTTTTTATTCTTATAATAATAATTAAATTAAGTAAAAAATAAAATGATATGACAAATAGAGAGAATCAAAAATCAAATGATAGGTTGTCTGATGTTAGTAGAAAAATAGACATAGTTCTTTAAAATGTTGTGATAGGATAAATAGGAAACAAAGTGTTAGAACTCAAATTTAAGTTCATGATTATCATCTATTATTAATAATTTAAATCTTTTAATTTCAGTACTATATAAAATAATTTATATATTTAAGTTTTTAAATGATTTCTACATGATAACTCTGTTATAAAATTTAGTTTATGAATGAGTGGAAAATGTATCGTAAATGAGAGACAATATAATGAAATTTATAATAAAATATCTGCAGCAATGGAGAGAAAATCCGGTCCACATCCAAGACAAGACTAGGGTAGCGGAGATAACTAAACCTGGCAATTGGGTCGATGGGCCGGGTTGGTATCAACCCTTACCCAACCCATTTAAAATAACATCAACCCAACCCAACCCAAAAAATGGATGGGTAGAAAATCATGACCCTAACCCAACCCGTTTAAATGCTTCAACCCTAACCCAACCCAACCCAACCCATTTTTTAAGCATAACAATTTAGATGGATTAGGAGTAGAAATTAATAATAAAAAAATTCATAAACCTCAAGTGCTAGGGCTCACAATTAGGATGAAACCAAAAGAAGAGAGGTAATCTTGCTTGATCGACCCAACTGTAAACGAATTCCATGTTATGCGAAGAATCTAAAGTATGCACCAATTTTCCAGAATAGAAGTACTTTTTCCATTAGTTTATTTTTATCAATATGAGATAAAGCTCTACCACTGTTAGGAGGAATCCTATCTAGATATGCACATGATCATAATACCTTAATAAAAAGGGGAACAAAAATAAAATCTTGTTTGCATTAGAGAAATATACTAAAGATAAATCTTGTTTAAAGTTAGAAATAGTTTATAAATTGACAGCTCAAAGCCTCAAACTATAATCGAGTTTTAAAATATTACACCTATTTAAACTGAGGGTTCATGCCTTAGAAAAGTACAATCACAATCATCTAATCGTTACCAACAGTGATGAACTTTTATGCAAATGCTATTTGTATTGCTAGCTTCAGAATTCATAAGAGGTCTATAATCAAGATCCTACTCACAAAAAAAGAATAATCACCTACTTTTTGTCACACTTCTAGATAATTAAACATACCTATGTTTCACAAGAATAATGGCAGTGAGAATAAGAAAAAATAAAACATTGGGCAGAGATGAAGAGCGACATAGACATGAAGAATAGTGTGGAGAAGAAAGAGGATGTGAGTCTGAAAGACGAGAGCATTGAGTTTTAACATTATCTTAAGGTCTAGTTGGACCCTTTGTTTGACATGCAAATCTTGTTCGACCGTCTGTTTAGTTAAGATTATATGATATTATTAAAGGTTGGATAGTCCAAACTGCACTTGGCTTAAGGAAAGGTATAGTATATATATATATGTGAATTTAATTTTTTTATTTTTTTAGTATTAACAAATATATTTTCGGGTTTCGGGTTGGGTCATGATTTTAGATCTATACCCTAACCCAACCCACATTTTATGAATAGCTTGGACCCTAACCCAACCCAAAAAATGGAGGGTCAATAATAAGACCCCACCGCAAAAGTAGGGGTTGGGTTGGGTTGCGTCGGGTTGGGTCAAAAATAGCCGGTCTAGAGATAACCAATAAGCCATCAGATACAAGTTCTTTATCAAATAAGTTAATTAAACTTCAATTTAAGGTAAATTATTTATTTAACCACTTAGGCCTCTAAGTAAGGACTATTCATTATGGAACGTATAGCTATGTTGTATAAAGTGATAATCTACCCTATAGTGTCAAAGTCGGGTTTTAGGTTGGGCTTGAGCTCAAACGAATGCAATCCGAAAATAGTTCATATCAATCCAAACTTAGGCTCCGTTCGACCACGAGCTTAATCTCTCCCAATTGTAAACGCAGCAAAACTGCGTTGAGATAAAGCTCATATTGTGAGAGGCATGGTGGGACCCAGGAACAATAAAAATGAATCACAAGCTGACATCTGTTCTATTTTTGTCTTGATCGCCGTGCAAAAAAATTTGCGAGCAGCGAACGGAGCCTTAAATTTGGAGTAACTATTTTTTCAACATGAACTCTATCCGTTTATAACTTTTTTAGAGTGGACAAATAGATAAAGAGATAAAATTTTATTTAAGATTATGGATTTTTTAAAATAATAAATGTAATACTTTAATATTAATTATATATGACGTACTACATTTAGTCATAAGTTACTAATTTAATGTTTAGTTTAGTCATATATTAATTACTAAAACTAAGTTAAGTATTAAATATAACATCTGTATATTTAATTTTTTTTACTTTCACGTTATAGGTTGACGGTTTCAACCCGAACCTCAAGCGTGTTTTAAAGATCCTATCTGAACTTGAACTGAAAATCTTTTCCGTCAAAATTTTCAACCTGAACCTGACTTTCACTACAAGGAAAACAGGATTTAGCGTCCAAAATTAGCGCTCAATTAACAGCGGACGCTATTTTTCGATTAGCGTCCGATATTAGCGTCCAATTTTCTATTAGACGCTGAATTGTGTCTAATTCGATTTTGGACACTAACTGGATGCAAGTTAACGTCCGACAATAAATCAGACACTAAACTGTGTCCAGACTTACAGTGGACACTAGTGGACGTAAATTAGCGTCGGATATTAGTAGGGGTGGCAAAACGGGTTCACGGGCCGTGTTAGGCTAAACCCAAACCACCCGACCCAACCCGTTTAATTAATCGTGTCAAAACATGAAACCCAAACCTGACCCGTTTATTAAACGGGTTGACCGGGTTATCAAACGGGTTGACCCGTCTTACCCAATTAACTAATTATGTCCAAATTTAAAACTCAAATCCGCATATATTTAACTCAAACCTAACATGTTTAGTTATATAAAAGAAAATAATTTGATTAATTAACATTAGATTTGTCATTCTATGATATTATTAACTTTAATTTAGTTAAATACTTAATTTTAACATTTATATATCTTATTTATATTAAAATTTGATAATAAAAAAATGAATAATCTATAATTTATAATATATATTTATTTAATATAAATTACTTAAACGGGTTAGCGGGTACATACCTTAAACCCAAACCCGACACGGTTATTAAACGAGTCGTGTTCGGGTTGACCCGTTTATTTAATCGTGTCAAATTTTAAAACCCAAACCCGCTAACTTCGTGTTGGTCAAACGGTCGTGTTGAAATTGCCACCCCTAGATATTAGTGTCCGACAGAAAATCGGACGCTAATTTTCATATATAAATTTTTTCCTTATAATACCACACTACATTAAACTTATAATTTAAACTTAATAATTCATTTTAGTAAGAGTAATGTTGGAGTAGTCTCTTAAATTTATTGTATTGACTAGCTATTTATGTTATCTATAAACTTAAATATGAAATAGTTTTTTGTATTGTTAATATATAATTTTACATGAAATCTAAAATACAACAAAAATCCATTTAATTATTTTATATTTTTATAATTAATCAATTTAATAAAAATAAAAAAATGTATCATATATACTATATATCATTTGAAACAAAACATAATAGTTTTTTAATTTGAAAACACTTAAACAATTTACAAATCACTGTTAATTAATTCAGACTAAGACCATCAGATTTCATTTTGAATTTCACAAATCAGACCCAACTTTAATTATCATCATATATCTCTCATGTTTTCACTGCTTCGACATATCTGGAGTTCAGTCCTCTTTCTTTGAGGGTTAAGAGCGGGACGTGAACCTGTTCCGAAACTTCCCTATCAATCAATCTACAACCACAACTCCAGATTAATTTCCACCGTAGTGAAGCTCTCGACACCAAATCCGTCATCCACCGGGTATTAACTTCGATCTACTGTGTTTTTTACTCTAAGCCTTCAAAATTTCGGTCCAATTAAATTTAGGGTTTCGCTTTCATTGGTTTGGTTGGTCGACTTTTGAAATTTCGGTCCAAATCCACCGTGCTTATGGATCTAACCACCCTAGAAGAGAATTGATGAAGTCCTTCTCGAACAACTCTGTTGTATCGACTTGATGCCAGTAATCCGACCTTTGCTTCCGTTGTTCTTCTTGTTTTGGCCACTTTGATTTGCTACTTCCTACAATTTAAACTATTTTAAACAGGAAAGAATATGAAAACTTCCTGATTTCGTTGTTCTGATTGTGTAGTGGATCCTACATTGCATCTTATATAATTTCATATGGGTCTCTTGCAGGTCTGTTGCAGAGTACTATCCTGGAGAGTGTTGTGTGTATTTGGTTCAATCGTACAAAGACAGTGACACAGTAACAAGAAAGTATGCACAGAGAAAACTGAAACTATTCTTTCGTGAAGTGAATTTTTTCTAGTCTAACATTTGAAGATTTACATTTCTAGGTTATGAGAGCACGTTCATGGAACTGATAATAATCCTCTTCTCATATTTCTTGAAGGAACCAGGGTGAATAACCATTACATTGTTATGTTTAAGAAGGTAGTGACCAGTTTTTGTACAGATTGTAAGTTATCTTGTGTTTTGCTTTCTTGGTAAAACTTACATTAAATGATTGGATGTTGTATTTTGGTGAGTTAGGGTGCATTTCAATTGGGATGCACGGTTTGTCCAAATGCAGTCAAGTACAACAAAATTTTTGTGGATGCCTTTTGGAATAGTCGGAAGTAAGTTGTTTGTTACTTGTTTCCTGAATTACCTGATTATGTCTCAAGAACTGTAAATTATTGAAAGCATGAACCTAGTTAAGAAAAGTGAAGTATATGTGAAACTGTTTCAACGTTTGACTGCAACTTTTATATAAAATGCGCCATTCATTGAAGAGGGTATGGTAAAACTATTCTGCCCAAAAGAAATAAGAAAAAATAACATTGTTGTTGCTTGATTTTGGACAGGCAATCATTTATGATGCATCTGCTCTAGTTAATGACATTGTGGCTGTTGTTTGTGATGTATGGTACATGGAGCCACAAAATCTTAGGCCTGGGGTGACACCCATCAAATTTGTAGAGAAGTGATGTGAAACGAGGGTGGTATTACTCTTTATTGTTGGACCTAGCTCTCAATTTATGCTTTTATTTGGTTGGCTCAAAATTTTGCTCTTCTTATTAGTGTGAAACAGGGTTAGAGACATGATATCAGTGAGAGCAGGTATGAAGAAGGTCTTTGGGATGCTATGATTTCCTCTCGGTGCTTGAGTATGATGGGCGATGGCTGAGTGTTTTTGAGGTGTGGTGATGTTGAGGTGATGGTTGTTTATCTTTGAGGTATGCTCAAATGTCAATTTTGGATGTCAAGATGTCAACAAGTTTGTCGTCTCAATTGACTTTTAGTTTGTGAAGAACTGTATGAAAGAAGTTTTTACATCTAATTGATATCCACTTGTATCATATGTTTAGACTAGCTAGATGTTATATATGTACAACAATTGGTATTCTTTACATATAGTTAACTGTCTTGACAATAGTCACATGTTGTTCTAGGTTCTAACTGAGAATGTAGACATCAAAGATAAGTGATGACCACGAGTTTTTTGCACAGATTATGTCAATTGTATACGTTAAAGAAAAAACACAATAACTATAAGCCAGTAAAACGATACTACAGTATTTCGTTTTTCCACTTGGCAAAAAGAATTAGACTTCAATAGATAGAATTAAATAATTTAGACCTTTTATCACTTCTCCGTCTAATTCGATTTATTGCTTCTTATAATCCAATTTATCTACCATTGACATAATATGTTATTTAGGGTCTTTATATTTGCTTACTAATTTATCTACATTCTTTAGATTTGTGAGATAAGTGATGACCACGAATTGATGTATTTATAATTTCAGTTCTCATATCACTTGTTACATTTAGCTTTGTTCGGGAACCCGATGAAAGATTGAGAACAAAGGGATAGGGTTGGTAAACTGAGATGAAAGATCTTATGAAACAGACAAGCTATTGTTGCTATTGCATGAAGTAAATGATTTAACTTGGTTGTCGCTATTGTTGTTGCTTTCTAATTAGTTTTGCTTCAGCTATCAAGAAAATTTGCTTGGTTTTTTATTGTCACTTTTGTGAAACAGATTACGCTGGCTATGGAGTTGTTAGAAGTTACAATACAGATATACAGTGAGCAAACCAAATCCTTGAACTTTTCTTATGTAATATACATATGAATTTAGTGTGGAAAGTATAGTCACATGACTGGGATGAATTACTTGGCAATTAAGATTTTGGAATGCCTTTCCATTTTGCATTGTTTTTTACTGTTACGTCTACTTTTAATGTGGAAAGTATAGTCTCAACTGGGACGAATTTCTTGGCCGGCAATTACAACCTAAGATGCATTTCCATTTGCAGGAGGTTGATATATGGTGGCAGAGAAGACAAACAAGATTGTTCACAACCCTTGCGTGGTGCTTTTCATTTTGATTTTTGTTTGTAAAACTAGATTGTTTGACTTAGCTTTCTAGTTATAAACAAATTCAGTTTGATTTTAGTTTGAAATTGATTATCATTTTAGTTTAGAGAATGTTGCTTGTAATTTTAATTGTATAATAATTAACTTTAATATTTCATTTTTATATATGAGCAACTTGCTCGGATTCATTAAGATATTGTGGTTCAATAATGAGTTACTGGAATATAAATAGTAGATAAATTTTGTCTGAATAATCAAAATTAGTGACTAAATTGTGAAACTGGTGAAATATATAAATGGTGCATGACAAATGGATAAATTTAGAGTCTGAAAATTAAAAATAACATCTGAATGAATGAACTAGTTCTTCATAAATAGGTATAATTTAGTGTCCGAAAATTGAAATTAGCGTCTGATAAGTGGACGCAGTTTAGCGTTCGATAAATATTGGACGTTAGATATACTAATTTTGGGCTATGTTATTTAGTGTCCAATAATAAGTTTGCGATCGATTTGCAGACGCTATTTGGGTCCGATTGTGGACGCTAAATCATGGACACAAAATAGCATCCGAAACAAATGGACACTATGTTGGACGTAAATTAGCGTCTGACAGACACTGAAAAAATTTAGCGTCCAGGCTTTTAGCGTCCGATGAATGTTGGACGCTAAACATAAAAAATCAGACGCTAATTGTAATTAGCGTCCGATGAATGTCGGACGCTAAACATAAAAAATCAGACGCTAATTGTAATTAGCGTCCGATTTTTTATGTTTAGCGTCTGAAATTTTCGGACGCTAAATCCTGTGTTTTTTAGTGTTTTTACGAGTCAAGTTTTAGGTTCAGGTTAAAATTGACATTCCTAACACTATATATTGGACTAGTTGTACTCATTCATTTCTGAATGCTAGTTGAAATAGAGTTGGTCAATAATCTCTAGTATGAAGAGAATGAAACAAAATAGGAACAATAATGTGCACCACTTGATAGCTCGATTAACATGGTATGACATGACTTGGTGAGGTGGTTCTCATATGTGCTGCTCAACCTAGATTATGCAGATGGCTTATAATGTTAACTCAATTGTAATAAGCATAATCTAATTTAGATAATACGCTGAAAATTCAAATGAGAATGACCCCAGAATGCTAGGCCAAAGCGGTAATTAAATATTGGTAATTAGATGATGTTATCGACCAAATCTTTAAAAGAACACAAATAAAAACTGGTATAAGTTTCACTTTTTCAGAAAATCAAAATGTAGAATTAGGGGACCAGTGTTGGAACAATATATTAGGGCATCCACAGCGGTGTGGATTCACCCAAAATTGTTAGTAAGAAATAAAAAAAAAAGTCTACAGTGGTGTGGAATCCACCCACTTTCTCTTTCTTCGTTCCTTATTTAAGCAACGTACGGAAAATCATTTTGATTGGTTGTATTACTGACACCATCAATTTAATAATAAATATTACTGTATTTGCTTTTACTTCCTTTTATTTTCAACACGGTAAAGTGAAAAGAAATTAACGGAGGAGAAAGGAAAAAAATGATAGGAGGGGTGAGAAAGTTAAGAACCTCCCTTATTGTAGTGATTAACAAATTGATGAAGTTCCTTACACATTAAAATAATATATTATGATGATGTGGCATCTAGAAATACGTTAAGAACCTCACACCCATTGTGGATGCCCTTAACGACCCGATTAATCATGCTTTTCCCCACTATTAACGACGGCCCAATCAAAACCATAGTTTGCTTGAACTATGTGTTATAGTTCCTCGAGCGTGGAGATGATGCAGCCGGCCCGCGTGAAATTTAGTAAGGTACAAGTTGGTAGTTCAGTCAGTTGCTGACTGAATTGCTTTTTATTATATTAATTTCAATTGGTTGTAATTTTTAAAATATAAGTCCAAAATAAAAAAAATTATACCATTGTTCATCTAAATTCAAAATCTTCAAAACAAGACCAGTCATGGATATGTTATGAGAAATAAAAAAACAGTCCAGTCAGCAAAACAATGCAATCAGTAACTGACTGGGACTGTCAAATCATTATCCTCTACTTGAGTTTGGCAGGGCAGAATCACAATTTGCAACTTTATCTATGTCCTAAGATTTGACAGCCTTGACCACCTTCACAAGCCGACCCACTTTAACAGAATTGGAACAGTTAAGGGAATATGAGAGGCGCTGCTATTTGGTGAAATTAGTTAAAACTCAATGTTATTCTGCGTAATTTTATAAACACGATCATATATTAATTAAGCAAAAATTCAATAATATTTAGTGAAATTTCCCAAGTTCATAATTTATTTGAGTTAAAAAATAAAAAATTATATGAAAAAAAATTCACGGGATATCACTAAAAATTTGTAAATTCACAAAATATCATAGTTTTTTAAAAAAATTCCGATACGACAGAAAATAAACTTAATTTACAAGATACACTAATTACTAACCCTAAACCTTTTAAGACCAAAATACTCATACTTGTTAATAAACATATTTCACATCATACCACATCAATTTTTTAATTCACCAGATACAACAAAATTTAATAAAATTTATTATACAGTAAAAATTAAATTTTAAGTTTATTAATATATTGGTTAAAACAACGTAAAATAAAAAAATACCATGTTAAATAAAAATATCAAAAAATAAGTAATGAAAAATATAGGGAAATTTCACCAAATACCATTGAGTTTTTACTTAGGCTGCATTCGGCATGATTTTTTTGGTAGTTTTGTGGTAGTTTTGGTCTGGTTGTTTTGGTTGGTTGTTTTGTGGTAGTTTTGGTTGGTTGTTTTGTGGTAGTTTTGTGCTGGTTGTTTTGTGGCTGTTTTGAATACTAGTGTTCGGCAGGCGGCGGTTTCGTCTAGCTGTTTTGAATAAGTTAGTTTTGTACAGTGCGTTTACTGTTTTCGTTGTTACAATTAAAAATTTTATATTACATTTTAAAACATTTTTTTGTTAAAAAAGTTAAAATATATGTAGATATTCAATTATAGCCTTTAATAATTATTATTCTTTATTAATATTTTAGTGACAATTAATTTATAATATGTATACATATTAATTTATAAATAAATTTTTACATATATTTGAAAAAATAAAGAAATAAACCATTGTATTTAGAGCAAATATATTAGATGTAATATATAAAATAAAATTTTACAGATTATATATAGTATTTAATATAACATTTCAAATGTATTAATACTTAAGATTATTTTAATTTTTAATGGAATAAATAATATCATTGAAAAGAAAAGTAATTCTTTCTAATAATAATATAATTGACTGTAAGCGAATATATATACGGCTATCACTTATTATTTTATTATATATTGTTTAATTGTTGATAAAATATTTATTTTAAACATATATTTGTGGTTAAAACAATATATTCTATTCAATTAAATATTATTTAATGAAATTCAAAAACATAAATTTAAATTTAATACTGGATATGCCAAGAAATGAAAAATAACATATATTAGCATATAAAATTATTCTTTAATTATTAAGCACGGTATAAAACATATAATAACTTTGATATACTGACAAACCATAATAGTTTGTACAAACAGTTTTGTAATTAATCATTAGTTAGCAAGTTGAATACTTATAATTGATAATTCTGAAATATACTACAAATATTTTATACTCTAATAATTTTGATATAATTGAAAGTTTACATCGTAATTTTTATTAGTTTGCTCTTTTCCTTGTAGAATATTTTATTATAATTGATAGATAGTAATAATATTAAAAGACTATTTATCTGTATCTGAATAAACAATTTAGAAAAACACTACTAGTTTAAAACTATTGTTCTATATTACTTTCATTAATTTATAATTTAGTACACCAATCTTTATAAAAAAACTAAAAATAAAAAAGGGAAAATAAACTAATTTATAATATATTAATCTACATATTTCAATTTTAATTTAATTTTGTGTCAAATTTAATATATAATATCATTTTTAAGATATAATTATAAATATTGAAAATTTAAATTAATTTATTAAAATTAATTTTTAAATATTAATTAATATTATTAAAATATTCTCGCCCCCTTAACTACAGTTTTCTGGCTCCGCATCTGTTTACGGTATTCATTATATTTGCAGCATAAATTGTTGGTTGTTTTGTGCTGGTATATTTGTGGCTGTTTTGAAAATTGTTGTTCGGTGATGGTGGTTTGACATTTTTTTTATCAAAAATGCCAAACTCAAAAATGCCACATTTATACCACATATATACCATCACCGAACGCAGCCTTAATTCACCATATACCACTATGTTTTTAAAATTACACAGGATAACATTGAGTTTTCACTTATTTCACCAGATAACACTCTGTCTCATTTTCTGTTAACTTCTTTATTATTTTTCCCAAAAAATGACAAAAATATTCCTATTATTAATTAATTGTCTCACAATGAATTCTCATATTGATAAATTCCATAAGATACCACCTTAGTTTAACTGATAATAGGGAAGTTTAGTCTTTTTTTCTAGGGATATTAGCGGAAAAGTTAACAAAATATGTGACAGAGTGTTATCTGATGAAATAAGTAAACACTCGGTGTTATCCTATGTAATATTAGAAACACGGTGGTATATCATGAATTAAGCAAAAACTTAGTGGTATTTGGAGAAACTTCCCAAAAATATATTATAAAGAAGCTAAAAAGTATGACTAAAAATAAAATAATAGTTAAGAGAACGATAATTTAATATTTCATAATGTTAGTTCTTATATTCTTAATAAAATAAAATAATGTTATTAAGAATTAAATTAATATAAAGTAATATTATTAAAAACAAATAAAATTATCATTCCCTTTACTATTTTTGACAAGTTTAATCAATTTGTGGAATCTCTAATATATTATACTTTTTATACTTTTTCATTTTTTTGGTATTTTATTATTATTATTATATATGGTATTTTTTATTTGTATAATTTAAAATACTCGGTTGCTATTCGCAGTACAAAATTACTAATCACCGCAGTACAATTTTTTTTAATTTCATACTGACGTTGTACACATGTAATGATGCCGTGTTGTAACTTTTATTTTTTTTAAAAATAATTTCTTGAGCGTAAACAGTAAAAAACACTCTGATTGTTACAAAAAACATTATAAACCCGTATTAATTGCGTCAATATGATTTTAATTGTGACTCCACATAATTTGGACAACATTTTACGTTATGTTTGACTAAATTACAAACATTGGTACATATTCAGAATGTCGTACTGAATTCGTAGTTAAAAACGCCAATTTCGGGTGAAAAACACTCTAATTGATAAAAGACGTTAAACCCTTTTTAATCGCATTTAAACGTTATAATTGTGACTCCACGTAAGTTAAAGACATTTTACGTTGTGTTTGACTAAATTACAAACATTGTTACACTTTTAGAACGTCGTACTGAAATCGCAGTTGAATACATCAATTTCGGGTAAAAAACGCTCATACTATATATAGCCTAACCTTCCTTGGATTATTCATTTCTCTCTTACTCAGTCTCTCTCCTCTCTCTCTTCCTTAAGAAGCTCTCTTCTGACTGCCGGAGCCACCGCCGGAGCCGCCACCCGCCGCCGCCAACCACCGCGGGACCACCGCCAGAAAAATTTCTGGTGAGTTTTTCGAATTTTTTTGCAACTTATAGATTTGGGTGTCTTGAGTATGAATTTGGTGTTAGTTTTTTGAAATTCAACATCATTTGAGCTAGATCTAGCATGAAACATTCAAAATTATTCAAAAAAAAGGCGAGGAGCAGGGCGGCTCTACTCGCGCTTGGGCGAGTACCACCGCTACTCTACCCAGAGACAGGCGAGTATCGCCGTAGCTCGCCCCAGAAGCATGCGAATCCTGGCGCTGCTCGAGATACCCCGCAGGCGAGGAGCCGTGTGACTCGCCCTGATGTGCGCGCGCCCGACGAAGGAGACGAGTGCTGGTGCTGCTCGAGTCGGATGGAGGCGAGTACCGGTGCTGCTCGCCCATGACTGCCCCGAGGAGCGGCGCTACTCGACACTGGAGAACGCGAGGAGCTGCGCGGCTCGCCCCAGGAGCAGGTGAGTAGTAGCGCAGCTCGAAGCCCTATTTTTTTTCTTTTTATTTGAATTCTAATATTGTGAATGATTTTAAATGTTTTAATTTGTTTACTTTTGAATTCTAATAATGTGAATGATTTTTAAATGTTTTAATTTGTTTTTTTTGAATTCTAATAAATATTGTGAATGATTTATAAATGTTTGAATTTTTTTTTGAATTGTAATATTGCGAATGATATGATTTATAAATGTTTGAATTTTTATGTTATGAATGAGGAATATAACTGTGTGATATTCATATGCAGTGATGGATTGTCTGAAAAAAGCAGTGCAAAATGTATACACGAAGAGGAAGAATAAAGACCAGGGGTACGGATCAGTCTATGACGGCCTCGTATCGTCGTGGTGTACGTGCTCCTAGTGAAGGGCCGAGTAATCCTGCCCCCACATGGAAGCAGCACGCCATTCATCGTTCCATCCGGGTCAATCTTTCAACGACCCGGCGTTTCAAGTACCTGCACCACCAATGGTAGCAGAGGATGACTCGGCGATGTACGAGCATATACCGAGGAGACGCATGCCAGTGGTGTCATCATCCAGTAGTGCTTGGTCTGACAGATCACTGCACACAGCGCTAGCTACAACATCTCGGGCGAAGCAAGCCACCAGATTGCTCCGTTACATGCTCAGACGTCAGGCGGTGGTAGTTCATCACGTCCACCACGCCCATCACCCGCCCGTGCTGATGAGGACCATGTGATGACTGAGTGTTCGGCACATGCTGATGACGATGGTCGTGGTGCTGATGATGAGGACTCACCCGACGTGGATGAGGAGGAGGATAATGAAGATGATGAAGTCATGGATCAGGAGGATGACACTGACGAGGAAGCAGCGCTAGCGATGGTTCCAGTCATTCCTACCTCTTGGAAGTTGACAGAGGTGCCAGTTCCTGGCGGTCCACTACTCACTAGTGTTATCACTAGCTTTGGGGGTCATGTAGCGCTTGACTTATGGACCTCGACTAAGGTATGTTCTCTATCTTCTCCTGTATTTGATCATTTAATATCATACTACGTTTTGTAAGTGTTAAATATTGGTCATTATGTAGGATCGTGGGGTTTTGAGTTTCAAATCCCGTAAGGTGATGCTTACCTGCTGGCCAAAAGATCAAATTTCCAGCAAAAGAGCAAGGAACATGCTTAAGTATTCTGGTATAGAGCACCTACAAGATATTACGATGCCATACAATAATATGTCCCTCATCAGTGCTTTTGTGGAGAGGTGGCAGCCTGATACAAACTCATTCCATATGTCGTTCGGTGAGATGACGGTTACCCTGCATGATGTGTGGATGATACTGCAAATCCCCATCGTCGGTCGTCCATTGATAGGGGATTCATCCACCCCTGGGTTGAAGGAGGTAATGGCTGATTGTCTTAATTTGGGGGAGATGTTCAGACTATGACAGAGACACTATGGAATACCGGTGTTGTATCGATTGCGAGCTTGTTGCAGCAATGTAGGGATGTAAATGAAGAGCCAATGAAGCAGGCATGTGGTTGGTTGTATCATCTGATCGGTACCACCATATTAGCTGGAAAATCAAATGGTTGTCTGAGTCCATAACTGTTCTCGTTAGTAGCTCCCATGAAGAAAGCTACGAAGCTTCGTAAATATGCATGGGGAGCTGGTGCTCTTGCATGGTTATATCGCCAGCTAGGGATAACCTCTCGTGCCGGCTCCAGTGGGATAGGTGGTTCTATGACGTTACTTGAGGTATGTGTCCTAATGTGCATCTAGTATA
The DNA here is from genome assembly GCA_023374045.1 of Limonium bicolor. NCBI lineage: Eukaryota > Viridiplantae > Streptophyta > Magnoliopsida > Caryophyllales > Plumbaginaceae > Limonium > Limonium bicolor. Next base: position 304,206,202 of record CM041778.1, read on the forward strand.
TGATAACTCACTGAGTATTAATAATTGGTACTGCTTAATCATTCTAGTGTTTTATTTGCATAGTGCTGGATTTATGCGTACTTCCCTACATTAAGACCAACGATTAGCCCAGACTGGCGCGCTAATGATGACAGACCTTGGGCTCTAAGATGGGTGAGATCTACCTCTCAAGTGCATGATCATCGTTCACTGCAAGGCTATCGTGAGCATCTAGATGCTTTGACTACTCTAAATGTAAGTGTTGTAGTTGCTAACACATTGAACCATTATTATTTTTGTCTTTCGTTGTTGGTTACATTTTACTATTAATGTTCATTGTAGATTGATTGGTTGCCCTACGGCCGGGATAATGTTAATGTTCATGGAGGGCGTACATGGTATAGAGGTAACATACAGGTTATGGGGTTGAATGAGCCGTACTTGCCTGGGCGTTGTCTACGCCAGTTTGGTTACATTCAGGGTATCCCTGAACCTCCTATTAAACCCAACCCAAGGTCTGAAAAAAGAGGAAAAAACCCACCCTACACCTGTGTATACCCCCCCCCCATGTACACTTTGTGGGAAAACACTCCTAAATTGCCGGTTCTAGGGTATACATGCACAAATGCGCGGTTGCATGCTTGCGACCCACTCTACCGAGATCGGTACACCAAGAGCACACACCCGAAGATCCTAAACCCTGAGAGTTATCAGACCACCCTGGTTCATCTTCCAGATCCCTGTCTAGTAAGTCATATTTTTCATAGTACTTCATGGCATATCACTTTTATTTTTTATGTGTACTTACCTCACCAAGTGTGTTACAACTACTGTCTGAGGCAAGTGAGCTTGCACGCCCGTACTACCAAGAAGAACAAAGGGCTGCAACTCATGGTCTTGAGGATGTGTTCAGCCCTTTATACATATGGATAGTTACCAGCGCCAGCATGGTGCACCCTAGTGGTTGTCATCTTGGATTTGGATGTAATAAACTTTAGTATCATCTAGGAACTATTTGTTATCTTTCATTTTTACTTGGTGTATTAGACGCTAGTACAATTTGTGTGGTTGTAGTTTTTTTCTGGTGGACTTAGTGATGGTAGAATTATTGCTGACAATCTTGGTAACCTTGTTGATGATCTTTGGTTGATTTTGTGGAGGCTCTTAGAACCGGTGGAGATAAGAAAAACAAGGGAGACTATGCCAAAATTTTCTAGAAATGCATCGTTTCTGTAGAGCTTTTAAATCAGCAAGATTGTAGCTTGATGATTGGAGAGCAAGCACGTGTATCATATACTAGATAAAGGAATCTTGTATTGTCGTTATTGAACCTGGGTAATGCAGTCTGCTTTCGGGAGGATACTTCACATGCATCAACACACTCATATGTCACGAGAAATGAAATATATCAAAATTTAGAAATTCCTAAGAAAGAAAAGTTCCCGAATTCAAATCCTATGAATCACATAATTGAAAGTGAATAACTATCTAACATGTACCAAAGATTGTATATGTCACAAGAAATGAAATATATCAAAATGTAGAAATTCCTAAGAAAGAAAAGATGTGTGATCAACTTCAATCTAAACTTCCCAAAATGCCTTTGTTTCTGTTGTGCTTGCTGCTTGAGAGAAAGAATTGTGATATCTATGGGCCTTGGCATAAGAAGACTTTGGTAGAATTTGGTGTCGTCACACAATGCATGGCCCCTTTAAAAGTTAACGATCAGTATTTGACAAATGTGCTTCTTAAGATCAATGTCAATCTGGGTGGTCTAAATTCTTTGTTGGCCGTTGAGCGTTCTCCAGCAATGATAGTGTCGAAGGTTCCCACCATCATACTTGGAAATACGGTGTGTCACGAGAAATGAAATATATCAAAATGTAGAAATTCCTAAGAAAGAAAAGTCCCCGAATTCAAATCCTATGCATCACATAATTGAAAGTGAATAACTATCTAACATGTACCAAAGATTGTATATGTCACGTGTGAGCCTCGATTTTAAACCCTATCCTATGTTGATTAAAGTTGATTATGATCTAAACGGGTTTTAGGTCCACTTATAACCTAAGATTAATAACTATGTCATATAACAATAATTATTAAAACCTAAGCTAGCTCACTGGAACCTATTATGAGTCGCCACCTAATTTTGACCTAGATTAAATTAGGAAAGGAGAGTTCGGGTTCGGGGGCTTGATATTCGACTTATTTAGGGTTCAAATTACTTTCATTACCCCTAGAAGTCGTTTTTCCTCTACTTAGTTTAATTACGGCTTATTACGAGTCGTTTTAACCTAAGTGCGCGAGCTTCTGTTTTTTTGTGTTTTTTAGCATTTTTTGACGGAAAATTAAAGTGAAATTAAAAGCTATCTAAACTAGGGTTTAGAGGCAGAATTAGGTCGAATTTTGCTTACGTTCGTAGCCACGGACCCCATGTCCGAGACCACGGACCCCAGTTCACCTAATTATACAGAAGAGTCGAAATTAAAGGAAAATAGAAAATTGCGAAGTCCGGGCCACGGACAGGCTGTCCGTGGGCCCGGACATTATTAGAAAACCTAAATTTTGAATTTTTAAAAATCCCGCCGCCGTCCGTGGGCGTCCGGGCTTACGGACAGGGAGTCCGGGACCCCGGACATGACGTCCGTGGGTGCGGACCGCCCTCGGACGGCGCGTTGAGGCCGTTCCCGAAGGTGTTTTCCCTCAAATTTTATGGGTGTGTAGCCTGAAAGATGTACAAGACGTTAGTGATTGAAAGTTTTCAATTTGAATTCGAATTAAACACGAAACTTAGTAAACACGTTATTGGACAGAAGCTTAAACAAATAGCAATACAGAAGCGTAGAAGGGTTAGTTTAAGCCCAAATTTTGAGGCAAGACAGATAATACCGTAGAGAATTAGTGAAGTGGAGTGTCTACCTGTTTTACCTTCGGATTCACAACGATTCTTCACACCGGGATTCGTCGAGTGCTCCGTCGATGGCAGACCCGAAAGGTTTTCGAACCAAGCTTCTGGTTGTTCGTTGTTCTTGCTGTTCTTCACGTTTTGGTGGTGTTTTTGCGGGGTTTTGATGATTATTGGTGCTTTGGGGATTGGAAAACATGCTTAGATGGTGATTTCGGGGGATTTTCGGTATGATTTGGGTGGCCGGTGTTGGAAAACGTGAGAGAGAGAGAGGAAGGCCGTGTTTTCTGACTCTCTAGGGTTCTTGAGCATATGAGGTTCTGATTTTATCCAAAAACCTATCCCCTTATATAGACTTTCTTAAAGATAAAGAAAATCTAGTAAAAGCAAGATTTTTTGGTATTTTAATTAAAAGACTTCCCAAAGGAATTTTGCTGTGAATTTTAACCACATGTCAAGGATGGATATTATGAATTTTCTGAGGTGGAACCGAATTTTTTAAATGTTGGAATATTTTAAATTGAATTTCTTGTCAGATTCAGTCAAAAATTGCTAGAAAATTATTGGAAACTCGAAAAATCAAAATTCCAACGCCATTATGCTTAGAATGTCATCCTCCATCATGGGTTAAAATATCAAAGCATTTCAAGCTGATTTGGGCATCCTTTGGAGGAGAGAGAAAGCTTATAGGAGGTCTCAGGAGCCTTTAAAGATTACCAAAACGCCCCTGAAAATGACGAAGCTGCTCCTCATGCCATGGAACGCGCCGATCGAGCCGGAATCCCTCACTACTTGATTAAAATGCCTCTCACAACACCAGCACCCCGTAGACCCTAACCCAGGGGGTCAAAATTTTGGGTATAACAGATTGCCCCCCGTCAACTAGACTTTGTAGTGGATGTGAAATGTCTGGTTGATGCTTGAGTGATGCCCCAAAATTTTGGACTTCACGAAATTCTCCATGTTGTGCGAAACCGCGTTAACTGCGTCCAGCTATTCGGAGGCACTGACTACCTAAGCAACAAAACACTGTCGAGCTATTCTAAGGTGCTGACTACCTATAAGTGAAAATGTGTCAGGCTATTCTAAGGGCTGACTACCTGGGTGACGAAAACGAAATAATGTCAAGCGATTCTAAGGCGTCTGACTACCTATAATACATGAAATGATGCGATGCCAAGCGATTCTAAGACGTTGACTACCTATGATGTGAGAACTGGGTGTTATGCAAATGCGAGAATGCTGAAATGCCAACGATACTAATGATGTAGATGCTGATGCTGATGCTGATGCTGATGATGCTCGGATGCTTCTGGGGACCGAAACTCGTACTAATGCTCCTGGCTGGACCCAATGTGGACTTATTGCCATCGCCCCCAAGCCGGTGTGCAGGGATAACTCCTGGTAAAAACCCTGGGGACTTATTGCCTTCGCCCACCATTCGTTGATCCCGAAAATAAGTTGACATCACAAAAGGAGGATTTATTGCCATCACCTCGCCAACTTTTCTGTCGCCAGGTCTTGTGACGCGCCTGGAAAATGCAACTAGGTCTTATGACGAGCCTATATGAATGAGATGAATGCGATGTGTTTGATAAGAGTGGGTAAGCTAAAGGGTAACGCTAGGTCTTACTACGAGCCTAAGGGAATGCAACTAGGTCTTATGACGAGCCTAAAGGATGGTTCTAGGTCTAATGACGGGCCTAAAGGGATGCGACTAGGTCTTACTACGAGCCTAAGGGAATGCAACTAGGTCTTATGATGAGCCTAAAGGATGGTTCTAGGTCTTATGACGAGCCTAAGGGTATGCAACTAGGTCTTATGACGAGCCTAAAGGAAGAATCTAGGTCTTATGACGAGCCTAAGGGTATGCAACTAGGTCTTATGACGAGCCTAAAGGAAGAATCTAGGTCTTATGACGAGCCTAAGGATGGTTCTAAGTAAAAGTGAGTAATATGTATGATGGGTCTAAATGGATGTAGAAGGATTAGGGTTTATGTCAAATCTGGAGATAGTAGGGCTCAAGATGGGCCTATGGATGTTTGGGTGTGAAGGTAGGGCTTAAGACGGGCCTGTGGGAATTTGATGTGGAGGAAGGGCTTAGGACGGGCCTGTGGGATGTGAGAATGGTTTGAACCTTGGGTTTTGGACTTCTGGGCCTCAATCGGTGTTGTTGTTGCAATTGTTGGAACCAACAATTGCCCCCAGTATTCTTCCTTAAGGTAATCTGAGTTAGAGTTCATGGCGATCGATCGAGACGATCGATTGCCCCCAGTATTTTCTTTGGCTAAACGTGCGAACAAGTCTCGTCCTCACAGGGTCAAGGCTTATGTTTTGATGTGGCGCTTCCTACACTCGACGTGTTTGATGTTTGCACTCGTTTCTCACTTACGAGCACAACCTTTCAACCATTGAATTTGACATTTGTTAGATTTACGCGTTCAACCTGTTACTTTCACTCGATTGGATACACAACTACTAAGTCGGAAGTCTTTTGAGCTTATAATGTGGCCATTGGGTGTGATAAATGTCAACAGGATAATGGAGGAATGTTTAGGATATGTGGAGCTTTAAGGATGACCAAAGCTGCAACTTGCACCGTCTCTCGGACTTGTCTTCTTTGCCTTGAAGTCGTTTGGCTACTTCGTGATGACTTCGCTTATGAACTTGGGACTTGGAACTTTTGGATTGTTCCTTGCATCTTCTTCCTTTTTTCCGATTTGGGTTTCTTTGAGGCTTTTCAAGTTTGCCTTCTTTGAATCTCCTTTCCTTCGGGGTTCTTGTGTTTCCGTTTTGAACTTTGAGAGCTGTTTTTGATGTTAGCTCGTTTGGATCCTGTGTCACTTTGGGACCATTTGTGGATCGTTTCGTCACGCTGGTAGCAATTTTGCTTCTTTGAACTTGTGAAGTTGTTGTTCGGAAGTCGGGCTCCTTGCTTCCTTTGGTCACCGGGTTGGTTATTCATCATTGGCGGGCTTGTTTGTGGAGCTTGTAGTGTTGTAAAAGAGGCTATATATGAAAAGCTCAGCGGGGGTGCCTAGGGTGTAATGTCAGGGTTCATAAGCTTTTGGTTGTGTGGTGCTGTGCCTAGGTGCTTCGTCATCCCTAATAGTTGTGTATCCGTTCTTTGTTACTTTTCACTGGTTTAAGCGTAAATTTACAAATATCTCCTTCGGTCGGAGTTATGCCGTTTACCTTACCTTTGAACGTGATCTCTCTGGAGTCGTGTAAAAATGACACGCTCGTTCGCTCTTGGTTTTTTTCCGCTCAAAATGCTCTCGCGAAATGTACACTCGGAGACTTGTTTGCACGTTTAAACAAAAGAAATAAACATTGTCGTTCCTTAACTCATATTGCCCCCAGTATTGTTGTGGGGTTTTTGACAAGCCTTTTGAATACCCAAGTTATTTGTGGAGGGTGGTGGCTGTATGTGTAATGGTGAGTGGTGATGGGGTACTCTTGTGAAGAGGTGACAGATGATTCTTTTTCCTTTTGTGGCCACAATTTTGTTTTTATGTGTCTGGTGAAATGGCAAAAATGGTGAAGTGATGAGGAGATGGTGAATGTATGGATGTGAAGGTGGTTTTGTACAAGGGGCTTTGTGAAAGACAAAGGTTTGCTTTTTGATGCCTACAAACATGCTTCATGAGTGAAAGATCTTTATTACTTTTCCGATTTTCAGTTTTTTTTTATTTTGGGCACAAGAACGAATGTACAAACATTAATCCAAGCATATAGAATAACATGTGCAAAGAAGGAATTTTATTAATAACCAAAAGGGGAAACATTGACATTAAGTACTAACCAAATGGAAAAGACAAATGAACTAACTAGAAAAGAAAGGTAATTGAAAAGAAAGAAAAAGAAAGAAGCTACGCAAAACAACTGAAGACAAAAGAAAAAATAACAAAGATTCCTAGTGGTGTTCTGGCATAGGATTCCCGAAGATATTCCCGCGCTCTGAGAACTGAAGTCCCTGGTCAATCAGGTCTTGGATCTTATGCTGTAGGGCCCTGCAATGATCGGTGTCGTGACCTGGTAACTGATGATAGAGGCAGAACTGATTTGGGCTCCTGCCCAAACGGGTGACTCCTGGTCGGGGCGGAAGAGGCTGTATGATGTTCTGCTCCTGGACCTTTTTCAAAGCATGACTCAAAGGCCGACCGATATCTGTGAATTCTCGCTGATTGAAATCCGGTCTTGGAGGTGGTACCACTCGATAGTTCCTCCCTGTTCCCTTGGCTGCTGGACTGCATTCACCTCGTACTGTCCCGTGTACCTCTGCGGTGCGCTCTGTGCGTAAGCTGCGGTCGGGTAGGAGGCTTTCGCTGGTTCAGATTTCGGGAACTTTGAATTACTTCCGGATCCTCGGGGATATCCAAGCTTTAAGTCCCCCTTGTGGATCTTCTCCTCCAAAACTCCTACCTGGCCCATGAGCATATCAAAGCTTGGAAAGTACATATACTTTAATTCATCATTGTACTGCTTTTGCATGTTCTCAACAATCATGCGAATTTGCTCCTGCTCTTCCATCCTTGTGGGCATGCCCGCTGCCCTTCCTCCTCCACCGCTTTATAAAGTTGGACATGGACTCACTTCCCGTTTGGCGCGTGCTGGCAAGGTCAGACCGGGTGATTTCCAAGTTTTTAGCATACTCAAAGTGAGTCAGGAAGGCTTCACATATTTCCTCGTATGTCGTTGGTGTTCATTCTTTGAGTTAGGTACCATCGTTGAGGAATCTCATCTAGGTACCGGGCAAAAACCTTGGCCTTTTGCATATCATTGAGCCTCAGGATAGACATCTCTCGATCAAACATCGCCAAATGGATCTGGGGATCGGTCGAGCCCTTGTAGAGAGCCAAAGTGGGGGAGCCTCAGCTTCGCGGGTAGCTAAACGTCTGGATAGGATCCCATGGAGAGGTAGTCAAAGCCAGCAGGTTTCCCAGCCTTTTCCATGCGCTCAATGCGCCTCAGAGCCCTCTGAACATCAGCAGCTAACTGGTTCCCGGGAGCACCACCTCCGTATCCAACATGGGTGTCATGTCCCTCCAAGGAGATATTGTCCATGCCATATAAAGGGTTGACAAATCCTGCAGCAGCGGTCCTTCCGTCTTGCTGCCTCCAAGGATCCTATCTTCTCATGGAGCTCAACTGTTGCCGCTGTATGCCGTGCCTCCAGGGCTTCAATGGCAGCTTGATGTTTCTGTTCCAGGCTGGCTATTCGATCCTGCTCCTCCGCTGGACCCCCATTAGTCCTGCTTTGGGCTGCCGTTTCCAACGCGGCCAACTTATCCTCCAGCTTGGTGATTGTGTCCACATATTTGCTTTCGAGTGCCTGGATTGCTTCCTGGTGCCTCAAATCAAAATTTCTCATGAGCGCTTCAACAGAAGTGTTCTGGTTTTTCCCCCCTGCTTGCTGATCCTCCTGAAGGATATCGTCATGGACCTGGACCGACATGTCAGATGAGCTGGAGTCTACTTCGGGCCGGAATGATGGAAGTGGAGGAGTAGGCAGTCGGGTCAAACGTCCGGAACTTCTGTCCCAGCGCCTTTCTGAAATCTTGCCTTCTTTCTGTTTCAGAATATAGGGTGAAAACAAAAACCATCAGGCACGGGCTTTCAATGACAAGGAAAGAGTTTCCTCTGAGGACCCTTATGTTCTAATTACAGGACTCTTTTTTTTTGGACCTTTCAAGCCTAGCGGGCTGGGGATTTTTGGCATGCGAAATTGGCCAGCAATCCTAATGGGAGCCCTTGAGCTTATTCTGAGAGGGTGATTTCGTGGAGGTAAAGGCATCTGGGCCACTGAAATCCTCAAGTGTTTTATTTGGAATAGGGGAGATTGATGGATCGATATAGACATTGGGCCTGAGGCCCAGGAGAAAGAACGCATGCACAAATGTCCTCACAAAATGACTCAGTCCAACGGGTACAGGTCAATCCAGAGAGGTGCTTGGGGCGCTAGCCCAGGTCACCACAAAGGAATAGGGCTTGCACGCTATTCTCTTTGGGCCTCCCCACTTTTTTCACATCACCTAAAGGTGTGCGTCTACGGACGGGTCTTTGACTGACCAAACAATGGGCTAGGTAAGGGTACTTTGCCAGGAAAATGCTTGGGGCTAAAGCCCAGGTATTAAGGGGGTGTGGTTAGACGACACCCTCATCTTTTCCCTCACTTATTCACATCACCTAAAAGGTGTGAGTCCCTGGCAGGGGACCCTCAAACGGGTCCCGGGGTGAAGTTGGTTTATGTGGACCCTCGCTCTCATATGATGCAAAGGTGCAGAAATTTAAATTGCGCACAAAAGTAAACAAACAATATTATAAAAGCCATAGATAAACATTTATTCAAGTTAAACCCTCTTTCTTAAAATTAAACGAGTTAAAATTAAGAAGTCTGTCCCCAGCAGAGTCGCCAGTCTGTGAGCCTCGATTTTAAACCCTATCCTATGTTGATTAAAGTTGATTATGATCTAAACGGGTTTTAGGTCCACTTATAACCTAAGATTAATAACTATGTCATATAACAATAATTATTAAAACCTAAGCTACCTCACTGGAACCTATTATGAGTCGCCACCTAATTTTGACCTAGATTAAATTAGAAAGGAGAGTTTTCGGGTTCGGGGGCTTGATATTCGACTTATTTAGGGTTCAAATTACTTTCATTACCCCTAGAAGTCATTTTTCCTCTACTTAGTTTAATTACGGCTTATTACGAGTCGTTTTAACCTAAGTGCGCGAGCTTATGGTTTTTTGTGTTTTTTAGCATTTTTGACGGAAAATTAAAGTGAAATTAAAAGCTATCTAAACTAGGGTTTCGGAGGCAGAATTAGGTCCAATTTTGCTTACGTCCGTAGGACCCGGACCCCATGTCCGAGACCACGGACCCCAGTTCACCTAATTATACAGAAGAGTCGAAATTAAAGGAAAACAGAAAATTGCGAGTCCGGGGCCACGGACAGGCTGTCCGTGGGCCTGGACATTATTAGAAAACCTAAATTTTGAATTTTTAAAAATCCCGCCGCCGTCCGTGGGCGTCCGGGCTTACGGACAGGAGTCCGGGACCCCGGACATGACGTCCGTGGGTGCGGACCGCCCTCGGACGGCGGCGTTGAGGCCGTTCCGAAGGTGTTTTTCGCTCAATTTTATGGGTGTGTAGCCTGAAAGATGTACAAGACGTTAGTGATTGAAAGTTTTCAATTTGAATTCGAATTAAACACGAAACTTAGTAAACAAGTTATTGGACAGAAGCTTAAACAAATAGCAATACAGAAGCGTAGAAGGGTTAGTTTAAGCCCAAATTTTGAGGCAAGACAGATAATACCGTAGAGAATTAGTGAAGTGGAGTGTCTACCTGTTTTACCTTCGGATTCACAACGATTCTTCACACCGGGATTCGTCGAGTGCTCCGTCGATGGCAGACCCGAAAGGTTTTCGGACCAAGCTTCTGGTTGTTGGTTGTTCTTGCTGTTCTTCACGTTTTGGTGGTGTTTTGTGGGGTTTTGATGATTATTGGTGCTTTGGGGATTGGAAAACATGCTTAGATGGTGATTTCGGGGGATTTTCGGTATGATTTGGGTGGCCGGGTGTTGGAAAACGTGAGAGAGAGAGAGAAGGCCGTGTTTTCTGACTCTCTAGGGTTCTTGAGCATATGAGGTTCTGATTTTATCCAAAAACCTATCCCCTATATAGACTTTCTTAAAGATAAAGAAAATCTAGTAAAAGCAAGATTTTTTGGTATTTTAATTAAAAGACTTCCCAAAGGAATTTTGCTGTGAAATTTTAACCACATGTCAAGGATGGATATTATGTTTTTTCTGAGGTGGAACCGAATTTTTTAAATGTTGGAATATTTTTAAATTGAATTTCTCGTCAGATTTAGTCAAAATTGCTAGAAAATTATTGGAAACTCGAAAATCAAAATTCCAACGCCATTATGCTTAGAATGTCATCCTCTATCATGGGTTAAAATATCAAAGCATTTCAAGATGATTTGGGCATCCTTTGGAGGAGAGAGAAAGCTTATAGGAGGTCTCAGGAGCCTTTAAAGATTACCAAAACGCCCCTGAAAATGACGAAGCTGCTCCTCATGCCATGGAACGCGCTGATCGAGCCGGAATCCCTCACTACTTGATTAAAATGCCTCTCACAACACCAGCACCCCGTAGACCCTAACCCAGGGGGTCAAAATTTTGGGTATAACATCACGAGAAATGAAATATATCAAAATGTAGAAATTCCTAAGAAAGAAAAGATGTGTGACCAGATTCAATCTAAACTTCCCGGAATGCCTTTGTTTCCGTTGTGCTTGCTGCCTGAGAGAAAGAATTGTGATATCTATGGGCCTTGGCAGAAGAAGACTTTGGTAGAATTTGGAGTCGTCACACAATGCATGGCTCCTTTCAAAGTTAACGATCAGTATTTGACAAATGTGCTTCTTAAGATCAATGCCAATCTGGGTGGTCTAAATTCTTTGTTGGCCGTTAACCGTTCTCCAGCAATGACAGTGTCGAAGGTTCCCACCATCATACTTGGAATACGGTGTGTCACGAGAAATGAAATATATCAAAATGTAGAAATTCCTAAGAAAGAAATCCCCGAATTCAAATCCTATGAATCACATAATTGAAAGTGAATAACTATCTAACATGTACCAAAGATGGTATATGTCACGAGAAATGAAATATATCAAAATGTAGAAATTCCTAAGAAAGAAAAGTCCCCGAATTGAAATCCTATGAATCACATAATTGAGAAAAGGAAGCCTGAGCAGATTAATATATTTAGGGATGGTGTGAGTGAGTCTCAGTTCAACCAGGTTCTAAACATCAAGCTTGACCAAATTATTGAGGCTTGCAAATTTCTGGATGAAAGCTGGAACCCCAAGTTTGTGGTGGATGCCCTGATAATTTCCCTCCCGGTACTGTTATTGATAATACGGTGTGTCATGAGAAATGAAATATATCAAAATGTAGAAATTTCTAAGAAAGAGAAGTCCCCGAATTCAAATCTGATGAATCACATAATTGAAAGTGAATAACTATAACAACACGTTTATTCCACGTCCAAACATCTACCAAAGATTATAAATCCCGAAAAGTGTAACAACACGAGAACTAACAAGATCAATTACGCAATAACCAATAACCTAATTATTTCCTAACCTTTGTCTCTCTATTCCCTGTGCTATTACATTACGTTGCATCTCATAAATTGGTTCTTGGTGTTGAAAATCATCATCATCGGGCTCAATAGGATCATAAATAACAAGTAATGGAATATGAGCGATGAAATCATTATACTCCATGTAATTCTCTATCATCCGGTGAACTGATGTATCATTTCGTACATGAATAAAAGTCCACACGTAGTCGCCCTCCAGCCCCAATACACCATTGTTGTTATGTTTATTCTGCCGAGGAGGGACTGTAGTGCTCGAATTACTCGTCGTTGTAGATCACATAGATTACTAGGATATGACATAGTAACTTCTACGCATCTGTGCCCCATTCTTCTATCAAATTGTGCTCCATGACGACCAAAAGTAGCTACATAATTAACGTGCAAACAGAAAGGAAACTCCATTTGATTTTGAGAGCGAAATGGGACGTAAGGTATGAAGAGTTCACGCAAGATGTAATTAGACAGATTCTGAGAGCACAGGTAAGGAATGAGTATGTTGGGACACTAATACCCTCTTTTATAATATTTGAGTAACGGTCACTGACATGTCCAACGGCTAGTTCAGTGGTTACTGAGAAAAGTAAGGTTAAAACGGTGACATGGAGCAGGAGCCGTCTATGTAAAGTTTCATCAATTTTGGACTACATTTAAACATGTTTAAAGTTGAATTTCGAAAACCGACAGGAATATATTGTGAATTATGAAAGAAAACAGGATTATATCGTGAATTTTCCCTAAAAAGAATTCACCCCCACTATTCAAATCAGATTCTAGCCGAAGGAAGCGTACCAAACACACCATGGAGAAGTTGATGATCCGGTAGAAAGTGAATTCAAAGTTACCGTTGTAATTACTTTTGTCAGGGAAAGGTACACGTACCAGGTCACTATTCACGTACCAGGTTACCGTTTCCAGTACAAAGTGAATTCAAAGTTACCGTTAGTAATTACTTTTGTCAGGGAAAGGTACACGTACCAGTTCATTGTTCACGTACCAGGTTACCGTTTCCAGTACAAAGTGAATTCAAAGTTACCATTGGTAATTACTTTTGTCAGGAAAAGGTACACTTACTAGGTTACCGTTTCCAGTACAAAGTGAATTCAAAGTTACCATTGGTAATTACTTTTGTCAGGGAAAGGTACATGTATCAGGTTACCGTTTCCAGTACAAAGTGAATTCAAAGTTACCATTGGTAATTACTTTTGTCAGGGAAAGGTACACGTACCAGGTTACCGTTTCCAGTACAAAGTGAATTCAAAGTTACCATTGGTAATTATTTTTCTCAGGGAAAGGTACACGTACCAGGTCACTGTTCACGTACTAGGTTACCGTTTCCAGTACAAAGTGAATTCAAAGTTACCATTGGTAATTACTTTTGTCAGGGAAAGGTACACGTACAAGGTTACCGTTTCCAGTACAAAGTGAATTCAAAGTTACCATTGGTAATTACTTTTGTCAGGGAAAGGTACACGTACCAGGTCACTATTCATGTACTAGGTTACCGTTTCCAGTACAAAGTGAATTCAAAGTTACCATTGGTAATTATTTTTGTCAGGGAAAGGTACACGTACCAGGTCACTGTTCACGTACCAGGTTACCGTTTCCAGTACAAAGTGAATTCAAAGTTACCGTTGGTAATACTTTTGTCAGGGAAAGGTACACGTATGAGGTCACTATTCACGTACGAGGTTACCGTTTCCAGTACAAAGTGAATTCAAAGTTACCATTGGTATACTTTTGTCAGGGAAAGGTACACGTACCAGGTCACTGTTCACGTACCAGGTTACCGTTTTTGAACTTGTAACCTTGTGGCTAGTTCATGACCAACCTCTATATAAGGGATGCCTCCTCCATTTCATCTTCACACACCCACTCTCCATATTCTCAAAGCTCTCTATCTCTTGTCTCTCTTCCAAAAATAATTTCGTAAAACTGTTCAAGCTCTCTAAACATGAGTCAATATTCAGATTCCAATCATGAGTATGTTCCAGTATCAAGCCCAGTAAGTATTTAGTTTTTGTCTTTGTAAATAATATTCACACTAATATTTCATATTTCAACACTCGTCTAACATTCTCTCGACCCTTATTGTAGGAAAGTGACTCAACTACTGATGAAGAATGGGATGAATTTGATGAAGGCGTTCCAGATCATAATGCAGATGGATGACTACATGCAACAGATGTATAATCGACCTTCGGTGGTGGATACAGGTTACTTATTTCAAACAAACCAGGCCTTTACGAGTAAAGAAAGCGAAAGCTTGGGTAGATAGTGTTGGCCATCCCAACCATATCTACACCATAATTCAAAGTTCTCGGTCGAGCCAAGATTTCCACATAACATGCGAGAGGTATTGGAAACCACGAAGGACACCACGACCTGGTGTCATCACCCAGTGCAGATCATCAAGTTCAAAGAAACGTGGTTGTCCTTTTCGAATTAAGGGCTATTACACAAGCTACGGGTGTTTCTTGAATGTGGGTAACTGATGGCATAACTAATCTCGCTGAGTGGGCAGAGGGTCATTTTGTGGGAAAACGCCTAACTGAGGAGGAGGAGATTATGATCGATCAGAAAAGCAGAGTCGGTGTGCCACCTTGTGCAATTTATTCAGAGCTCACAACAATCAACCCAGACACGTTAGCAACAAGGAAAGACATATACAACAGGATACAAAAAACAAAACTTGAAAAGAGAAATGGTCGATCTATGGTGCAGACTCTGCTGAGTGAGCTAGACAAAAACAACAACTACTACTACTACGATTACACTACAGAACCAAGTAAGTCAACTCAATATGTCTCAAATAACTGCAATCCTTTAGATTTCATATTAATTTGATAGATAACATGATTCTATTTCACAATTTAGGGGATCGAACACGACTTGGGCCCATCTTCTTTGCACACCCTACCTCTAGATTACTGCTGCATGCTTTCCCATACGTCATAGGCATTGATGCTACCTATAAAACGAACATCACAAAAATGCCTTTGGTTCAGTTCATCGGGGTGACGAGTATAGGCAAGAACTTCAGCATTGCCTTCGCCTTTCTTGTATCAGAATCAACGGACATGTATGTGTGGGCACTTCAACAATTAAGGGAACTCCTCGGTCAGACTACAACCTCAACATTTATCACCGATAGATGTCTGGCCCCTGATGAATGCCTTAGAACAGGTATTTCCTAAATCTCATCATCTTCTATGTTGGTGGCACATAAGTAGGAACATTCAGGGGAAAGCTGAGACTTATATGGGTGATAGAGGAAGGGCGGTGGCTGCAGTCCGAATGTGGACTTCGGTTGTCCACTCGAGCACAGAGCAGGACTACAACGAGAGTTACGAAAATTTAAAGTATACATACCGAAGCTATCCACGTTTCATTACATATGTTGCATCAGTCTGGGAGAAACACAACGAAAATTTGTGGAGGTTTGGGTCAAGAATGTGTTGCACTTCGGAAACATAACGACAAATAGGTAAAATTGTTAATCTTGTAATTTTTAAGATAATACAGTCATTGTTATAGATCTATAAAACTTACTTAAACATTTGATAGGGTGGAGAGCGCACATTCTTCTCTAAAGGC
Organism: Limonium bicolor; assembly: GCA_023374045.1. NCBI lineage: Eukaryota > Viridiplantae > Streptophyta > Magnoliopsida > Caryophyllales > Plumbaginaceae > Limonium > Limonium bicolor. The sequence goes on from CM041778.1 coordinate 304,221,869, forward strand.
GAGATTAAGGAGTGTTAGACACACTTTAGATGTAATCTATCCAAAGAATAATGATCATGTGAATACAAGCATCCGGAAGCTAAAAAAGGATTTCGAGGCAACCAGGACAAAACACAGAAGAGAGCACATGAGGGTTCCAATTGCTGACCTGATCGGGCATTTAGTATCCTTTGCTTAGATGAGCTAGTAAAGGAGCTTGGAAGGGCGAATTATGTGCAAATGGACAGCTCAATCTGTGGATGTGACAAGGTAACCTCTCATGGATTACCTTGTACTTGTAATTAAACTACATGCTGGATAGTGGTATACTATGCTCGAAGAGGGATATACATCGTTTCTGGTATACCCTAATGTAACACCCCATCTCAATCCCATCGTGGTTACTGCAAGCTTAACAACAATATATAAATATCGCAGCAGAATTTAATACACTCCAGGACCTTGCCACGGTCTGACTAACAGAATTTACCAAACATTAATGTATACTTAACCTTAACCAATACATGTCCTCAGTACAAGTATTTCAAATCCTATTACATCTTACTAACATCTCATACCATTAACTAAACGAGTGTACATGCACAACTCATACAACTAAAAGAAGACAACCCGAAGTAATACTACTCGATCCTACTCTCAGGACTGTCATCTTTTGTCATTCTCCTACAAAATATAAACAGTAGCCCCCGAGGGGTCAGCACCTTTGCTGGTACGATTCTCTTATGGCCCCCAAGCTAACGGGACTACGACGACTAATTGTCGATAGCATGGAGTTGATTAGATACACAACACAAATAAGAAGTGCAATAAAACAACAATCCACAAATGAACAAATATAGTTCACACACAATGAACGACTTAAAAGCGTTCCCTTAGTAAATGAGTTATTCAGTTAACTCCTCAAGTTACAATCCCTTAACCTCAGTCCATTCTTAACTTACCTTAACCTTAATCCTTACCTCAATCTCAGTATACAAACCATTCTTTAATTAGAAATGGTTGTATCTTATCTCAATGTTTATTTTTGTCGGGTCAAAAGTAACCCTAGCCAATGAGCTATTACTCCATTGGTTGAATAAACAACTTATCTTAATCTTAGGATTTAGGTGATCCTACCGCACCATCTTATCTGCCCCCTACCTTGGACTGAAAATCCAATGTAGCTGAGCCGACATTCGACCCTGGGCGACAAGTCCAAAGACAAGTCCTCAAGCGGAAGTCGGATCTGATTCAGATACCGACCCCCTTTCCTTAACATGTGTGACCGGAGTCAGTCCCGGATTCCTCACTCCCCTTAAGTTCTAGTTAGTGAAAATCTTATAAACCAAGTGTTAGTTAAACCTTCACATGTAATAACCAACTGTTATAGAAGTGTGATTCCTCATCTCATTCCAATGTGTACTAAACTTAGTTAGTAACTAGTCTCAAGTCTCGTGTGTTAGTGTAAATCAAACACACACACAATAAGTGCAATAAAACGGTTGCATGCTTTATCTTGTTTAGTCGGCACACATAAACAAATAGAACACAAGCCGAGGGACACCTCGTTAGCAAGCAGGTCACAAGAAAACCATACCGTACACCGTCGGTTGTTCGGTTGCTTACTCTCCTCCGGAGTCCAATTCTCAAGTCCTAAAACATTCATCCAATTAGGTCGTTAATTACTCCCATGTTACTTAACTTACTTAGCCATTAATGTCCCCCATCTAATATCTCTTAAGTTCCTATAAACTTAACACTTAAATCCTTAACTTAACTTAACTTAAGCCCTTAAGTCCTTATATCCTTGTCTTTCTAATCATCATTACCCTCTTAATGGCATACCCCTAATACCACTTAACATCCTTAAAATTAATTTTTTTTAAATATAAGGGATGAACGACTCTACCGATTGACCTTACCCAGGGTCGGTCCATTCCAGAGACATTCTGGTTTGAAAAATTCCTACTCGACCAACCTTGCCAAGGTCGGTCCATTCCAGTAACATTTTACCATCTGAAAATTTTGCCCCGACCGACCTTGCTAAGTTCGGTCCATTCCAGAAACATTTTGTTCATTGTTTTTCAGCCTGACCGACCTTGTCCATGGTCGGTCCTAAGGTAGGTCGGCTCCAGAAACTTATTTCTAAGTGTTAAATTCACCCCAAACCTCACCATAATTGTTCCAATGTGTTCCAACATCATTTAGGCACTTAAACTCACCTTTAAACATCCTCTAAACACATTAATTCACCCACCCAAGATTCTCTTAACCATTTACTCAATCCTTACCAAACTCCTAACACTTAACACTTAATTTCTTACATTCCAACAAGTAATTAACCTAAGACTTCAACTAACAAAATATTTCCTTTACATCAATGTAAACACTCCTCAAACATCTTTAATTCATTCATCTTTCCTTTGCTAACTTCCCAAGGTTATCTTGCATCTTCATGCATAATTTTGTCCAATCTTCTTTTAATCTCTCCACATGCATCCCAACATGTTCTAACACCATTTAAACACCTTAAACCATCTCTTCATTGCTTACAACTCCATTTCACATTCACCCAAATATTGTAATTTGTTTACACTTAAAACCTTGAACATTCTTGCATTTGTTTTCCTTACTACACATTTCTAACCTCATCTAAAGTGATACTACTTACCAATTCTTTTCACAACTCTTCTTAGAGTGTGTTAACCTCATCTCTTCAATTCTAACTCCATATCTTATGGTCTAGCAACTTAGTTATACTAAACTTAACCTCATTTCATCTCCTTGTACAATTCCCTCCTTTACATTTTCTACTCATCCTTTTCAAGCTTGCACATACCTAAGCCTTTCTAGCCATACTCTTAACACCTTACACCTCTTCTCATTCATCTTGACCATGCTAAACCCTTCTTAAACAACTTTCATCTCTTCCACCAAAATCCACTCATTACCATCAAGGTTATATAAACTAGACCATACCTAAATTATCACAAGACTTTTGAACACCATTTCCCATAGATTTTTGCACGAGTCTTAGTATTCCTATTACCATGATTTTGGTGTGTTTAACACACCCACCTAACCTTTACTTCCTCCTAGACAACTCTAAGTCATTCTAATCCTCAAGAATACCTTTGTTAACTCATTTCCACTCAATTTCCTTTAATGACTCCTAGTAACTCCTAGGTCATATTAATTCACAACAACCACTTAAACACTCTTATTTTCTACTTAAATTTTGCCATAGCTCTCTAGTATATTATCATGCCCATATGCATTGTTTTTCTCATTCAATCATCTCACACACATCAAATCCTTTCTCACCCAATCTACTCATTCATAACAACTTAATATAGTGCAATAATCTTAAATTACATAGCACTAAGGCTCTTAAATAACATGCTCTTAGGCCCTTAATGACATGGCTCTTAGGTGTCCCTTAAATGACATGATTTAAACACTGAATTTCCCATAGATAATAGCTTTCAACCTTGTGCAAATACACACAACAATGCTCCCATAGCAATATAAGTGTTCTCATAATTCACCTTATACTTATCTTACTAACTCATTTCCATTGGCTCCTTAGTCACAAGTTCACAAGCTTGTTCAAATCCTTTTTCTTAGGTTATATAACCATTACTTAATGTAAGCTTTAAGCTACATATAATACTTATCTAAATACCACCCCTTAACAACAAAACACCTTAAGGTAAGTTATTTACCTTGTTTTTCAAACTTTTCGCTTAACTTCCTCCATAGGTTTTTCTTGGATGATTCTTGGCCAAGGACTTCAATCCTCTTTCCAATGTTCTAATCCACATTCAAATAATGTAATAAGTGCTAAATATTGCACCTTAACTTAATGAATCATTTCCTAGGTTTACAAGAATTGCTTAATGCACTAAATGGATGTTTACCTTTAAATTTTGGAATGGCTTTGATAACGAAGCAAGGCAAGACCTCCCCAAGTCTTTTGAACAATGAATCAAGGCTAGAACAAGGAGTAAAGAAGCCACCTTAAGAGGCAAATTTTCGGCCATATATGATAAATGGAAGAAAATGATGATTTTTGAAGCTTTTCTTACCTTAAACCAAAGAGAGTATATACTAGCTCTTGAAACTTAATTTTCCTCTTCAAATGGAGCTCCTTCAATGGAGTCCAACTCCTGGTTTTGGAATTTTGAAAAGAGAGGATGAAAGGCCTTGGTCTAACTAAGACAAATATGTGCTTAGTTTTTGATTTGGAGCTTGGAGTTGCATTTAGCAAGCAAATGAAGATGGAGAAGGTGAAGTGCTGTAGCATGAACGGTTTCTCCTTGAGAGGATGAAGAAGAATATGGTGGAGGAGGAGGGAAATGAAGAAGAGAAGAGAGAGAAGAGAGATAAGGTAAGGTTTTTACTTTTAAAAAGGTAAATAGTGAACTTCTACCCTCCTTCCTCTTTTATTAACAAGTGCTGGCACTTAAAGTGGTGAATCCCCACTTACAAAACCGTGCCCCTTGATATTTATGGGCTGGTTTGACCATTGACCACTTAAAGAAGTCATTTGACTTATTTTGGGCACTATTCATAATTAGTGCACAAATTTGTGAAAATTTTGGGTTCTCATTGATTTAGGCTTCCTAATGTGATACTAATTAGTACACATGTTGATTAAGGTGTAATCATGGGCATTTATCCACTCAAAACTCATTTCTAAGACAATTTTTCAAAAATGTGCTTTAAGAGTCCTTAAATCAAAATTTGTGTTTAAGCTTGTTTTTGAGCTTGGTTTTCTTTGGTAATTGATTTAACATGTCCATTATCATGTTAATAAGGTCTTAGAATAATATTTGGATGCTAATCAAAGTCACTCCAAGCTTAGAGCACATTTTTGCCTAAATTGCCTTTATGGCGTTTTCTTGTGTTTTCTTTGGTTTAGATTGTCTACCAATCTTCATAAGGCATGTTTTAGCCTTATTACATCATATGTAGATGTTTACTTATCATACTTAGGTTTGGGGTATTTCAATCTACCCCCCTTAAATGAACTTTGTCCTCAAAGTTCCCATGCATCTTATTTTATTAGATTACACGGTTTATCTCATTCCATAGATCATATTGATCATGCTTATATGTACTTAAACTTATTGAGTCATAAGGTCTGTCATATACTTATACTCAAATATCACACAACATGCTTAAGCATGTATAGCACTCAAAATTCCCTTTGTTCCTTTTGAAGATTAAAACAATCACATAATTTTCATCGTATTCTCCCATGTCACCGGTCCGTAAACAAAGGCACATTTGTCCTCGCCTTCATGGGCTAGAACATAAACCACTCTGTTTCCCCCATGTCACCGGTCCGAAGACAAAGGCTCATGCGCCCTCGACTTCATGGGCGAGACTCAGTAAAAAGGAAATCCTTTTTACGAGGTCAAGTGAGGAATAATTCCTCTAATTGAAAATACAATCAACTCCAATTTTGCTTTATCCTGATGCATCTATTCTTAGCGTGATTTTAATTGTGACCACTTGTAGGGAGTTTCAGGAATCATCCGACCATGATGTGATCAGCATCAGTGTTGAACTATCCTTCCACCCCAATTTGTGTTTGGTTTCCCTTGATCCCTAGAAAATCAAGTTCCACCTCCCACGTCATTTTCAAACATCAGATAATTCACTCATTTCCAATTTTCTATCTTTTTAGTGATTCTAGTCATAATCAATGCATCTCCAAGGTGTGGGCTCAGCCCATCAAACATTCCCAATTCATCTCTTAGTAATTACCTCAGGACTTTAACTCCTACTAAGTTCTATATCGGTTTCATACCAGTTCTTACCATCTTATACCTCATAGCATTACTATTTCCTTCCTCATACTCATATCAAATGATATCTCATAGTGTTATCTTATTCTTATCTCACACATAATTTCATATCGACACATATCTCATATATTCCTTACGTCTCTTTAATCCTCTTCACTAATTCTCTTAACTTGTACTCACACTGGAGTTAACAAGATGGGTACTTAATATGTATGGTATTGGCATCTTCTGTGCGAAATAACCATAATTAATCTCAACATGTTTATGTAAAACAAATTCTCAAATTCTTTTGTGCTATGCACACCGTAGTTTACGTACTCAGTACATAAACATACGCTAAGAGGTTTTCACTCTACTCCCCTTAAAATGGATTACGCCCACGTAATCAACATTATATCATCCTTGAACATAGGTTCAAGATTTCTAATTCTCACTAAGCATTCTAGCTTCCATGTCATCAATCTCACTTATGATTCGATCAGAGGGTCTCGACCATGTTAATGGCTTAGTCTCTGTATCGAGGGTTCTTATCGGTATATATACCAGTTTCTCTAATGTGCTCGGGTTTAGCCTCGAAGGTTCTAAAGCATTCGGTCGATAAGTCGTATGTTCATCCAACTGGAAGATGTGCGGTACATCGTTCCTTTCCCGTTCATTAGGTATATGAAACTTTTAAGGTACCGGTCTGCTAGCTTCCGCTACATGACTCTGATAACCTTAGGCTTAGTTTGCCTTTCTTATCCTTTATAGTATTGTATATCCTTCTCCTGTATGCTTATAATTTAGTACTAAAGGTCCCTCAATGGACACGTGTTATCTTTATATATACACGGCCTTAATGAGTTGTAGCTCGTCTATCCAGTCTCTCTGGAGATCTAACGTTCATACTCTTTGTGTTCTCTCAAGTATCTAAATCGTTCTTTCCAACTGACCTTTGGTCTGAGGATGATTCTTAATCTAAAACTATTGTTTAGAGCTTATTGCGCTTTACAGTTTTATCCTTAATTCCTTAAGACATGTCCTATGTCTATACTTAATAATCCGTGCTCTTCGCACTTCATAATTCTTAATTATTTTCTATCTAAATGGGTTCTTCAGTCCCTTTGTGTCATTGGTTCAACTGAGTTCCTTCTCTTCAACTGTTTGTGGTAGTAGCTGCTCTTGTCTAATCTTGTGTCGTTGACCGTGGTACGGAGTCGACTACTTCCCGTGTTCCTTACACCACTCGTTTACATGCATGGGGTACCTTACTGGTACATTACTACTTACCTGACCAACTCATAAATGAGTCTGTCAGGCCTGTAAGCCCCTGTGGGGTGCAGTCGTCCCACATCTCGTTTTAGTAAACTCATAGTGTTCGTCACACGTTTAGCTATTGCTAATTATGAAGTATTCTGTTGTCGATCTCCTCTTTCATCGTTCCATAATAACACTTATTGTTCTTCTTGAACTTAATCAAGGAAAATCCATTTACTGTGCTCTTGGATATGGTATATTCTAGCTCCTTTCTGTATTCCGTACTGACTCGGTCTCTTAGTAACTTAGGTCTCTTTCCATAGAGCCTCTTATCTTCTTTCTTATGTTGATCTACTAGGAACGCACTTCCAGTTCCTTAAGGAATGGAAAGTGTACTTCCTGTGAAATCTTACCTCGCCTGGTCTAGACTACTGGCATCAATGCACAGTTCGTCTACCATCTTATTTCCTTACTTATGTCGGTCTTAGCTCATAAATCTAATTTCCTTAGTGTCAATATTTGACGGCTTATTCATAATGTTCGCTTTACTGCGCACCATGACTTAATCCACTTATATAGGTATTGTCCTTATGACCTCTGCTACCGTGGTAGTTGGCCTTTACCATGTTGCCCATTGATGGTGCAACTACTTACTCATTTATTCCAATATCTTATCTTATACTCAATCCCTTCCTGATGTAAACACACTGGGGGTTCCCCAATTCCGGGTGTATGGCGATTACCGTACCGTGTCATAAAATTGTTTTCGTAGTATGAAGGTGTTTCGCTTCCATTTCGGTTTCGTATGTAGGCCAGTCTCTCTCACGTTCCTCCATCCTTTATGATGTTATTTTTCCAAGTAATTTAACTGGTTACTGAAAAATTCATCCATTGAGTCACAAGCTCTTTTGAGCGTTGGTCACTTGACATGCCATGTTGTGCACTCACAACGTTTATCTCTGACGATTAGTGATTCTCAATCCCGGGTGTTGGATATGAGGTCTGTCTATGCAGCCTCCCTTATTACTCAAGTGTATCTGGTACATTCTAAGGTAATCTCAAGGTCTACGGTTTCCATTCTCTAACAAAAGTATCCTATCTCTTAATAAGTGAAAGCCCGTTTTGAGGGGTTTATTCCCACTCAGGGCCTCACAACAAGGAGAGGTATCCCCACCCTAAAAGGAATGGTTCGTTCTCCGCCCCTGTCAATAGCATTATCTCAATATTCTCATTGGTGCCCATTCGGCAATATCTTCCACAATTAACTTACAGGTTTTGTAACCGTTCACATCTACGAATTATGGTTCATTCATGGCTTAAATAGGCTCTTTTACAACTTACTGCGCCTCGGGCTCTGATGTGGTTAACATCCTTGGCTCGTAGGCTCTTAGTGCTTAATGTCATTGAGTGAGAGCCGGTGCTCGGTTCACTGCTGTACCCTTACTCATCCATAGGCTATCTCCATACATTTCGGGTCCTTTGAACACTATCTACCATAAGGTTACATATTAAATGTAGTACCGGGTCTCATGGTAAGTCAGTGCATCCTACTTCTCGCTATGGAAGTTCGTTCAGGTGATCTGGCGTTAACCAGTGTCAGTGACAATTCTGTTGTTTTAATAGACTTATGTCCTTTAGCAATCAAGGTTAGGTTCGTATTAGGTGTCCGCCTTACGGTGTCTAAGTTGGGTATCCTCCTGGTTATCATGTGTTTCCATCTCAATGCTTCGTTCAACATTTGTTGACTACACCACCGTCAATGATCAATCATACTTGGGTGTTAATGAGTTAGGTAGCAATGCTAACTGTTGTTCATCAGTTTATCCGGCTCGACTATGCCCGTTCTATGGGGTAGTCCTCTGAGCTTTCCTCCTCCAGGGTTGTATGTCTTTAATTCTTGGTAGGTCATAGTTTAAGTTTATTTCCTCTGCTCCTGTTTTCGGGGTTTACCAACATCTTCTACGAAGAATGTTTGTTACTGGTATTCTTAATGGTCATCTCGGGAGTTCTATCCCATTCCTGTTGGAAGTCGTTCTGTTGACTGCCTTCATTGTATCTCTTAATACGTTCCTTGTATGTTGTTACTTACGTAGTGTTTTGCTCAGATTACTGAGCGATCTCTTAGGTTCTTCTCTTTGAGATCCGGGATTGGTGTTCTTACCGTACTGTCAGTTGTTACTGTAGTAGGTTGTACCGTTGCTAATATTTATATCGTTTAGTATGCTGTCCAAATTCAGCTCCCTGCTAACTGGTGTGTCGACTCTGCTCGTCATGGTCAGGCTGTCAGGCCTTTCCAAGGTCTCATTCTCCCGTTCTTATGGATTTGCAATCTGGTATTAGTATGTATTATGGTTGTAGCGTTATACTATATCGCCATGACGGCTCTCTGTGTAGCTTAACCGTGGTAGCACTTGCTATGGCAAGTGCGCCATACAAGATGGGCTACCGGTACTGTGCGCGTCGGTAGTGGTACTTCTACCTAATTTCCATATATTTGGTAGTCCTCGGGACTCCTTCGATGTTCTCTTATCTTGGATAACTAGCCATCCGGTAGTTTCCTGGTTGGTTTGACAGTACTGTCATTTATCAGGGCGTTCCCCTTTCTGACGGAACCCCTTGTTATTTACTTATGTCTTAGTTCTCGCTCCCGTTTCCACGCGTTTGTCGTGGTTACTAAATACTAACTCTCCTTAGGCACTACATCGTAGTCCTATTCCAATATACAGTTTGTACGCATCTTCATCGTCGCCTACGCTATGTCGGCCAGGTTTTGTAACCTTTCTCATTGTATGGGGTTTGGAGTGCCCGTTTCTAACTGGACTTTCCGGTAGTCTTAATTCTCAGGCTTTGTATTACCCCACTGCTATGCTCATTTGGACCACTGTCCGGTACTCATGTCGCTTATCTTTTCCTATCCATTGCACTTGTAGTGCTTTTCTTATCATTGGTATGGCGGGGTAACTCGACTGCGTAGCATGTCGACCCATGTTGCCGGTAATTACCGTTATCTTACCGGTAGAATTCCGTTGGCAGCGCCTATTTCCACGTTGCGCTCCAATTAAAACCTCTAAGTTTTCGTAAACTGTTGTATAACGATGTGTTTCTCGTCATGCTTAACGTTACCTAACTGGCAGATCGGGTTTCCCCGAGTAAGAGAAGGCTTTCTTCTCTCTGGCCTTTGTTCCCCATATTTCAAGCAAGGGATGTGGAGGGCGGGCTTAGGTACTACGGATATCCGGTAACACCGGGAAGTCCTAACTAACGCACCTCTCGCTCTATCACTCAACCCTTAACCCATAACCCAAGCTCTAACTCGGTATCCTCCTAAGTTCGGTAATTCCTGTCATCAGAGCGTAACTACGCACTGATACCACTTTTTGTAACACCCCATCTCAATCCCATCGTGGTTACTGCAAGCTTAACAACAAATATATAAATGTCGCAGCGGAATTTAATACACTCCAGGACCTTGCCACGGTCTGACTAACAGAATATACCGAACATAAATGTATACTTAACCTTAACCAATACATGTCCTCAGTACAAGTATTTCAAATCCTATTACATCTTACTAACATCTCATACCATTTACTAAACGAGTGTACATGCACAACTCGTACAACTAAAAGAAGACAACCCGAAGTAATACTACCCGATCCTACTCTCAGGACTTTCGTCTTCTGTCATTCTCCTGCAAAATATAAACAGTAGCCCCCGAGGGGGTCAGCACCTTTGCTGGTACGATTCTCTTATGGCCCCCAAGCAAACGGGACTACGACGACTAATTGTTGATAGCATGGAGTTGATTAGATACACAACACAAATAAGAAGTGCAATAAAACAACAATCCACAAATGAACAAATATAGTTCACACACAATGAACGACTTAAAAGCGTTCCCTTAGTAAATGAAATACCCCAAACCTAAGTATGTTAAGTAAACATCAATATATGATGTAGTAAGGCTAAAATATGCCTTAGAGAGATTGGTAGACAATTTAAACCAAGGAAAACACAAGAAAATGCCTTAAGGGCAATTTGGGCAAAAACGTGCTCTAAGCTTGGAGTGACTTTGATTAGCACCCAAATACCATTATAAGACCTTAGTAATATGTCAATGGACATTTTAATTCAATTACCAAAGAAAACCAAGCTCAAAAACAAGCTTAAACACAAAATGTGCTTTAAGACTCCTTAAAGCACCCTTTTGAGAAATTGTCTTAGAATTGAGTTTTGAGTGGCTAGATGCCCATGATTACACCTTAATCAACATGTGTACTAATTAGTATCACATTAGGAAGCCTAAATCAATGGGAAACCAAAAATTTCACGAATATGTGCACTAATTAGTGAATAGTGCCAAATAGTGCCCAAATTAAGCTTAAGTCAACATAAGTCAATAAGATGGTTAACCAAGACCATACATATCTTGATTATAAGGGGGTGGCCGGTTTTTGAGGTGGGGAGTCACCACATGACAAAGCAATTAAAGGAAAAGAAGAGGAAAAAGAGAGAATAGTACTATTTGCTCTATAAAAGCAAAATACCTTATATTAGCCTACCTCTCTCCTCTCTTCTTCATTTCTCTTCTTCTTCCACGGTTTTCTTCTTCTTCTCTCTGTTCTAAACCGTTCCGAAGCAGCTCCATTGTTTCCTCACCTTGATTTGTCCATAACTTGCTCATTTTAGCTCCAAATCAAAAAGTGAGCATAGATTACTCTTAGTTAGAGCAAGCTCTTTCATTCTATCTTTTCAAATCCTTCAAAGCTCCATTTCGGTGCCAAGGGAAAACTCCATTGATGGAGGAAAATCAAGTTTGAAGAGTGCATTAGCTTCTCCATTCTCTTAAGGTAAAGAATATGTAAGAAAAACCATGTTTCCACCACTTCTTCTTCATGGCCGAAAATTACTACTCATGGGGCTTCATTTTATCCATTGTTCTAGCTTGATTCTATTCTCCAAGGGCTAGAGGAGGTCCTTCTTGATTCATATCCAATCCTACCTTAAGACTTCAAGGCAAAATATTCATTATAAGACCTTAAAACCCATTTTGACCTAGGTTTTCATTCCTTAAGGTTAGTGTATTGTTTAGCACTCATGTGAGTAATTGAATATTGATTAGAACATTGGCAAAGGAAATTTAATGGGTGGCCGAGATTCATTCAAGAAGAAGGTCTAAGGAGGAAGTTAAGATAAGCTTGGAAAAACAAGGTAAAATGCTTACCTAATGGTGGTTTAAGTTTTAAGGGGTGGTATTTAGATAAGTACTAATGTAGCTTAAAGCTTACATTATGTAATGGGTTATATAATCTAGGAAAAAGGAATTTAACCAAGCTTTTGAACTTGTGACTAAGGAGCCAAAGGAAATGAGTTATTAAGATAAGTTTAAGGTGGGTTTTAAGAGCATTATAACTACTATGAGATTGATGGGTGTATTTGCAGGTTGAAAGCTTTTATATGTGGGAAATTCAGTGTTTAAATTCATGTCATTTAAGGGCCTAAGAGCCATGTCATTTAAGGGCCTAAGAGCCATGTCATTTAAGAGCCTTAGTGCTATGCAATTTAAGATTATTGCACTATATTGAGTTTATTATGAATGAGTTGATTTGGGTGAGAAAATATGATGAGAAAGGACTTGATGTGTGTGAGATGGTTGAATGAGGAAAACAATGCATTTGGGCATGATAATATACTAGAGAAACTATGGCGAAATTTGAGTAGGAAACTAAGCGTTTAAGGTGTTCTAAGGAGATTTTATGACTAAGGATGTTCTAGTGATAACTAAGGGTTATTTTGGTGAAAATGGATAAACCATTGAGTTCTTGAGTACTAGGAAGACCTAGGAATGTATAAGAGGGACTAGGGGTGATAATGGTGAGTTTTATGCACCAAAACCATGGTCAAGGAAGCTAGGAAACTTGTACAAAGTTTGAAGAAAAAAAAAAGGTATAATGACTTATAAGGATGTAAGCATGTGCTAGATTATATATGGCTTTGAGAAGTTTGAGTAAAGAAAATGGGTGTGCAAAATGATGTTTGAGGAGTAGTTAAGATGGTGGTGAAGAAACATAATGATTAGTTGAGGTCTTAGGCAAAGTCACAAGAGGGAAGTGTAAGGAATCAAGTGTTAAGTGTAAGAATTTTGTAAGAAATTGAGTGTCAAGTTTGGTGATTTTGAGGAAGGTTTAGTACATGTTTTAAGGTGTTTAAACATGTAGGAAACATGTGGAAAGATTGTGGAATGAGTGAGAAAAGATTGGGGTGAATTTGGAGTTCAAAATGAGGAGAAAAGCACCTTGGAAAATAGGTTCTGCTGTGGACCGCCCCTAGGGACCGCCCCTGTGGGGAGGTCCAGGCAAACCGTGCAGGAAATTAGCTTCTGGTTGGGACCGCCCCTGGGGACCGCCCCATAGGGGCGGTCCAGTGCGGAGAAAAAGAAAAAAAAATTGTTTTGGCTTCTAATGATGGGGGATTGAATGGTAATGGTTTTAGATGATGTTTAGGCCTTGTTTGGTGACATGTAAAGGCCTTAAGAGGTGTAAACAAGTGTTACGAATTCCTAGTAAGAATTGAGAAAGTAGCTAAGGAGTTTTTAGTGGATGTTTAAAGGTGAGTTTAAGTGCCTAAATGGTATTAGGACACATGGGGGAACTTGTGGAGAAGTTTGGAGTCAAATGGGAATCTAAAAACAAAGGTCTGGAGCAGACCGACCTTGGGGACCGGACCTGCAAGGTCGGTCGAGCCCAGTTTACACTACCGGAAAGAGTCTCTGGAATGGACCGACCTTGGGGACCGGACTTACAAGGTCGGTCATGTCTAAAATTTTGTACGGGGAAAACTCTCGGGAATGGACCGACCTTGGGGACCGGACTTGCAAGGTCGGTCGGGGTAAAATTTTCAAACGGCAATAAGTTCTGGAATGGACCGACCTTGGGTAAGGTCGGTCGGTAGGGTCGGTCGACCCTTAAGTTGTAAAAAAAAGAAGAAAGAAACCCTAAGAAAGTTTAGAGGTATTAGTGGTACCCCATTAAGAGGGCAATGATGAATAGAGGTATAAAGACCTAAGGGATTAAGATAAGTATAAACTTAAATGTTTAAGGTTAGGTTGTAAGAATAAGTTGTAAAACTTATGAGGTGTTAGGTGGGGAATCATTATGGGTTAAGTAAGTTAAATAAGTTGAATTAAGTTAAGTGGTTAACAACCTAAAACTGAATGAATGTTTTAGGGCTTGAGTATTTGGACTCCGGAGGAGAGTAAGCAACCAAACGACCAACGGTGAACGGTACAATTCTTCTTGTGACCTGCTTGCTAACGAGGTGTCCCTCGGCTTGTGTGCTATTTGTTTTTGTGTGCTCACTAAACAAGATAAAGCATGCAACCGGAACATTATGTTTATTGTATTGTTGTGTGATGTTTGAAAGCTAACACAACTTACCGTGAGAACTTACTAACCAACGTTTAGTAAGGAATTGAGTGAGACTAAGGAACGCTCCCTAATATTAGTTTGTTATAAACCGAAAGAGGTTAACCAACAAACATTGTCTTGAGACTTCTACTAACTGGAACTTAAGGGGGGAGTGAGGAACCCGGGACTGACTCCGGTCATGCATGCTAAGGAAAAAGGGGGGTCGGTATCTAAAGCAGATCCGACTTCCGTTTAAGGACTTGTCTTCGGACTCGTTGCCTAGGGTCGGTTGCCGGCTCAGCTACATTGGACATACAGTCCAAGGTAGGAGGCATTAAGATGGTGCGGTAGGATCACCTAAATCCTAAATTATAAGATAAGTTGTTTATTCAACCAGTGGAGTTAATAGCTCATTGGCTAGGGTCGCTTTTGACCCGACAAAAATAAACATTGAGATAGATACAATCATTTCTATTTAAAGAGTGGTTTGTATTCTAAGATTAAGTTAAGGTTTGAGATAAGTCGCAACCAATCCTTTTTAAAAAGGATGGTTTGTATTATAAGACTAAGATAAGCTACATCCATTCCTTTTTAAAGGATGGTTGTTTCTAAGACTATGATAAGACTAAGATTGAAGTAAGATAAGGATGGACTAAGATTAAGAGGAAACATAACTTAAGGAGTTAAATAATTGACTCACTAATTAAGGGAACGCATTTAAGTCGTTCATTGTGTGTGAACTTTGATTGTTCATAATTGGTTTGTTGTTTATTGCACTTTCTATTATGTAGTGCATCTAATCAACCTCCATGCTATCGACAATTAGTCGTCGTAGCCACGTTAGCTTGGGGGCCATGAGAGGATCGTACAGCATTCGTGCTGACCCCCTTTGGGGGCTGTTTTTACTACACAGGTGAACGTCAGGAGGCGGCCGTCACGAGAGTAAGATGGGGTACAAGCGTTACGGGTTAAGTGTGGCCTACGAGTTGTGCATGTACACTCGTATGACATTTTGAGTTAGTAAGACGTATAGGATGTGAGGGGATTGTAAGAAGGATATGTATTTGGTTAAGATTGGTATGTACTAATGTTCGGTATATTCTGTAGTTAGACCGTGGCAAGGTCCTGGAATGTATTTGAATCCGCTGCAGAGTTTGTATATATGGTGATAAGTTTGTGATAACCATGATTGGATCGAGATGGGGGTGTTACAGTAAATGAGTTATTTAGTTAACTCCTCAAGTTACAATTCCTCTTAACCTCAGTACATTCTTAACTTACCTCAACCTTAATCCTTACCTCAATCTCAGTATACAAACTATTCTTTAATTAGAATTGGTTGTATCTTATCTCAATGTTTATTTTTGTCAGGTCAAAAGTAACCCTAGCCAATGAGCTTTTAACTCCATTGGTTGAATAAACAACTTATCTTAATCTCAGGATTTAGGTGATCCTACCGCACCATCTTAATCTGTCCCCGACCTTGGACTGAAAATCCAATGTAGCTGAGCTGACATTCGACCCTGGGCGACAAGTCCGAAGACAAGTCCTCAAGCGGAAGTCGGATCTGATTCAGATACCGACCCCCTTTCCTTAACATGCATGACCGGAGTCAGTCCCGGATTCCTCACTCCCCTTAAGTTCCAGTTAGTGAAAATCTTATAAACCAAGTGTTAGTTAAACCTTCACGGGTATTAACCAACTATTATAGAAGTGTGATTCCTCATCTCATTCCAATGTGTACTAAACTTAGTTAGTAATTAGTCTCAAGTCTCGTGTGTTAGTGTAAATCAAACACACACATAATAAGTGCAATAAAACCGGTTGCATGCTTTATCTTGTTTAGTCGGCACACATAAACAAATAGAACACAAGCCGAGGGACACCTCGTTAGCAAGCAGGTCACAAGAAAACCATACCGTACACCGTCAGTTGTGTAGACACCAAAAATTCTCACCCCATAAAGCGAATTCCGAAATAAAATAAGAGGGGTCGTCGCCTTTCTTTGTCAAAATGTATTAACTTGCGTGCCAAAACGAAACCATCGTTTAGTCTTTTCCAAAGCATTTCATAAAAACACGATTTTGCTAAAACAAATTTTCAAACGACAATACGGTTTTAGACTCATCACGTTTTGAATCTTATTTTTAATTGTATCCCATAATTTCATCTCACTATATTATTGTTCTCATTTTTATTGTATACTTTCCTTCTAAAACGGTAGCATTTTTTGGAAGAGTTATCCCGGTCTGGGCTAAAACTCTAGTATTGTTTCTTTCGTGAAGATACTGATTTCCGACTCAGCATAGCCGGTTAACATGTTCTTCATGTAACTCGATGGTCCCGGGTTCGACTCTGAATGGAGGCGTTTTTTTATTTCTCGTCTAGCTCGCAATAGGCCTTTTGTCTTATGGTCTGCTGTGGTAAACTGAAGCTCATTACAGCTTAGTCGGTCAAGGTGTGCGGGTAGAGGGTCGGAGATACCGGGTTCGAACTTACATACCCGCATTTTTTTAATATATGCTCGTTTTTTTTCTAGTTAGGCGAACCAAATATGGCCCAGCTGTGCTTCTGGGTCCTTTTTTTATCTATATGCCCAAATAAAACCCATTTCCTTTATCACCCCATACAATCATCAGACTTTCCAAACCCTAACCTCTACTTATAAAAGAACAAGACATAAACCCTATTTTTTAGTGAATCCGCAACCCCAGCCCTCTCTTTCCCATGACGGTCATCTTCATTCTCGATCGCCACCATATACAAACAGAGCCAACTTCAAAAAAATTCTGAAGGGGAAAGCTAACCCTTACCTATCATCCTCCCTCAATCGGCTGCACCTCACTCTTCTCATTCTCCACTGTTCAGCCTTCGTCTTCAACGAAATCTCCAGGGGCCTCCATCTTGATTCCAATATCTCGGTTGTTCCTCCATCTCCTTCTCCCGGAATTGATTTTCTTCATTTCCGTCTACATCCTTCGACTGGAAATTTTCAGACGTCAATCTTCACCATCCTTAGTCTCTCTCTGAACAAATCCTTAACTCCCTCGCTCAAGGTCATTTTCCTCGTTCGATCAACTTCAATGAAGATCGTCGTCTTCCGGTTGTTTGGCGTTCGTTCATGTTGTCCCCGAGCCTCGGCTCTCTTCTCTTCCGGTCCAAAACGAAGATGTTAACCAGCAAGCGTGGATTTCGAGTTACTGAAGCGAACGCTTTAACAACCCGCTTCAATTTTGGAACCCTGTCCAACCGTTGCTCCTTATCTGGAACGAATCCACCGCCTGGAGTCCATGATTATTAGCTAAGTTTTCGTTTGTTTCAGTCTCTTTTTCTTTAAAGCGTCATCTACTTCCTTATTTCTGTTCGCTTTCAAATTCAGGCTTCCCTAAGCTCTATACTGATCTGAGTCATCTTCGAGTATCTGATTCATGTTTTGCTCGCTTTTACCCCAGGTTTTCAGTTGATTTCCTTGTCCAGAATGCCCCTCGGTCATGCGGTTCGGATGAGCTACCGGTCGCCACCATCCTTCATAATTTTCACTCAAAACATCGGAATCACAAGTAACCGAGCTTCCAGTTACCGGGATTATCTAATATCGGTCCATAACAACAAAGCATATTTGGTGCTTGGCTTTGGTTTCCTAAGTTTCAATTTGAGTTTATGTTAATTGATCCTCTCTTAGTTTTCTGAAACTTCTATGTCATGCATGTTTTTATTTGGTCTCTGTATTGTGTTTCTTGACTGAGGTAGCAATAGTCTTATGATCTGGAGGATAGTTCGTGTGGGCTTCTCCGATTCGAGCTTGATGACTGTGTGCGTGAATATTGAGTTTGGCTTCGTTTTCTGGGTTAGAAAATCTTAGTTGGGGTCTCGCATGTTTATAACTGTGTTGATATATATACATTTCTTTTTAGCTTTGTTGTCGTATTGCTTACAATGCTGTTTAGCTTTAAATACTGTGTTCATTGTGTCATTATTTATTCGACTTCATACCGATATCAATTGGATTATGATGTGTGTTATTGCTTGGTAATGGACCTATCTGATGTAACCGAGCTTGTGTAACTCGAACCTGGGTATTCGGTCCGAAACCGTTCACGTTGGGGCCTCTTATCTCATTCGGTTCATTTGATTTTGTCTACTACCGTGCGTGATGTAATTTATTCTGTTTTGGTATATACTGATTGGGCTCTGGGCCCCTTGTTTTAATTCATCAGGTTTTATCACATGCTACTGTTCTTTTATGGGCTTTCGTTTTTTTAGGTCCATTAACCTTTTATTTTGATTGACTAGTTTGCATTTAAGCCATAGTTATTATCCTTTTAGGACCAAGCCCTAGGATAGTGGGTGAGCCCTTGCCGATGGTGAGCCATGGTCCCACCTAGCAAAGGGTGATCCCTAAACCCAAACCACATCTTACTATAATAACATGTATTAATAAAACACTTCCTCGAAATTCATCTCAATTTGATTTATTGTTTCTTCCCAAATGTTCCAAAGCCATCAGACCCAAAAATCAAAAGCTCAAAACAACTCAAACAATCGGCCCAAAACCAACTCGACCCACAACCAATCTTGGCCTACAGCCAATTTTGGCCCAAACCAAACCTTGCCCAAAACTCATTAGCCCAAGGCTCAATTCGGCCCATCAAGCCTTATGTGGCCCATCATGCCCGATTCAGCCCAAACCTACAATCAGCCCCCAAAGCCTGGCCCAAGCCCAAGCCATTCAGCCCAATAAGCCCATGGGCCCAATCCATGTGTAGCCCAAGCCCACAACTGACCCAAAACCCAAACCGGTCCAATACCCAGTCTAGCCCAATACCCAATCAAACCTAATACCCAGTCAAGCCCACAAAAATCAAACCAAATTTTGATCAACCTGAACATTTGACCAATCCTTCTTTGACCCAACCTTTGACCTATCCCACTTTGACCCAATCTTTGACCAATCCTTCTTTGACCCAATCTTTGACCAATTTAACTTTGACCTAGTTTTGACCTTGACCAAAAACATTGACCTTGACCAAAAATGTTGACCTTGACAAAAAAAAATGCTGACCTTGACCCAACCCGAACTTCAATCCAATTCAAACTCGACCTCAATCCAATTCAAACCCGACCTCAATCCAAACCAAACCCGACCTCAATCCAAACCAAACCCGACCTCAATCCAAACCGAACTCGACCTCAATTCAAACCTTTTTCATCCAACTCAATTCAACTCGACCCCAAATTCATTTCATCCAATCCACACTCAATTTGTAAATTTCATTCAAACCCCAAAAACCCAAAAATAATTTCAAACCATCATTTTATTCAAGTTTTATCAAGTATTCAAACAAACCATTTTGTGGAATTTTAAAGGAAAAACTCTTCTCACATCACAGAAAACTCTTCTCAAATGCAGAAAGTTCTTCTCACATATACATAAAGTTTTCTCCTAAAACATTTCTCAAAATCAGTGTTTCTTCATCGAGAATTCCGAACAACTCCAAATATTTTTCAACTTAGCCTTCAAACTCAAAGATAAACCGTTTTTGGGGAACATGAAATGTCTAACACTTTCAAAACACTTTCCTCCTAGTTAGACATCACCTGTCTCCCTTTCCGAATAAAAATCCGAGGCGGGGCACTGGGGTCATAACCTTCCCTTGTCACAGTCTGGATCTCTTTAGGCGGGGCATTAGGGTGACAAACCACCCCTAATTGCAGCCTAGATTTTTACAAGGCGGGGTGCTAGGGAAGTAACGACCTTCCTAGTTGCAGCCGGGATTTTAGAATCGTCTAACTCCCTTCCGCTTGATTTCAATATTTTCGGATTTTAACGTTTTAAAACCCGGGAGTTAGAGACGTTATTAGGGTTCGACCGAGAACATCTCATTCATGGTGTTTCTCTCTAAATCCTATTTTTCGACATAAGTTCCTTGCCCCATCTTTCGAGCCTCGGCGCTTACCATTAATTAAGTGTCGTGTTCGAGGGGGTACATAGGGTAATCCCTCGGGATTATCCGCCCTTTATAACAAAAAATGATTTTTCAGTTTTAAAAGCTTTAAGAGAGACAATTTTGACAATCATTCCTCCAAGCAATTCAATCAATCATCATCTCACTCTAAATTCAAAACATCCCAAAACATCAACCCTTTCATAACCTCAAATCCGAAAAGCCCGGGATTTCTACTCAAACTTCAAATGCCTCACATACTCACTCAAATCATTCCAAACTCGAAACATCTCCTGAATCCCGACCTCTTCCAAACTTCTATAGTCTCATAGGCCCGAGTGCCCCACAGACTCGAACATCTCAGTCTCTTCACCATCTTCAGATTCGAATGTCTCATAGACCCGAGCGTCGCACAGACTAACCTCTCAAACACCTCAAAAATCCTCAAAGCTCCTAAAATCCTAAAACCTGAACTACGTAAGGTCTGATCTCAGCAGGGAGTTGAGTACGTAGGCAGCCCATCTAGGGTGCGACCCCATTCCAAACAAAAAACCCCTTTCCCTCTCTAAGGTGTTCTCCATACCTCTCGAAACTCTCAACCCTTCAACCAAACTAACCCCAAGACCAGCCTATTCTTCAAATCTTCTAATTCATCTAATCCTCAACCCACACTCAATCCTATCCTTTGGCTTTTAAATGAATCTCTCTAAAAGGTTTTGAAAGAGGGCAATCCCGACAATTGGAGACCGAGGTTTCCTCGGGCACCAATCCGAAGTCGTGGTCGTTTCCACTTCTAAGGGGTGTAACCCAGTACGAACCCACAATAGAATCTCTGACGTGACCAGCTGAGTCCTATCCATAGACAACAATCTCAGAGTCAATTAACGGTTCTTAGAACCCTCCTTCCCTTCCTTCCTAGTATCTTAGGTCAAACTAGGTGGCGACTCTAGTCAACTCCGCCTTATAGAGGCATAAGTCCGCGTGGAGCCCATTGAGAGCGGGTGTAGTGCTCACTAGCATTCCCCTTATGCTTTCTGGGAAAGACGGACGATAAAGTAGGTATTTGAGGGATGCCAGAATAACGGGTTTTCACCCTCCACAGAATGGCATTTTAGGATCTAGGCTTTTCAGTCAAGAACCATATTTAGATAGACCCCCCTCATACCGAAAAATCACCCTCCACAAGTTGTTCGGTTGCTTACTCTCCTCTGGAGTCCAATTCTCAAGTCCTAAAACATTCATCCAATTAGGTTGTTAGTTACTCCCATGTTACTTAACTTACTTAGCCATTAATGTCCCCCATCTAATATCTCTTAAGTTCTTATAAACTTAACCTTAAACACTTAAATCCTTAACTTAACTTAAGCCCTTAAGTCCTTATATCCTTGTCTTTCTAATCATCATAACCCTCTTAATGGCATACCCCTAATACCACTTAACATCCTTAAAAATTAATTTTTTTTAAATATAAGGGATGAACGACTCTACCGATTGACCTTACCCAGGGTCGGTCCATTCCAGAGACATTCTGGTTTGAAAAATTCCTACTCGACCGACCTTGCCAAGGTCGGTCCTAAGGTCGGTCCATTCCAGTAACATTTTACCGTCTGAAAATTTTGCCCCTACTGACCTTGCTAAGTTCAGTCCCAAGGTCGGTCCATTCCAGAAACATTTTGTTCATTGTTTTTCAGCCCGACTGACCTTGTCCACAGGAGAAAACTGTAGTGGAAAATCTGTAAGTGAACAGATATTGACAGAGGGATATAGAGAGTGGATTAGGCTAGTTTAAAGTGCTTAATCAATGCTAAAACATGCTAGATTATATGTAGGAATATTGGGGAAGAAGTTGGTAGAAGTTTGGAGTTGAAACATAGTCAAAAACAAACATATTTTGCATTACTGCAACTGGTCCGGGTCTGTAAACCGGTACAGAAACCCGGACCAGCCTTAAAATGTAGTAGAATATAGTAGTAGTGGAGTGGTCCGGGTTTACAAACCAGGACACTAACCTGGACCACCCTAAATTCACACCCGAGAGAATTGTAAATGAATGGTCCGGGTTTGTAAACTAGGACCTAAACCCGGACCGCCCATAAAATACACCCGAGATTGACCAAACATTATGGTCCGGGTTTGTAAACCCGGACAGTAACCCGGACCACCTAAAATTCTTCACAGAAAGTGTTTTAAAGCTAATCCAAGGTAGGGTAATGAAGGGTAATGATAGTATAAGGTAATTAAGACATGATTAATGATTTTTAAGGGTCATTAAGGCCATGAACAAGCTTAGGAAGTAATTGTAAGTAAGTAAAATAAGTAAAGGTATTTGAGTAACAAAGAACTAGTAAGTATAAACTGGAAAACTTTAGAAAAGTAATACGTAAGGTTAATTATAGATAATTAACCACCCAACTCTATGTATGTGATAGGATTCGAATAGTCAAACACCGAAGGGAGTCGGTGAGTCCAAAATCAACGGTGATAGGTATGATTTCTTTATGCTCTGTATCCTAACCTGGTTACCCCAATTTGTATGCTTATTTGATCACCTAAATAAGATAAATGCATGAATCGGACTTTATTGCACTTGTGCTTGTTTATATTTGTTCTTGCTATATTGCCTTGAACATCTAGTTTGTATAATTCATGAAATGAATAAATGAGAATGGATGTGTATATGTACCTTGTAGTGTACTTGTGTAATGTAATGTAGCTTGTATGGATGTGGATGTAAGTAAGGTATTATTGTGTGGCTTGGATGTGTGACTTCTACTAATTCCTAACTACCTAACTCCTAACGTAAGTATTGAGTAAATTGGAATGAGTAGAAGTCCGATATAGTTTCGGCCACGCGTGAGGATGAGGAGACACAAGAGATTGGATCCGATTCCTGGCTCTTAAACTTTTCCACGGCCCAAACCCCTTAAATGGGTAGCATCCTGGATTAGTGAGCCAAGTAAAGCCCGGTGGTGGGACGGTGTAGTCCCTGCCCGGAGGTCCCGACGACTTGACTTGAGTAAGTAGTAAGTAAGTAAGTAAAGTATGTATGAGTAATGGTCTTGGCTGGTGTAAGTTATTGACCCCGAGTAAAAGAGTAATCTCCACCCGATTAACCCGGGTGGACAAATGGAGCTAACAAGTATTGTGTATTGTGTATGCGTATTTCGGGAAAGGTAAGTAAGTATCGGTTGGCTTGTATGGTCTACCTTGTATGTATTGAAGTGTATGTATGTATTCCGTGTGTAGCATTGTAGCATTATGAATGAAGCATGTATGTATGTATGTATGTATGTATGTATTTGAAAAATGAATTGCATGTATTCGACCAAGTGGTCGGCGTACCCTCGCTAGTAAGCGGGGTATGCTGAAGTCATATGCAGCGTAAGCTGAGCCCCTAGGGGTGATGTTTTTATTGTACAGGTACCGAAGCAGATATGGTCACAGTAAGAGACCGGTGGATATGCCTAGTTCATTAGGAATGAAATATAGATAGTAGAGAATGGTAATGGGCTTGTAGCCTTGAAACAGTAGTATACCAAGGGGTACACCTTATGTATTGGAAGTATGTAGTTTGTGAGGAATGGGTAGATGTAGACTCTTAATGAGTATGTATAACTTAAAAGAATTGTTGTATTTGTATTTGTATTTGGATCTTAGTAAACTCGGTATGCTGTATGTAATTTATGGATTATTGTATGAAATGGAGAATTGTAGTACTCAGTAAGTAATTGAAGTATGTATAGTAGTTGTGTAGTACTCGGGATTCCGGTCCATCAGACCGATGCTGTATGTAGTAGTAAGCCTTGTTAGTCACGTGGGTGGCTAACGGCGTTGTATCACCCACCGTTGTGTAAGTATGTATCCGCTGCGTGAGTATGGAAGCATGAGGAGTTTGGACGGAATGACGGTATTAGTGGTAGAGGTGTTACAAAAAGTGGTATCAAAGCGAAGTATCGCTCTAGTGACTGGAAATACAGAGTTTAGGAAATACTGAGTTAGGAATTAGAAGCTTAGGGCTAAGGGCTGAGTGATAGCGTTAGAGATACGTTAATTAGGAACCACCGGTGTGTACCGGATACCTACAACATCAGACCCGCCCACCGTATCCCCATTGTATAACTTGAGAAAGAACGCTAGAGAGAAGGAAAGTCCTCTCATACTTGGGAAAACCCAATCTGGCAGTTGTGAAGTCACCGTACGGTAAACAAGAACCCGACACATAGTAGATTCCAAGAACTGGAAGTCCCGGAGATGGTTCCCGGTTGAACAACAATACCCGCACTTAATAGCGGTAGAATGAGCACTCCAACCATAAGGAGGCAGCAACTTACAACAGCATGGGGCGACATGCTTAGCAGTCGCAGAACCTGGCCAGCCAACCAGCAGCAGGAAAAGAAGCACTAAGCGTGCAACGGAGCGAAAGAAGGAACAGTAACAAAACCCGAGACATAAGTCTACGGGACAGTAATAGCTAAACAACACCATCAACGGTACTTTAGTTGACTAAGGACATAGTAGGGAGTGGTTAACTCCAGCGCTACAATGCCAAAGAGGTTACAATACCTGGCAACATAGCTCAGTCAGCTACGAGAATATTCACGAGATATAATCCGACGGGACTACCGAAGTAGTGCCTAAACAAGCTAAAGCTCAGTAACCACGGTAAACATGTGGGAACGAGCAACAAGGAGAAACACAAAACCAAATAAGTAAGGATCTCCAAGGACTGGAGAAGTACCCCGGTCAATGACAACCATGTCAAACTCACTGAGAAGTTGCTCAAAAGATTGATTAACCCTAGTAAAGGATCAATATACCAAAGGAAGAGTCGACAAGTCTATCAAATACGAGTGGAAACCATACTGTGACCGGTATGGGTTTACCCAAAAACCACCAGTACCACGCACTTGCCACGACAAGTGCAGTAAGAACAGAAACATGTTGAGTAACCCTAACGCACCACAAGTACTTAGTTAGTATCGTGACCGCAATGAAGCAACTACAAGATCACATATCCTAACAACTAGAAGAATGAAACCTTGGGAAGGCCTGACAGCCTGACCATTGCACTAAAAGAACGTGCCAGTCAGCGGGAAGCTGCACTTGGTCAAGACCTCAAACATGGCTATGCCATGAAGAACTTCTTTTAACACCGAATTACAATTTTAAAACCCAAAATTTTTCTTTCAAAACCACAACCCTTCTTTTAAAACCTTGGAGTTTGAAACCAAACTGACAAAATTACGGTGAGTATCATAGAATGATACAAGAGGAGTTAACAATAGAATACTTCACCTAGGCGAGTGACGAGCACTACGAGTGTACCCAAATATGGGATGTGGGACGACCGCACTCCGAAGGAGCTTGCGGGCCTGGCAGATAGTCGGGTAAGTGGTAACGTATCAACAAGGGACCACACGTATGTATACATGTAGTGTACGAAACACGAGAAGTAGTCAACCCCGTTCTACGGACCATGAGTAAGTTCAACGCAAAACAGCTGGACACCGCAGACGATCAAGGAGAAGGAACCCAGCTAAGAAATAAATATGAAAGAACTCAGAGAATCCATCTGAGGATAAGGAATGAGGATTAAGAAGCGCAAAGAGCGCAGACTAACAAGTATAGACATTGGATATGTCTCATAGACATCAAGCAAATACATGACAGCTGGAAGGTATACCCAGCCTAAACCCAGAAAGGCAAATGCCTAACGTGAACACAACGATGTTCAACGAACGGGACGGAATTCCCAAAAATAGATATAAAGAAGACCAGGAAGCATAATCCATCATTGGAGAGGATTTTAAACCTAGTCAAGAACACTAGGAGAAGGTATAAACAGTCTACCCAAGGACGGGAGACGTTATAACCCTAAAGGGGATAGCTCAAATGCAATACCACAAGGCGGTATAGTGGACACACATATCATAAACATTAGCCGGATGTAGCGGCGTAACCTAACAATACCTAGGAGCAATCCTTGAAGGGTGTCTGAGTTAACAACAGTCTAACAAAGCGTCATAATAAGAGCACGAGAGCTAGAACGAACACTCGGTTAGGACACCGAAGGGGTTTCACTTAATAGGAAATACCCTCAACCACTGAAAGGCACTGATCGACATCAGAATGCCAAAAGGACCTCCATGAACGGAAGCGTGATGCAACAACTTGCCATGGAGCCCAGTAAATACCTCCAACCCTATGATGGTATACAAGGAGTGGAAACATGGATAAGCAACTTGTAAAGAGCATAGCTTGCAGTAATAAGGCTCAGAAGCCATAAACCAATTACGCTATGTAAACTTAAACGGGCGCAAAACCCACACCATTTAATAACAAGACTTACAAGAGATATTGCTTCATACGACAAACAGATCGACAACTGAACCACCCAAATTGAGCAACCTAATGAGTGGCTTGGAGTAATGGCTACCTCAGTGTCACTGTCACTAGAGCATCACTCTAGTATACAGTTGACAAAGCTTTCAATTTCCCTTCATGCCTTCTGTAGCAATGGTAGCACAGAGGCATAAGAATCGTGATAATGCTGACACTGAACTAGTCCACACTTGGACACTACGGGAAACTCGAGGAAAGGTACCTCTCGTTAGTCAAGGATCATCAATGCGGTAATGATGTGAACCCTTAGAGAAGGCTTCCATCTACCATAACAACAAAGCATGTGCATGTAGATATTGCCAAGAGACAATCGAATAAGGAAATAAGATTTCCAAACCATTATAACTTAAAGGAGTAAGTATACTCCATATGCACCCAAGCATGTGGTGAACCATTGTATAAATACTAGCATAGTAAACCTTGTCATGGGACTTATGAGCGGAAATGAACCTCTCAACAAGAACCTTCATTTATCAGTGATAGAATACTCTCCAATTGGAGAACGAGACCAGAAGACCCTTGAAGTTTCTTGAGATGTCCCGGTGATGTACATACAAAAGTAAAACTGCACAGCTAGAGCCTATAATCAATGCTCAGCACAGGGAGACAGTAATTGTTAAAAACAATCAATGTGAATGCACATTTGACACCACGAATGACCAACGCTCAAGAGAGCTTGTAACCCGATAAATTACTTCATCCACTGTCAACCAAGATACTTGGTAAATTGTATCATAAATGATGAAACAATGCGAGGTAAGCTAACCTACGCAGGAAACCTAATTGGAAATAGAACATCTCCACAGTGGGAAGATAATAAGATTACGGTATGCTACGACAACCGTCATACACACGAACATAGGAAACCCCCAGGGTATTCACACCATAAGGAAATGGTGCCAATGACAATAGCAATGAGTAAAGAGGAACTACCACAGTAACAGAAACAGTAAAACCAATGTTGTATAAGGAGTAAGAATATGGTGCGCAACAAGCGACCACCATGAGGAAGTTGTAGACAATGATACGGAGTTGTAAGATGACAGGTAGAAATATTCATTCCTATCACATAAGTGATTTACTGCCGAGCGTTTACACCTCTGCACTCTGTATCACTGAGTGTTTTGGTATTGCACTTGTGCAGCTAATGATCTAGTGGGATAGCTAGGAATATGGAAAATGTAAATCATAGTAAACCCTTCCTTTCACCAACAAACATGGCATAAGCCAGTTCAGCAAGTTTAGCAACAAACCGTGCGGCCTAAGGCCAAAGAAGCACGAAGAGTGTAAAACACACTAACTACCACAAGATGTGAATTCCATTGGAATAGAAAGTGAAAGGTGACTTAAGAAAGTCACTAGAACCGACACATAGAAAATGCAAGGTCATACAAGTAAAATAACACTTGTACTGAACTAGAAGAACTGGTATAATTCAGAAGCTATTGACGACAGAGGAAGCACTACAACTAAGTAGTGACTTAACCTCACCTGACAATAAGTCGGAGGAACTTAGTGAATAATCGTGGGAGTACGAATAGTATGTATAATAGATCACCAGAGAGCTGGTTATAATCTAAACTCATTGAGTTCAAACACGGTAAAGGAATATAACATTTGTTTAATAAACCTTATTCCCACAATAGAGGGATAAAAAGGTGATGTGTAGCACATTGAGGATAGCATGAAGGGTGAGTAACCTAAGTTATCAGGGTCGCGCAACAGAAGCTAGTGGACCCTAGCTAAGAAATTTAATACACCTAGTAAGTATGAAAGAATGGCTATCAATGCCTTGAAGCCTAATAGGCTAGAACCGAATTAATTATGAGTTAAATAAACTCATATAGGAATTCTTGGTGCAAGGACTGAACCATTAGTATGGTTAAGACCCTTTGACCAGAGTACATTATATAATAAACCGTAGTGAAGCTAAAATGCTTCAGAATGCCCGAACTTAGTAAACCAATGTTCAATAATAACATATGGTAGATTACGTGGGCGTAATCCCTTTTAAGGGGGGTAGAGCGAAAACCGCGTAATATAAGTTTCATGAATAAAACACATAAACTATAATGTGCATAGCACAAATGAGAATTGAATTGATGATTGGTACTTATGTTAAATAAACATACGTATTCATTTATATGGTAATTGTGGTAATTAGGCACGAGAGATGCAAATACCATAACATGAGTCGGTATAAAACCGATGTAGAACCTAGAGGAAATCGAGTTCCCTAGGTGATTGTTTCGAGGAATTGAGAATGAGTAGTGGACGGAGCTCCACAAGTATTGTATCCCCTAAGAAATAGTACGAATTGATCAAGAGTAGTAGATGAATGGAGCCCATGAGTAGTGTATTCGTAGGTAAGCCATTGGAAGTGAATTGGGGACGACTGAATTTCATAACTATTGTATTCCTTAATTAGATTAATTGAGATGATGGAGAGTATTGGATGAAAGTAGCAAAAGTCGATGAAATGAGCACTTAGGCATTGAATCTCGAAGTAAAGTATTTGGGAAGTAGATTGAGAATGATAGATGGACTGAATTCCATCCTTTGGAGTTGTATGAATTTGTAATTATGACTAGGAAGAGTAAAAAGATAGAAAATGAAAATAATTGAATTATTTGATTGTTTGAAACTGATGTGGGAAGTCGAACTTGATCCTGATCAGATCAAGGGAAACCGAACACAAATTGGGGTGGAAAGATAGTTCAACACTGATGCTGATCACATCAGGGTCGAATAATTCTTGAAGCTCCCCTCAAGTGGTCACAAGAATCACACATATGCTAGAAGTAAGGAATATAAAATGGAATTTGGAGTTGTGTGTTTTAGAAAAATCTCTAATTAGCGGTTGGGGAAGGATTTCCCTTAGACTGGAGATTGAGAATTTGTTGGAAGCTTATACCGGAGAACGGTGGTAGTATATCATATTGTATTATTCCAAGGGCAGCAGGACATAGAGGAGTCCTGTGTCTAGATGACCGGAGTGCCTGCGGGATTGTAATGTGTACTGCATGGCTTTGGGGATAGCTTTGCACTGTATGTATGTATAAACCGTGTAGAGTGAAACCAGATGGTTGGATGTAATGCGGATTGGAGTAATTATTGTACATTTGTATGGTATGGCATGGAGAGACCTTGAGTAACGGATTTGGGAATTTGTAAGGAGGAGGAATGTATGAGTTTGGCACTAGACATGTATGAATGAGTAAGTATAGTAATCCTATAACCTTGAACAACTTTGAGGACAAAGTTTCTTAAGAGGGTAGATTGAAATACCCCGAACTTAAATATAGGGATTAAGATTATCCTAATACGTATTTAAGGGCCTAATAACACCTAAGTAATATTGGTAAGGAAAAATAAATCCAAAAGAAATGAAGAAACGCATAAAAAGCGAAAAACTCTAAATAAGCGTTAAATAACCATAGGAGGTATGAGACCTCGGTTAGCGTATTATATGGATTCATAAGGCTTAATAAGGCCAAAATAATATATGGGAACAACTCCCGAAGAAAACGGATCCAAATAATGAATTAAAACGCTAATAGAACTTTAGCGCACGTTTTTCGAGAAACCCCGAAAACGTGACTTTAAGTGGTCAAACGAACCCGTAAAAATTATAATTCATTAAATAACAATAAGTAAGCATCAACGGAAGCTTAATAACCAATAAAATTAAAGAAACGAGAAAATTCTGGAAAACGGGCCCGGTTAGTGAATAGTACCAAAACTAGGTAAAATAACGAGTGTTTTCTGTAAAAGACGAAAAACGCTCCAGCTTACATATATGTGTGGGCAGGTTTTATTAATAGAGCAGCCCCTCACACACACACAAGTAAATAAAGAAAGAAAGAAAAAGAAAGAAAGGAAGGAAAAAGTACATAAAGCAAAAACTACCTCTCTCCTCCCATTTCCCTCTTCTCTCTCTTCTTCCTTTCTTCCCCCACCATCACCTTCCTCCTCCTCTCTGGTTTGCTGGTGATTTTGAAAACCTCCATGGCTACTCCACCTTCTCCTTCATTCTCTAGCCTCATACAAGCTCCAAATGCAAAATAAAATACATATTCTTGCTCCCCTCATCATTCTCTACACTTCCTCTTTTTAGAATTTCAAAATGAGGAAGTTCAAATCCATGGGTTTTCCCCATTCAAAGAGAAAATAGCATCAATCGGTAGCTTGGAGTCTCCTCTCTCCATTAAGGTAAAAATCTACATGAAAAACTGATGATTCCTCCATCTTTCTTTGTAACCGATTTTTACCCCTTTGTAATGCTCTATTTTTCTCTCTCTTGTGAGAATCATTTCAACCTTGCAATGGTGGTGGAATCACCTTCTTGAAACAAGGGCTAAAACCCCTCCTAAAACACTTCAAAGGTAACCCTAGAATTTGTGTTTTAAACACTTCATTGAATTAGTATAAACCTAAGGGTTAGTATTTTAATTACACTTGTTTTTGTGTTAATTGGGTGATGGGAATGGAGTTTGGCAACTCCATTCCCCATGTGACCGATTTGTGCAAGAAAGAGAGAAGGATGAGAATTGGAAAAGGAAAGAAGGAATAATAAGCTTAAGGTAAGAGCTCATTCTTAATGCTAAATTTGAATGCATTAGAGTAATGGGAATGAGTAAACTAATTTAAAGAACCCAAATATTGTACTAGTGTTGTAGTTATGAAAGTTTGAGTATTTGTGAGCTAAGTATTTGAATTGTGGGCCTTAGAGCCAAGTAAATTGTGTATGTGCATTGGTATTGTGGTTTGAGGAGGTATTGATGAATTGAGTATTGCCTTGATTGTTGGTAGGACCCTTGTATGGGTGTGGCTATATTAGGAATGATTTTGGTGACAAGTAAGAATTGTAGGTGAACTATGGCAAAAATTTAGTAGGAATTATGCATTTATGGATGACTTGGTGAATGGGAAAACCAAGGTGTGTATTGGAGTGAGTAAGGATGTTTAGTAACTATGAAGTGGTAGTTGTAGTATGAGAATAAGAATGTATAAAAATCTGTAGCAATTAGCATGTGAAATGCATCGGAGAAACTAGGAAGAATTAGTGTGCAGGACTTAGTAAAATGAGTATTGTACTGGGTAAGACTTGGGTTGAGTATAATGGAAATGAGGCAATGAAAGAGCCATAGGATTAGTGGGAAGAAGAAAGGAAAAATCTGTAGCATTTGTTGAAGAACAAAAACTGTAACAGGAGAAAACTGCAGTGGAAAATCTGTAAGTGAACAGATATTGACAGAGGGATATAGAGAGTGGATTAGGCTAGTTTAAAGTGCTTAATCAATGCTAAAACATGCTAGATTATATGTAGGAATATTGGGGAAGAAGTTGGTAGAAGTTTGGAGTTGAAACATAGTAAAAAACAAACATATTTTGCAATACTACAACTGGTCCGGGTCTGTAAACTGGTACAGAAACCCGGACCAGCCTTAAAACATAGCAGAATATAGTAGCAGTGGAGTGGTCCGGGTTTACAAACCAGGACACTAACCGGGACCACCCCAAATTCACACCCGAGAGAATTGTAAATGAATGGTCCGGGTTTGTAAACTAGGACCTAAACCCGGACCACCCATAAAATGCACCTGAGACTGACCAAACATTATGGTCCGGGTTTGTAAACCCGGACAGT
Organism: Limonium bicolor; assembly: GCA_023374045.1. NCBI lineage: Eukaryota > Viridiplantae > Streptophyta > Magnoliopsida > Caryophyllales > Plumbaginaceae > Limonium > Limonium bicolor. The sequence goes on from CM041778.1 coordinate 304,254,303, forward strand.
AACCTGGACCACCTAAAATTCTTCACAGAAAGTGTTTTAAAGCTAATCCAAGGTAGGGTAATGAAGGGTAATGATAGTATAAGGTAATTAAGACATGATTAATGATGTTTAAGGGTCATCAAGGCCCTGAACAAGCTTAGGATGTAACGACCCCAAAACCGGCCTAGGAGTTAGGGCCGTTACATGCCGCGAGTCTACTACCTAACGTCGCCAGGCTCTAATGCAAATCAACCCCAAAACCAAATAACGAACTTATATAAATACTGAAAGAGTTTACAAGATCCAAAGCGTAACTAAAAGCGTGCAAGACAAATACAATGAAAGGCTCAAAGGCTACACAAAACTCCAAAGCGTCTAGCGCGCAAAGCAGAACAAGATCTAATGAAATCATAAAGCAAACGAAGCTCCAGGAGAAGGTAAGGAGAGAAGATCCCACGAGCTCAATCTGCAACATAAGTAAAGGGGTGAGCTAAACAGCCCAGTAAGCAGAAGACTTCCTCAAGGAAGCCCACTCAAAACAGAAGTAGAAGTTTGTACAAACAGAGAGAGAAGTAGCCACTTGGAAACAGACGGATGCGGATCACAAATCAGAAAGCAGAGCGGAACATCACATCAAATCATAGTCGGACTTTCAGAAACAGATACAAAGGGGTGGGACACTAGAAACAAGCTAACACAACAGAAGGACTCACATCATGTCCTATGGATCCGAAGATCCCATATCAGAAGCCGTAGAGACAGCTAGCAGACCCGTCGGTCAAATAACATCCTAAGGGAGACCCTAAGGAGTGTAATCAGAAGGAATTCCTGCGCAGCATGCTACGGGACAGCCCAACCCGACTATCCAAGGCTTAGAAGCAAAGTAACTAGGTCCCAAAACCGAAAGCTCACAAAACAGATCTTAAGTGCATGAAAATGCATATAAACAGCATAAGAAGCTTGTACACAAGTAGGGGAATCCAACCCCGCAAACGGAACTCAAAACGGAGCTAAAACGGAGAAGTTATGCCCAAAACAGTAGCATGTTCGAACTTGCGTCCGACCTTGCAAGTTCGGACACATGACGAAACTCATATCGAAAATCCGTCCTCGCATCGTGTCCGAACTTACAAGTCCGGACCGATGTTCGGACACTTCAAAATCTCGGAAAACAAAACGCGCCCGATGAAATGTCCGAACTTACATGTTCGGACAGAAGTTCGGACAGTGCAAAACTGTCGAAATTCAGAACGAACAGACACGCAGAAGAGAACCAAAATCATCACAAACTCACCCAAAACCCACAGAATTGTAAATCAGTACCCTCGGGGGTTTAGCCAAACAATTAACAACGCAAAACCGAAGTCAAACCACACAATCACAACTCCATACCAAATCAGAAACGCTAGAATAAAACAGTCCCCAAGGGTGAGCAAACTACCCCGATTCCATCCCCCACTTACTTTGTTTCGGAGTGCAGAAACGATCCCAACGACGCTAACAGCCACCAGATGACCACATAGACAGAAGGGAAGCTGAATCACCACTGAATTGCACCAGCCAGACCCCAAAAATTAGAAAGTAAAATCAGAAAACTGCCTCCTCAAACAGCAATGAAAACCAATGAAACCGAGAGGGAAAACCAGACCTGAATCACCGCAGAAGAAAGACAATGACAACAGAGTAGTAATCGATCCCAATGCAGCAGCAATCGTACCATAGATTCAGAAGCACCCAAAGGAAAAGGAGAGAGGGAGAACGCTGAAAACTGTCGAGAGGATGAGCGGCTTGCAAACTGATCGAGAATTGTCAAAAAAAGAAACTGCCAAGCTAATTAATTAGAAAGGCTTACCATAATTAAAGAGAGGGAATTGACCTCTTTGCCCTCGTCTTTTAAACTAAAGACCCGGACGTCCCAACAGCTGACCAAGGCATCACATAACATAAGCAATAACATAAACCGGAATGTTATGTTATGAAATCTGAAAACGAAAATACGGAGTATTACATAGGAAGTAATTGTAAGTAAGTAACATAAGTAAAGGTTTTTGCGTAACAAAGAACTAGTAAGTATAAACTGGGAAACTTTAGAAAAGTAATACGTAAGGTTAATTATAGATAATTAACCACCCAACTCTATGTATGTGATAGGATTCGAATAGTCAAACACCGAAGGGAGTCGGTGAGCCCAAAATCAACGGTGACAGGTATGATTTCTTCATACTCTGTATCCTAACCTGGTTACCCCGATTTGTGTGCTTATTTGATCACCTAAATAAGATAAATGCATGAATCGGACTTTAATGCACTTACTTGTGCTTGTTTATATTTGTTCTTGCTATATTGCCTTGAACATCTAGTTTGTATAATTCATGAAATGAATAAATGAGAATGGATGTGTATATGTACCTTGTAGTGTACTTGTGTAATGTAATGTAGCTTGTATGGATGTGGATGTAAGTAAGGTATTATTGTGTGGCTTGGATGTGTGACTTCTACTAATTCCTAACTACCTAACTCCTAAAATAAGTATTGAGTAAATTGGAATGAGTAGAAGTCCGATATAGTTTCGGCCACACGTGAGGATGAGGAGACACAAGAGGTTGGATCCGATTCCTGGCTCTTAAACTTTTCCACGGCCCAAACCCCTTAAATGGGTAGCATCCTGGATTAGTGAGCCAAGTAAAGCTCGGTGGTGGGACGGTGTAGTCCCTGCCCGGAGGTCCCGACGACTTGACTTGAGTAAGTAGTAAGTAAGTAAGTAAAGTATGTATGAGTAATGGTCTTGGCTGGTGTAAGTCATTGACCCCGAGTAAAAGAGTAATCTCCACCCGATTAACCCGGGTGGACAAATGGAGTTAACAAGTATTGTGTATTGTGTATGTATTGTGTATATATTGTTTATGCGTATTTCGGAAAAGGTAAGTAAGTATCAGTTGGCTTGTATGGTCTACCTTGTATGTATTGAAGTGTATGTATGTATTCCATGTGTAGCATTGTAGCATTATGAATGAAGCATGTATGTATGTATGTATTTGAAAAATGAATTGCATGTATTCGACCAAGTGGTCGGCGTACCCTCGCTAGTACGCGGGGTATGCGGAAGTCATATGCAGCGTAAGCTGAGCCCCTAGGGGCGATGTTTTTATTGTACAGGTACCGAAGCAGATATGGTCACAGTAAGAGACCGGTGGATATGCCTAGTTCATTAGGAATGAAATGTAGATAGTAGAGAATGGTAATGGGCTTGTAGCCTTGAAGTAGTAGTATACCAAGGGGTACACCTTATGTATTGGAAGTATGTAGTTTGTGAGGAATGGGTAGATGTAGACTCTTAATGAGTATGTATAACTTGAAAGAATTGTTGTATTTGTATTTGTATTTGGATCTTAGTAAACTCGGTATGCTGTATGTAATTTATGGATTATTATATGAAATGGAGAATTGTAGTACTCAGTAAGTAATTGGAGTATGTATAGTAGTTGTGTAGTACTCGGGATTCCGGTCCATCAGACCGATGCTGTATGTAGTAGTAAGCCTTGTTAGTCACGTGGGTGGCTAACGGCGTTGTATCACCCACCGTTGTGTAAGTATGTATCCGCTGCGTGAGTATGGAAGCATGAGGAGTTTGGACGGTAATGACGGTATTAGCGGTAGGGGTGTTACACGTAAGGTTCTGCATGGTTGCTGACTCCCCACTCCCCCTGTCTATCCGTAGTGGTTTTTTTATAGAAATCAAAACACTGTCGGACCTTGGATTCATCAAATACAATCTAGGTTAGATAGTTGGAACAACGTTGTAACTTAATTTTTCTTTAACTTAGTTGTTGTAACTTAGTTTTTCTACAAATTAGTTGTTGTAACTTAGTTTTTCTTTAACTTAGTTGTTATTTTAATCATATTGACTTAAATTTGGTCATTCAATTCTCTATTATTTCAAAAAAAAGTGCCTCCCCGTAACATTCAAACTTATTCAACTAAGTTTGGTGAAAAAAAATTTGTACTGCAAATAGTAAAGTATTTTGCTATTCACAGTACAAATTAATTTTAAGTCAAATTAATAATATAAACACATAAAAATGTAATCCAACACTTTTTTTACAAAAAAAAGGTTCCTGTATTGATTACAACAAAAAAGTAACTAGTAAAATTCGCTACTAATCAACTACAAACTACTTCGGTAAATTTACTTTCAGATATCATTTTTGAAAAAAAAAACACAGTGACACATCATTACATGTGTACAACGTCAACATGAATTAAAAAAATTTTGTACTGCGGTGATTAGTAATTTTGTACTGCGAATAGCAACCCCCTTTAAAATAATTTATTAAGAACTTAAATTTTTACTTGCTTCTTTTTTGATATATTTTATTAATTTTTGTTGTAGCTTTATAGAATATATAAATTAATATTATTTAAAATTAAGTTATCATTCTCTTAATTATTTTGTAATTTTAGTCAAAACTTTTAGCTTCAATATAATATATAATAATTTTTTATATATTAAAGATTTTGTAATTACATATATGGTATATTTTATATTATACAATTTAAACCAATATATTAATAAAATTCAATTTTTATAATTTTATAATTTTTTAACGTTTTTAATATATTTTATTAATTTTTATGAGAACTTGTGAATTAAAAATATTTATGTGGTATAATGTAAACTTTGTTTATTAACAGGTAGGGGCATTTTGGTCTTAAAAAGTTTGAGGTTAGTAATTAGTGTTATGTGGTAAATTAATTTTTTTTTGTGGTATCACAAAAACTATTTTAAAAGCTTTGATATTTTGTGAATTAACAAACTTTTAGTGGTATCGCATCAGTTTTCCCAAAAAAAAGATGTATTTAGAATTTTTTTGGTTGAACGGGTTGGGTTTTAGGTGAATGATTTTTCATGGGTCGGGTTAGGGTTTAAATTTGTAACCCGATTATCTTTGAGTTGGATTTGGGTCAATTAATTCTTAAACAAGTTGGGTATCGTTAAGCTCAACCTAATCCATCAACTCGAATTGTTAACCCTATCCACAGTGGTATAGATTCCACTCTTTTGTGTTTGTAAGAAAATTAAAAATCTTCTTAGTGGTGTGGAATCTCCATTATGTCTCACTATGCAAACAAATGTCATTGGTTAAAGCACTACAACAATAAAAAATGAAAAAAAGTCTTAAAATGCTAAGGTAAAAAATACTGGGTGAGCGGAAAGAGAATGTTAAAGAGCTTTATAATTACAAATATGAGTATATTATTAGAGTTTCTTATGTAATAAATATTATATTTTGATGATATATCACTTAAAAAAGTGCTAAAAAACACTCAACCATAGTGGATACCTTAGACATTAGAAAAACAATACAGAAAATACGCACACAATTAAGCGGCACACTATCCCCTTTGTCTAACAAAGCTACACTCAACCATTCATGGGAAAATGCAGAGAAAATCCTATCTAGTATCGATCTATCTTTGACAAAATAGCCAAGCCCTACGTAACCCCTTCACCATTGAAAGAGAATCACACTCAGCCACCCACTAAAACATTATGAATCCAAAACAAACTGACCCTAACTACAAGGCTAGCCTCAGGGCTAAAAGACTGACAGAATTCCATCAAGAGGTACTAGGGGTGTAAAATTAAGTTTCGGGTCGGGATGAGCTAAACCCAACTTCGACCAGAAAATATTTCAGGTCAACCTAGATCCGACTTGAATCCGTTGTGGGGTTGTATTTCTTCACCAAACCTACCGGTTTTTTTTTATTTTTAATTATATTTAAATATATGGGTTATCCAATTAATAAATGTAACATGTAAATATTGATTAATCTAAACAAAACATTTAGTCGTAAGCTGCTAACTAAATGTTTGATTAGTCAAGAATTAATCACAGAGCAATAAATTAAATCATTAAATATAACACATTTTCTATTTTTTGAATTTCTTTTTTTCGGATTACGGATTGGCGAAGTCAACCCGCACCTGAAGCGGATTTCAATGACCCAACTCAAACTCGACCCAAAAATATTTTACCCTTTTTGGGTAAAAATTCAAGACGCAAGGTGAGCATATGTATCATCCGCACTGCAATCACAACAAGCTAGCTACTAGAGTCAAAGCTCCCAATAAAGCAATAATAAGCTTAACCCAACCAGACAAAGGAAAGACTCATCTAAACTAGCGACCATCAATGTCACCACCCTTTCCTTGAATAAACCATATTGAAATAGAAATTTTGGGATGAAAGCAACCCATAGGTAAAAGATGGAGCCTCTGAAACACCAACTCATTCCTAGCTAACCATATCATCTAGCATAATGAGATCACCTAAACTAGTCCAGCAAGTGGACTCAAGTCATCCTCCTACTCCAGCCATCTTTGTATATTGAAGCCAAATCCAAGTGAAGAGATATAAGTAAAAGGCTTTCCAACATTAGACAAACCCTTGAGACAGCGAAATAATACATAGGTCCAATCCTCTAGTGTCCAAATAAAGGGTAAGAGCCTAATCCAAACCCATGGTGAAACAAAGTCTTCATCACTGACGCCTCACATCAGAATTCACAAGCAAAAGTAAGCACAAACACCCCTGTTATACCCAAAATTTTAACCCTCGGAAGAGAGTCTCTTAAGGCACAGGCATTAAAAGGGTAGCTTGATCAGGTAGCAATGATTTCCAGTTCGATCGGCACATTCCGGAGTGCTAGGGACAACTTAGTCATCTTCAGGGGCGTTTTCATAATCTTTCAAGGCTCCTAAGCCCCCTACAAGCTTTATCTCTCCTCTGAAAACTGCTCAAATCAACTCGGAATGCTTTGAAACTTCAAACCATGATAGGGGATGATATTTTGAGCATAATGGATTTGGAATTTTGATTTTTTTTAGTTTTCAATAATTTTCTAGTAAAATCTGATTGAATTTGACGGGAAATTGAATTTAAAAATATTCCAATATCCAAAAAGTTCGATTCCACCTTGGAAAAATCAGAAAAATCATCCTTTTTACATGGTTAAATTTTCATGGTCAAATTCCTTTTGGAAACCCTTGAGCTAAAGTGTCGGTAAAATCTTAGTTTTTACTAGATTTTTCTATCTTTAAGAAAGCCTATATAAGGAACCTTAACCCTTGATCAAATCAGAAGCTCTTAAGCCCTAACTAGTCAAAAAAACATAGCCGTCCTCATCCTCTCACGTTTTTCAACACCCGACCACCACTTCACACTGAAGCTCTCCCGAAATCACCCCTTAAACACGCTTTTCAACTCCCACCACTTCCAAAACCATCAAACCTGCATCAAATCACCTCCAAAACGTCATATTAACCTCAGATCATAGGAACCCAAAGCTGGTCCCGAACCTAAATCAGAACCAACACCAACTAAGCACCGAAAGGTTCCTGGCGTGAAGAATCCCATAGAATTCGAAGGTAAAACAGGTGGAAACTTTGATTTCCCGACTCCCCACGAATTGGTTAACCTTGTGCTGAAATTTTAGTTCGGACCGACTGTTTTCGGCTTCTGAGTTGTTATTTGTTTTTGTTTCTTCCTTGTTACTTGTTCAATAAGTTTCAGTTTTAATTCATATTCAATTTGAAAGCTTTTGATTACTAACGTGTTTGGAATCTTTCAGGCTACCTACCCATAATTTTTGAGCTAAAAACACCGCCAGGAACCACCAGAACGCCGCCGTCTGAGGGTGGTCCGTGCCTACGGACACTCTCGGATGGTGGTGGGATTTCAAAATTTTCAAAAATTAGGGTTTTATAAAACATGTCAAAACTGGTGTAAGTGAACAACTCAAAGGGATATTTCATTCGAGTTCTTTGCTATCCGAGAACAGGATGGTAACAGGAACTAATTGTTGGAACATGATCATAAGGCGGGTTAGAAGTAAACCCATTCATGGTTAGAAGAAAAACCAGTCTGTCAATAACTGCAGCACCTTACCACCATATGTGAACAAACAAAACCGAAACTGGAGGTGGACCAGTTCATTCGTCTTTCAAACCCGAATACAGTAACACAAAAATACTCAGAACCATGACTGGAAAAAGGGACCAGTCTATTGCAGAACAGAAAACTGAGAATATACAGGATCCTTATTACAGAAGCCGATAATAGACAGTGCTCAACTCAACAAAACCCCAATGACATGAGTATATCAGAGATCAGACGGAGATGCCCAGTACAAAAAGAACTCAAACTCATAATCAGGTTTGCCGTGTTCGTGGACTTCAAGGTCCATACCAGGCCATATGCAATTGCAGCTCATCAAAAAAAGTACAGAGGAAGGCTAAATAGGTACACACTTATAAATCGACGCCAAGAAAAACGCCATGCATACGCCCGAGAGCGAAATACCGGAGTTCAAATAAAAGTGGACCCAGTAACAATGAGAAATTACCCCCTTGAGACCAGAAACTCTCGAAACGGATATTCGAGGTCCCGGTTCTAGGTTCAATGAAATTAAACGATTGAAAGAGTAAAATGATTGGGAAACGACATAACAGAAACGAGATTAAGCATAAAAGAAGCATTAGCGAGGAAAAAGCAAAACGAGAGTCGAGCGTAGCAAAACCGATATCACTTACTCTGTAGAATCAAAGTAGTTGTCCAAATGGGAACAATGTGAGCAACGGCTTCGGGTAGAGGGTTAAGGGGAGGAGGTTATGATTTTGAGACGGGTACTGGGGAAGAGTCATGAATGGAGTTTCAAACTGACACGGGGTAGATGGTGGTGACTCTCGATAGAGGCGAAAGAGACGGTGGTGAGGAACGGGTGCTTCAGGTAAACAGCGCAAGTAAGATGATGGTGGTGGTAACACTAGGTTCGAGAGCGGACCAGGAAACCCGAGGAAGAAGATGGTTTTTCAGGATTTCAAAACGGACATGACGAAGAATGTTCCAGGGTTGGAAAGTGTGTCTCGTAGTCTACCATTGTTCCCTTATTTTATAAGGAGGGCTAGGGTTTTCAGGGAAAGATTAAACTAGTTTTTCAGTTGGGCTATCTAGAAAGAGGAAATGGGCCTTAGCTGGGGTAAAAATCGGACCAAGCAGGAGGTGGAGGGAGCAAAATGAGTTCTAGCTATTCCCCAGAATTGAACTCGTGACCTTTGGCATATTTCCTGCATGCCTTTACCAGTTAAGCTATGACAACTTTCAGTAGGTAGTAGCAGAGGAATGAAATAAATTCATGTCGCGGGCTGAAATAAATAAAGAAAACGCCTCCAGCCTATACCAAGAATTGAACCCGTGACCAACGGTTTGTATGGTGAGTGTCCTGACCAACTACACTAGGTCGACTTTCAATATATACATGGGAGAAATAATACAAGATCTCTAATTTCGACTGGATAATTCTTTTCAAGAGCTACGAATCCAAAAGAAAGTATATACAATAAAAAGAGATGATTAATCTAATGCATGAAATTATGGAATCTAACTAAAAATAAGGTTCAAAACATAACGCGGTATAAATAAACAGAAGAGCATATGTACATGAAGTAATAAAAATAATGTCCGTGAAATGGTGATGCAAACGCATAAAATAAAATAAACAAAATAATAGTAGTAAAAAGGGGCATAAAATGATGGAAATGATGATGATAAAATAATGAGAAAATCAAAAGGAAATAATAAATGATAAAAAAAAGTAGGAATCAAACGAGTATATAAAATGATACAAGGCCAAAACAAAAACAGTGAAATATTTTAAAACAAAAGCATTATAATAAATATATACAAAAATGAAGTAGGTTAAAACGGATTACAATAAAAAAGCTCGTGCTCCTTTTCCATAGGGATGTGAGGCTTAAAGGTCAGGGAAAAGAAACTCCTTTGATTGAAAACGGGGACGACTGTCCCATTTCTAAGAACAAATTTATTTTTATAATTTTTTCGATTTTACATAAAACGGGTGAGAATTTTTGGTGTCTACAAGTATTACCCATTTTTTTTGCTTTCTGAGTTTGCTTGAAGAGGACAGTGCAGAAGAGATTTGAAGGAGTTTTTTTTCCTTGCCTGACTGATTGAGAAAGAGATGCAATGAAGAGATTACCTTTATTTTTTCCTTGTAAATCTGGCCGAGAGAAGACTACAATGGATGAAAATAGGGAAGTTTCTTTTTTGTACGGTTGAAGAAGAGAGGATAGTAGAGGGCCAGAGAAAATTATCCCCTTTTCCACTGACTGATCATGAGTGAGAAGGATGCATAATTTTGGGGAGATATTCGGGAGAGCAACTTGAGGGGGTTAGTACACTGATAAATAGGACTGGGTGTGAAATACCCCTAACTAATAAAACATTGATTTTACATGTAATCAAATTAATTAAGGCCTTAACATGCCTTAAAAATCAATTGGAAAACAACAATGATCATCATAAAACAAGAATTACCCCTTGTGACCATTTAGGGCAAATATGTGCCCAAAAGAACTCCTTAGGATTCAAGTTTGATTCCTAAGTGTTGTAACTCATGAATGAACATAATAAAACAATTACTAAAGAAAACCAAACTCTAAAACACGTTAAGACACAAAATGTGCTTTAAAACTCCTTAAAGCACGTTTTTGTGAGATTGTCTTCAAAATGAGTTTCAATTGGTTTTAGTGTAACACCCCACCGCTAATCCTTTCTTACTCCTCTAATCATGCTCATAATTACTAGATCGCAGGGAATACTTACTTACTCCGGCGGGTGATACAATGCCGTTAACCATCCAAGATCAACAAGGCTACACTACTTACCATCTCGGTCTGACAATTAGAATAAGCAAATACATACTACTACTTTACAATACCAAATACTTAGGATTACAATTGATTACCGAGTATACCGAATTATGAATTACAATCCATATTACTTCCCATAAATGAAGAGTTATACAACCTCTCCTTACTATCCAAGTAAATTCATCATCCCAAAATGGTGTACCACATGGTACACCGACTACTCAAAGGGCTCTAGCCGTGTACAACTCGGTACATATTATACTACCAACTACATCCAAAAAGAATCACATGCTGACCCTTACTCTACCATCAACGCCTCGCTGGGTACCTGTGGAGTAAAAACATTCCCCCGAGGGGGTCAGCTTACGCTGAACATGATAACCGCATACCCGCGTACTAGCGAGGGTACGCCAACTATTTGGTCGTTACATGCGGTTCGTTTCATAACATACATACTGCTTTATACAATACAATTCAATACATTCATTTCAGGGCATACTTCATACAATACAAGCTGGACCATGTCACAAGTTCAACCGTTATACTTACCGAATACTCCCCGCATTACGGAGACACAATTCTCCAATACATACAAAGGTCAGTTAGCCTTATTACCACCCGGGTTAATCGGGATGTTCAATACTCTTTTACTCCGGGTCAATGACTTACAATAGTCAAGACCATACATTACAATACTTACATACTTACTTCCAGTTAAGTCGGTATGACCCTCCGGGCAGGGAGTAGTATCTCCCACCACCGGGCTTTAACGATGGCACACTAATCCAGGATGCTACCCATACAAAGGGAATTGGTCCAAGGAAAAGATCATAGCCAGGATTCGGTTCCAACCTCTTGTGGTTCCTTATCCTCACGCGTGGCCGAAGCTATATCGGGGCTTTACTCATTCCATTACTCATTAACTCATGTTAGGAGTTAGATTGTTAGGAATTAGTAGAAGTCCATACTACTTTCCATCATACTTACAATACACAAGTACTCAACACCACTCACACATACACTTCATTTCCATTCATTCATTCATGAATATACAACTAATTGTTCAAGAGCAATAAACAAGAACAACGTAGTTTCAAACACAATTAAGTGCAATATAAATCCGGTTCATGCATTTATCTTGTTGGCGATCACATAAACACACAAATCGGGGTAACCAAGTTAGGATACAGGGCATGAAGAAATCATACCGTTCACCGTCGTTTACGTTCTACCGGGTCCTTTGATGATCAACTATTGAATTCCTATACATACATGGAGTATTATGATCAATGATCTATTATTGATCTAACTTGCTCCTACATTGGCACTTACAATGTATACTTGTTACTTCATTACTTTCTTACTTGATTATTAAACCATTCCTTTCTCACTACTCTTATTTTTACTTTCTTACCTTTACTATTTCATTTGTTATGTACTACTACATGTACATGCATATGTGTATATAGGCAATATATGTATATACATGTCCATATGATGCTATAATCATATTATAAAAATACTCTTTTTTTTTTTTTTTTTTTTTTTTTTTTTGAAGACTCGACCGGACTTGCAAGTCCGGTCGCAAGTCCGGTCCAAGTCAGTAGCTAGCTGCACCGAAAATTCCTGGCCCGACCGGACTTGCATGTCCGGTCGCAAGTCCGGTCGATTCCAGTAGCTTACATTACGAAAATTTTCCTGGCCGACCGGACTTGCATGTCCGGTCGCAAGTCCGGTCCATTCCAGTAGGTTACAGGGGGAGAATTTTCTGTCCGACCGGACTTGCATGTCCGGTCGCAAGTCCGGTCGACTCAGAAGCTTCCCCGCCTTTGTAAACCTGGGCCCGACCGACCTGCAAGTCCGGTCGCAGGTCCGGTCGGCCCCAGTACTGCAGTTTAAAATTTGTTTTCATTGCATTCTTTACCCATTGCTTCTCCAATCTTTATCAATACTTCCCACATGATTTAGCACTATTTAGACACCCTAAATCACCTTAGTCCACCCACCATACTTGTTACCCCATTCCTACACAATCTACACAAATTCTCTCATCTCTATTCAACACTTACATTATTTTTCCTTTACTCTAATGCTACAGATTTTAGTTCCTCATTATGCTACAGATTTTCCTCTCAACTCTTATACTCCAATACTCCCTCAACTAATGTTATTCCTAGCATCCAAAATACATTACTCACATCCTAGTTCCATTCTCTTAACTTACTTCTTTCAAAATCTGTTACAAACTACAAACACTCATCTCAAACTCTCCAAATACTTCCTCTTCTTAACAATCTAAGCCCTCATCTTTCTACACAAATTTGGGCATAGTCTCCCCTATATTCTTAACATACTCCACACATTATTTCAGCTCACATAATACGATTCTCACACCTGTTTACTCAATACATTATACTCACATTTCAATACAACTACAACAACAATAAAATCCTGCACACATACCCATTCAATACCCAATGTTTTCCCAAGCTTTTAAAACTCATTTAAAACTTCAAAACTGTTACAATATCATTCTTCATTATACTACATACACTTGCTACTCTTACTTAATTCCTTACTCATTTTTTACAATTCAAAAACTGTTACATTACATGACCAAAACTAGTTCAAGGTAAGAGACTTTACCTTGTTCTTACTAGTTTTTCCTTTCTTTCTTGCTTCCTCCTTTCTTTTCCCTTCTTGGTTCTTCTCACAAAATGCACAATACTACAACCACCATACCAATACACACTACCATTTAACATTCATTTTTGCACTAACCCTAGAATTTAATGTTTTAGGGTTTAGACGAGGATATTACCTCACAATGGTTGAATGTAGTTCTTGACTAGCAAGAGAAAATGTTTCTAGCCCACCAAAGAAGCCAAATCGGCTGGAGCAACAAAGAGCCAAGAGTTCAAAATCCAAAAATTCTTATAATGCAACAAGGCTAGAAACCATGGATTTTCGAATTTCTTTTTACCTCAAGATGAAGAGGAGGTGAAGGCGCTTCTAATGGTGGACTTGAATTTCGAATGGTGAATACCCTCAAAAACGAAAGTAGAGCTTTTGAGTTTTTGAAAGGATGAAAACGTTCTCCTTTGCGAGGGGATTACAATGGTATATTTTTTGTTGAGTTGGAGAAGGTTTGAGCACTCAAAGAGAGGAGAGAAGTGAAGAGTTTTGTGGGGGCTTCATTCTTCCATGGCTGTCGCAGGAGAAGGAAGGAAATAGAGAAAAGAGAATAGAGAGGAGGAGGAAAAACGTGAGGGAAAGAGGAGGAGTAGGAGAGAGAGGGTCCTTTTTCTTCTCTTTCTTTATTTCTTTGTCTTGTTGTGAGTTACAAACAATTAAGAGAGTGAGTGAGAGGAGGGGAAATCGGCCCACACCCATACACACACCAGATTTTTAACTTTTATTTACACAAGTGGACACACTAAGTTTCTTTATTTGCATTCTTACCCCAAACTTACCGGTTGTTACAGTTTTCACTAACCGGTACCCGTTTTCCGGAATTTTCTCGTTAAATTAATTTTTATTGGTTCTAAAGCTTCACTAATATTTATTAGTGACTATTTAGTTGACCAAAATTGTTGCGAGTCTATTTAACCCGCTTAAAGTCGTTTTCCCGGTTCCTCGAAAAACGTGCTTTAAGGTTCGTTTATGCTTTTAACCCATTTTAAAGGTCCGTTTTCTTCGGGATTGTTCCCTCGTATTTATTTAAGTGCAATTAAGCCTTTAAAAATATAATTAGCCTAATTAATCACTTTTTAATTACGGGGTATTTCATTAGGGACTTGATTACCCTTAAATATACTAATGTGACAAAAAGTACTACATTAGAATGTCTAATTCAAAGTTCCAAAAAAATCAGAAAATTTGTGGACTAATTTGTGAATAGTACCCAAATAGTGCAAAATTAAGTCTTAATTGACTAAGTTGGTCAATGTTGACCATTGACCCCCTAAATATTACCCATGGAGGCAGAAATACAGCTGTCCAACAGACTTATACAGCCGTTTTAAAAAACAAGCCAATCTAATGAGTCACCATTAACTATTTACTAACGTAACTTTACCTTATAATCAAAATTTGACTTTCTCTTTCATTCTACCCCATTCCAACGAGTTCAACAAGCTTCAGACCCTCCCTTCCTTCATTTATGATCTTGGAAGCATCCAACTTCAAAGAGCAACTCACATGGCATAAGGTAAACATTCAAAAAATGTAATATGTCATTCTCTTCATCTTTTCTTCCTCTTTCCATTAAGCTAACTTCCAACCACTTCCATCCACTCATCTAGCACAATTTGGTGTTCAAAGGGAAGGGGAAGTCTCGGCTGAAACGCAATATTCAAGGGGGAAGCAAGCTTAAGACATAATAAAGGTAAAAATGTTCTTTAAGCACCTAATTCCTTTTCTACTTCAATTACGGTTTGAAACCTAAGTTTATTTGTCTCATTATCAACTCCTTTTCATGTTGACTCATTTGGTATATCAATAGCATCAAGTCCTAGCCAAATCCATGCCAAAAATACCATTTTGGCACTTTGAACAAGGTAAAACCTAGCCTTCTTCTCTCTGATCATTGGCGGTTATATAGCCTAGTTTAAAGAATGTTTTGACACCTTCTTTCTGTTGGAAAATAGGGGCGAGAACAGCTTGTGAAAGCCTTAAGAATTTGAGGTAAAAATCTAGGTTTTTAACAACTTATGATTATTCTTATGGTTAGTTCAATTTTAGAACTTAACTATATCTTAATTTTCTGTTTAGAACATGTTTAACAAGCTATGGAATTTACCTTTAAGTTTCCGTGGCCAAACAAGGCTTTGACTGGGCTAAATCAAGGTATAAAATACCTTAAACTCATCTTTGATATGTTAATATGTGTTTAAGCTTATGCTCATTTAATTACCGTGAGTGGACTAGGTAAAATGGTCAAAATTTGAACTTAAGTTGTTAAGGAAATGAGTTAGTAATTCAACTAAGTGATTAAGTGGCATAATTGTCAAATTTAAGACATTATGTGGAAAATTGGTAAATATGGAGAATATAAAGGCTGAGAGTTAAATGTATTTTGAGACATTTATGTGTAATTTATTTTATAAGCTAAAGTTTGTAATAAGGCCATGTACTTTAGGCCATTTTAATTATGCATATTAAGTTTAAATTAAGTTTAGGCAATAAATAAATATTACCAAAAAGAAATAAGGGTCAAACTATTAAAATGACATTTGCGGGATAAATATGAATATAGCCAAAAATTAGGTGTTAAAAGGAGTTTAAATAAAAATTATAAGATTTTATAAAGTTTTGGGGTAAAATTGTAATTTCTGGAAAATGTGGGCTAGAAACCATAAATTAGGGAAATACTGGTCAAGGCAGTATCAAGGAGGTCAACCTTGACCATATGGTGGGTGTTGACCAAATTAGATAAGTTAAATAATTTATTTATGACTATATAATAAATTATGTATTTAATTGTAACATTTTTATAACATTTGGGGTATAT
The DNA here is from genome assembly GCA_023374045.1 of Limonium bicolor. Taxonomy (NCBI): domain Eukaryota; kingdom Viridiplantae; phylum Streptophyta; class Magnoliopsida; order Caryophyllales; family Plumbaginaceae; genus Limonium; species Limonium bicolor. Next base: position 304,270,526 of record CM041778.1, read on the forward strand.
GTGGGATTACCAAAACTTAGAGGTATAAAATGGTATTTCAAACACCCATGGGCTATTAGGAATTTTAAGGAATTTATTGGGTTGAATTTGGAGTTAAAATAAATTATATATGTATAATATATAGTTATTTATTTCATTGTTACAAATTACATAACATATGGGTTGGAGATGTACTTATCGAAAGTATATGGGTTAGAAATGATATTTATAACCTTCTGGTGTAATTTGGTGATTTTTAGAATAATATAAGGTGTTTTAATAAGAAATGTGTATAATATATAGTTTTAATAACATTAGAAACTATATGTTATAAAAAGGGGGCAATTGGTATATATAGAAATTTAAAGGGTTGAAAAATGATTTAGAACAGCCTTAAGGTCTGTTCGGCAATTTAAAATGTATATAACTATATGTTCTATTTATATTAAGGTTTAAAATGTTATAATATATGATATATATATATATATAACATAATATTATATACGTGGTCAAATTGTTAATGTGGAAGTTAAAGGTGCTGGAAAATAAATAAGAACAAGACATATGGGTCTATTCGGTTATTTGCATATATAAAACCTTAGGTTATACATTTTATAAAGTTAAAAATGTTATATTATACTCCCTCTGTCCTGAATTGACCGTCCTGTTTGCTTTATGGCACGTTTTTCCACTTTAATATTAAGTATATAAGATAAAATAATTTTATAAAACTAAATTTTGTAATATATAGTTTATCATGTATGGAATCATATGCAAAACTTAAATTTTAAAAATTAATTTATCTTATATGTTAAATATTGAAGTCAAACGACATGTCCAAATAGTAAACAGGACGGTCAATTCAGGACGGAGGGAGTAAGGTATATATAACATAGTATAAATTATGGGGTGGTATTGTAATAAATAAAAGGATATGGTAAGTTAATAAAACTAGATTATATGAATTGTGCCTTTTCGGCAATTATAATAGTTTTTTATAAAAAGTATAGGTTATAAGTTATAATGAGATAAAAATATCATATTGTAGACACCAAAAATTCTCACCCCATAAAGCAAATTCCAGAATAAGAAACACAATAAGAGGGGTCGTCACCTTTCTTTGTCAAAACGTATCAACGTGCGTGCCAAAATGAAACTGTCATTTCATGACAAATCTTTTTAGAAAATCAATTTTCAAACCCGTCCCTTTTTGTTACTTACTTATTTTACCATTTTATTTTTGATTTATTTCACGTTAATCGGTTTCGTTTTACTCACTTATTTTATTTTCCTATTCGTTTTATCTCGGTTCATGCCATTTTGTTACTTGTTTATTTTATCTCATTTCATTTCACAGATACTTTTACTAGTATTTTGTTTGCTAGTACTTGTTTTATTTTGTCTGTACCATTATTATCTTTAGAATTATTTTTATCATTTTATGTACATTCTCGCCAATTCGATTAAACTATCCCTCATCACATTTTATTTTGATACTTCCTTTTTCTATCTTTGAAATACCCCACACTTAAATACAGAGATTAAGATTATTCTAATCCTTATTTAAGAGCCTAATAATGCTTAAGTAGTATTGGTGAGGAAAAATAAATCCAAAAGAAATAAAGAAACGCTTAAAAAGTGAAAAACGCTAAATAAGCGTTAAATAACCATAGGAGGTATGAGACCCCAAATAGCGTATTATATGGACCCCAAAGGTTTAATAAGACCTAAATAATATATGGGAACAACTCCCGAAGAAAACGGATCCAAATAATGAATTAAAACGCTAATAGAGCTTTAGAGCACGTTTTTCGAGAAAACCTGGAAACGTGACTTTAAGTGGTCAAACAGACCCGTAAAAGTTATAAATCATTAAATAATAATTATTAAGCATTTATGGAAGCTTAATAACCAATAAAAATAATTAAACAAGAAAATTCCGGAAAACGAGCCCGGTTAGTGAATAGTACCTAAACCGGGTAAAATAACGAGTGTTTCTGTAGAAGACGAAAAACGCTCCAGCTAGTATAACAGTAAGGGGGCCAGTTTTAATAAGTTAAAAAGCCCTCACACACTCACATACTAGCTAATTAATTAAGAGACAAAAGCAAAAAGTAAAAAGGGTAAAAGTACCCCACTTACTCTCTCACCTCACTCATTTCTCTACTCTCTCATCTCTCTCCTTCCTCCTCACCGATTTCTCTCTCCCTCTCTCTTCTGGCTGCTGCGATTTTGGGAGCTCCACAAGAAGCTCTAATGGCTTCCCTTCTTCATCCTCATGCTCCAAACTCAAAAATGATCACATATTTGTAATCCTCTCATCCTCCTCTATCATTCCCTCTTTTCAAAATTCGAAAAGGATGAGTTTCATCTCCATGGGTTTTCCCCATTTGAAGAGAAAAGCACACCATTATGGAGCTTGGAGTCTCCTTTGCCAACAAGGTAAAAATCTCCATAAAAGATTCAAGTTTCCTCCATCTTCCTTTGGTAACCGATTTTTGCCCATTGTAATGCCTTGTTTTCCCTCTCTCTTTTGAGCATCAATTTCACCTTGCAATGGTGGTAGATTCTCCTTCTTGAACCAAGGGCTAAAACCCCTCCTAACACACCCCAAAGGTAAACCCTAGAAACTTGCTTTAAGCATTTCAAGGAACTAGCATTAATTTAAGGGTTAGTATTTTAATTACACTTGTTTATGTGTGCTTTGGGTGATGGGAATGGAGTTTGGCAACTCCATTCCCCATGTGACCGAATTGTACAAGGAAGAGAGGAGAAGAGGAGGAAAAGGAAAGAGGAAATAAGAGCTTAAGGTAAGAGCTCTTTCTTGAAGGCTAAATTTAATGCATTAGAGTAATGGGAATGGGTAAACCGATTTAAAGAACCCAAAGAATGTATTGGTAATGTAATTGTGGAATTTTGGGTATTTGTGAACTAGTATGTGAATTGTAGGCCTTAGAGCCAATGAATGGTGTATGTGTATTAGTATTGCTATTTGAGGAAGTAACGATGTATTGATATTGTAATTGAGGAAATGTGGTGTATTGAAATTTTGTATGGACCATGTGTGCTGGTAGAACCCTTGTGGTTTGGCTAGATTAGGAATGAGTTTGATGAGAAAGTACATATGTGGAGAAGTAAGAAATGTAGATGAACTATGGCAAAATTTTTGGTAGGAATATGTACATGTATGGATGACTTGGTGAATGGGAAAACCAAGGTGTGTATTGGAGTTAGTAGAGAGGTTTAATAACTATGGAGTAGTAGTTGTGGTAAGAGAATGAAAGGATATAAAATCTGTAGCAAGAGGTATTGGATTGCCTTGGAGAAACTAGGAAGAACTAGAGTATAAGACTTGGTAAAGTGAAGGTTGGACTTGGGTATAGATGGTGTAATTACTTGGGAACGTATTTGGGATGCTAGTAATGGTATTGGTAGTAGAAGTATTGGATGGGAGAATTGAGTTTTGAAAATCTGTAGCAAATGCAAGTAGGAAAAACTAGTGTAAGTGCTGGAATGAATTTAGAAAACAAGTGAGTGGATTAGTATAGAATGGTATGATAAATTAAGGGATGAACTAAGGGGTATTAGGAGGTTTAATTAGTGTTAAAACATGTGGGATTAAGTGTAGGAACAATGGGGAAGTAATGGGTAAGAAGAGGGACTGAACACAGAATTTAAAACTGAAATACTGGGCCGGACCGACCTTGGGACCGGACTTGCAAGGTTGGTCGAGCCCAGACTTACAAAGGCGGAAAAACCTTCTGGAATGGACCGACCTTGGGACCGGACTTGCAAGGTCGGTCGGCCAGAAAAATTCACGTAACAAAACCTTCTGGAATGGACCGACCTTGGGACCAGACTTGCAAGGTCGGTCGGCTTAAAATTCGCCTGTAATGTAACCTACTGGAATGGACTGACCTTGGGACCGGACTTGGAAGGTCGGTCGGCCCCGTAACTTTCCAGCGTAGTACCTTACTAACTTCAACCGACCTTGGGTCCGACCCTGGGTAAGGTCGGTCGGGTCAAACAAAAAAAATAAAAAAATAAAAAAATAAAATAAAATAAATAATAATTATAATAAGTATGTATATATATATTATGTATACCCACCTATACATATGTAAATATGTATGTAAGCACACCAAAGTAAAGTAAGTAAACCAAGTATAAGTGAAAGAATTGTAAAGACTTAGAAAGTATGAATTAGTAAACGCAAGAGTAATCGAGTTAGTTAATGATAGTTAGATTAATCATTCAATTGTATGTATATCATAGGATTTGATTTGTGAACACCGGAGGAACGTTGGGACACAAGTACAACGGTGAACGGTATGATTTCTTCATGCCCTGTATCCTAATCTGGTTACCCCGATTTGTGTGCTTATTTGATCACCTAATAAGATAAATGCATGAATCAGACTATATTGCACTTACTTGTGCTTGTTTACATTGTTCTTGACATTTGTCTTGAACAATAGTTTGTATAATTCATGAAATATATGAATGATGATGAACTGTATTCAAATCTTGTATTGTACTTAAGTATTGTATTGTATTTCGTATAAATGTGTGTTGAACAATGTATTTGTGTATGTGGCTTGAGTGAATGACTTCTACTAATTCCTAACCACCTAACTCCTAACAAAAGTACTAAGTAAATTGGAATGAGTAGAAGTCCGATATAGCTTCGGCCACGCGTGAGGATGAGGAGACACAAGAGGTTGGATCCGATTCCTGGTTCTTAAACTGCTCCACGGCCCAAATCCCTTAAATGGGTAGCATCCTGGATTGGTGAACCAAGTAAATCCCGGTGGTGGGACCGAGTAGTTCCCCGGACCGGAGGTCCCGACGACTTGACTTGAGTAAGTAAGTGTGTAAGAGTATGAGTATGTATGCGTAAGTACAGTGGAACGAGTAAAAGAGTAATCTCCACCCGATTAACCCGGGTGGACCAATGAAGCTAACAAGTATGGATTATTGGGTATGTATTGCGTAAGTACTATGTATGTATCGTGTATGTGTAGCCCGGAAGAAGGTAAGTAGGAATTTGGTTGACTTGTATCGTCTTCCTTGTGTGTATGGTACTGTGTGTATGTATGTATGTCTTGTAGAATATTGTAATATTGTGTATAAGAGCATGTATGCATGTATGTTGAATGAAATCAATCGCATGTATTCGACCAAGTGGTCGGCGTACCCTCACTAGTACGCGAGGTATGCGGTTATCATGCTCAACGAAAGCTGACCCCCTCGGGGAACGTTTTTAGTGTGCAGGTACCCGAAGAGGATATGGTCAAGGCACAAGACCGGTGACTACATTTGGATAGTTAGTAGTAGAATGTAGAGGTGTACTAAGTAGCACACCCCCTACACCTAGGGAGCAAGTAGTTTGTGAGGAATGGGTAGTGTAGACACCAAAAATTCTCACCCTATAAAGAAAAATCCAAAAGATAAAAAAAAATAAGAGAGTCATCATTTTTTTTTGTTCACGTGCATACCAGAAACTGTCATTTTATGGTAAAAATTTTTAAAATCAATTTTCAAAGCATCTGTTTTCAAATCCGTCCCTTTTTGTTATTTACTTATTTCACCACTTTATTGTCAGTTTATTTTAGGCTAGTTAATTCTGTTTATTCGTTAATTTAGTTGCCTATTCGTTTTATTTTGGTTCATGCTATTTTGATACTTGTTTACTTTATCTCATTTCATGTCATTGATATTTCTACTTGTATTTTCTTTATTACTCATTTTCATCATTTTATGTACATATTATCATTATTATTAGTGTTATCGGTACTTCATGTTCGTGTTTTATTCCATGTTTAGCTCGCATTAGAGCTCATTTGTTATTTCCTGCATTGCTATATTGAATTGCTTTGTAGCTTAGCTGGTTAATTGTGGGTGTTGAATAGCTTGAAGGTCTAGCGTTCGAATCTAGAGTTGCTAGTTGGTTGAATTTTTTTAAAAAAATGTCTCTCATGCTCGTTCCATTCACAACAAAAAAAAACGTTGGCTTACTCTTGGCTGTTGATGCACCTCGATTCATCCCGACTGTTGATTCATACTCACAATTCAAGCCCTAAAACCCTGTTCCTTTCCATATAAAAGAAAAATACAACAAACCGTAGCTCACACTCCATTTTCAACCCTGAAAACAAGGGAGCAGCCGCCACCAATACATTCCTTTCTATCCATTCTATCGATCATCTGCCACCTTCCTTCATTCTTTTCACACTGTTGTCGAACAATAAACGTGCCGGCCCTGCTCATTCTCTTCATTTTTGCAAAACTCAATTGCTGAACAAGGGACAAATCTGCTTCCCCTCTGTTCATTCTCTTCACATGGTTGGTGACTAGAAGCATACTGCTGCTCAGCCCTTTCAGCATTTTCTTACGGTAATTTTGCCATCAAACTGGCAAAAGCAAGAACATACATGCTCAGCCCTTTCTTCATCTCTTCACCCACGTTTTTGTTTTGCAACCTACCTGCATACAAGAAGCATACAACTCCCTCTTCATTCTTTTACAAAAATTTGCAAGCCAAACTGGCAGTCAAGAGACGTGCCTGCTCTACCAACTTCTTCTCCATCACTGTGTACATCGATCATCCTCTTCCATTTCAAAAAAAAAAACAAAGAGGACCTTCTTCTTCATTCCTTTCGCACAGAATAAAGAACAACCATCACCCCCTCACTCCCTACCCAGCGACTACCCCTCTCCATGCTGTTGTAAAACTAAAAACAAAACTCATGGTATTTTGCTACCGGAACTGGCGACCAAGGAGGTATGTGCCCTGCGCCTGTTTCATTCCTTCACCGGCGGTAATTTTCGCAACCTAACTGGCGACCAAGGAGTCAAGCTCTGCGCCTGTTTCATTCCTTCACCGGCGCTGGCGAACCAGGGAAATACATGCTCCCGGCTTTGCAATCTTCTCACAGACGGTAATTTCGCATCCTACCTGGAAAACAAGGAACAATATACTTCCCTCTGTTCATTTCTCCTTCCCATCAATATTTTGCTATCTAAGCTGGCGAACGAAGGAACATCTGTCCCTGCTCTCTTCATTCTCTTTACACTAGCTGGTGAACAGAGTAGAAGCCCAATACATCAAGGCCCATTAGATTAGTAGCCCACCGTATATTTGTACAACATAGATAGTGAGTCCATTTACAACAGTTAGGACTGTATATATATACTCCTCTTCTTTGAGGGTTTGATCACGGTAATACACAGATCTTTCTTTAGACCATCATTCTTGTATGGTATCAGAGCCAGCTGCTCTCTTTTTTCTCTTCTACAACGATGGACGATCCTAAAACTCCACTTTCATCGTCTATCGGCACCTCCACTGATGGCACTCTTGGTCAAGAGAATCGGACTGCTTCAGCACCTACAACAAACACACAGTCAATAATCTCAGCTGCAGCAAATTTGGTGAAACTAAGGAAAGACAATTTTATGATCTGGAAAGGTATGATCAAACACTTCCTAATTGGCAATGATCTGTTCAAATTCGTGGAAGGAGACTATCCTTGTCCTTCTTCTCACGTTGATGGAGTTGCTAATCCTGAATATAAGCGGTGGATCCAACAGGATCACATGGTTTCGGCTATTTTACTCACATCCCTTTCTGAATTCATTGTTCCACAAGTAATTAATCTAGAAACATCGGCTAAAGTCTGGGAATATTTACATAAAACTTGTGCTGCTCAAAATAATGCTCAGATCAGCAATCTTTTACTTCAGATTGCCACTATTGAAAAAACAGAAACAGAGGATATTAATAGTTATTTCAATCGGGCTCGTTTCATTGCTGATTCTCTGGCCATTGTTGGACACAAAGTGTCAGATCATGAATTTCAGTGTTATTTACTTAAGGGACTTCCTAGTGAGTATGCTGATGTGGTCTCTAATATTCTCACCAGGTCGGAGGTGTGTGATCCTAGTCAGATTTTACACTATTTGTTATCCAATGAAGCTTGGATTCTGAAACAGAAAACTGCTGCTACTTCTGTATCCCTTAATGCCACTTTTAACAGTGGTCAAGGCAAAGGGAAAAGCACACAGAATTATTCACGCACTCAAGGTGTTCGAGGAAATACTTCCAACAGAGGAAGGGGACGTTCTTCATCCTCCTCGCAGCAGTACACTACCTATCAGACTGCAAACACTAATAGCAACTCAAATCTTTTCTCTGGAGTTCCAGACACTAGGCCAAAGTGTCAAATATGTGAAAAAAGAGGCCATGTGGCTAAGGAATGCTATCATCGTTTTAATCAAGCCTATCAGCCTAAACCACCAAGTTCTATCTCTGCTAATGCTACTGGCAGAATCTCATCATCAGACTGGCTGCCAGATACTGCAGCCACAAATCACTTCTCTCATGATTTCTCCAAGCTTAATCTCTCAGCCACTGATTATACTGGAACAGACACAATAGCCCTGGGTGATGGGTCAAGTCTACCTATTACACATCAGGGTACAGCTTCTATTTCTCTTGCAAATAATAATTTCATTCTGCGGAATGTTATACACAGCCCCTCATTACAGAAACAGCTAATATCTGTTCATCAATTTTGTAAGGACAATTTGGTATTCTTTGAATTCTTTGATGATTGTTTTCTTTTAAAGGATTTGGTGACCAAGAAGGTTCTTCTCAAAGGGGAGGTTAAAGGAGGAGTTTATTGTTTTCCTCCTGAACAGCCTACTTCAAAGGACACTCAGACCACCCCTCAACTCCACTACACTGTTGCTGCTCCCAGTGATGTTTGGCATCAACGGCTGGGACATCCGTCTTTTGCAATTACTAGTTTTACTCTAAATAATTTTAGTCTTCCTGTGACTAAACATGTGAAACACGAGTTATGCACAGCCTGTTGTGCAGGGAAGGCTCAGGCCTTACCCCACTACCCTTCTCCCTCTAAATCCCAGTCCTATTTTGACCTGCTGTTTATGGACCTTTGGGGACCCGCTCATTATGTTTCTATTGATGGATTCTCTTATTTCTTGTTAATCATTGATGATTATTCGGGTTTTATGTGGTTGTTTCCCTTGAGATTAAAATCTGAGGTCTTAGCTGTGTTCTCTGCTTTCTACAACTTGGTTGGTACTGTTTTTCAGACCAAAATAAAATCCATACAGACCGATAGAGGAGGTGAGTTCAAGGGATTAACGAGTTTTATTCAGGAACATGGGATTCTACATCGCTATACTTGCCCTCACTCACATCAACAGAATGGCTCTGTTGAGGGTAGGATCAAGCATGTGGTGAATAAAGGACTGTGTTTATTATCCCAAGCCTCTATGCCCTTGGAGTTCTGGTCTTATGCCTTTCGCACTGCCACGTATTTGACCAACCGTACTCCCTCAAAAATTCACTCTAACCTCACACCCTATTACAAACTCCACAAAACACAACCTCTTCTATATCATCTGCGAGTTTTTGGTTCCTCTTGTTTTCCCAATCTTAGACCATTTAACCAACACAAGCTCTCATTCCGAACCAAGGAATGCGCCTTTCTTGGCTATGACTCCCACTCCACCGGTTACCTATGTTACCACATACCCACCAAAAGAGTTTTCATCTCCAGGGATGTTCAATTCCAGGAGACCCATTTTCCTTTTGCCCACATTAGTTCACAATCCATACCCGAACCATCTTTGCCACAAGTTATGCAGTTACAAATTCCCTCTCCTCTGCCTATCTCTCTTCCATCTACCCCTGTTGTGTCACCCACCACTATATCTTCATCAGAACCTCCTACAAACCACATATCTACTGTTTCCTCTTCCTCCACACAAAATACAACCACTTCGCCTCTTCCCTCACCTCTTCCCACACCTGTCTCACCAGTTTTACCTCCTCCTCTACCCTCACACCCTATGGTCACCAGGCGTCAGACAAATTCTCTCAAGCCTCTTACACGCACTGATGGAACAATTAACTGGTGCTTACCACCCCAACTCCACTCAACTTTGGTAATTCCCGAGGAACCAACATTTTCTCAAGCCATCTGTTTTCCTGAGTGGAGGAAAGCCATTGAAGCAGAATATACTGCCCTACAACAGAATCACACTTGGGACTTAGTCCCTTATCATCCCTCTATGAATCTTCTTGGTACTAAATGGGTGTTAAAGACTAAGCGGAGAACTGATGGAACTCTAGAGATGAGGAAAGCTAGATTAGTGGCTTTGGGATATAAACAATCAGAGGGTATCGATTACTATGAGACATTCAGTCCTGTGGTGAGAGTTTCCACCATTCGGCTGGTCCTATCTATCGCTGTGTCTAATAATTGGCCTATTCGACAGATAGATGTGGATAATGCTTTTCTCCACGGTTTTTTGGAGGAAAAAGTGTACATTCGGCAACCCTCTGGTTTTGTGAGTAAAGGCTATCCTCACCATGTCTGTCGACTCAACATATCTCTCTATGGACTCAAACAGTCCTCCAGGGCTTGGTTTGCTCGCTTAAGTGGTTTCCTAGTCGAAATTGGTTTCACAGCAGCACAGTCAGACCCCTCACTATTTATTTATAACCAGGGAGGACAAAAGGTTTTTCTTTTGATCTATGTCGACGACATTGTTATTACTGGTTCTAGTCACAATTTGTTAAACCGGTTGGTGGCCCTAATTTCTAAGGAATTTCCTATTAAAGATCTTGGTGAGCTACATCAGTTTCTGGGCATAACTGCCAAGCGCACACCACAGGGACTACATCTAAATCAAACCAACTATATTCATCAGATTTTGAAACGTGCCGATATGCAGAATTGCAAACCAAGTGCCACACCCATGACAGACAGCAAACGTTTTGATAATACAGATTCAGAAAAATTTGCAGATCAAACTTTGTACAGAAGTATAGTCGGCAGTCTACATTATCTTGCCTTCACACGCCCAGATTTACATTATGCCGTCAATCGGCTAAGTCAATACATGCACAATCCAAAACTTGTTCACTGGAAAGGAGTAAAAAGGGTGTTAAGATACTTACAGGCTACACCCACCCTGGGGCTCTTCTTCGCTGCGAAACCCCAAGGTTCCATTCGCATCTATGCCGACGCCGACTGGGCCGGCTCTCTGAGTGACCGGAAATCCACCACCGGCTTTTGCATTTTTCTGGGCGATCATCTTCTGTCCTGGTCCTCCCGCAAGCAGCGCACCATGGCAAGATCATCCACCGAAGCCGAATTCAAGTCGGTGGCGACGGCGACTTCTGAGGCTCTCTGGTTGCTTCAAGTCCTTCGCGAACTGGGTGTTTTCCTCTCATCTCCACCCACGCTATATTGCGACAATATAGGCGCTCTATACCTCTCCTCCAATCCATTTCTCCATAGTCGAGCAAAACATATTGACATTGACTATTTTTTTGTGCGTGAGAGAGTTAGGAGTGGAACCCTAAAAGTTTGCTTCTTGCCGTCGAATTTACAAATCGCAGACATCTCACAAAGGTGTTGACTTCTGTTAGATTTTATGACAACAAGTCCAAACTTCCTGTCTGTACTACACCGTTTGGACTTGAGGGGGGATAGAAGCCCAATACATCAAGGCCCATTAGATTAGTAGCCCACCGTATATTTGTACAACATAGATAGTGAGTCCATTTACAACAGTTAGGACTGTATATATATACTCCTCTTCTTTGAGGGTTTGATCACGGTAATACACAGATCTTTCTTTAGACCGTCATTCTTGTACAGAGAACACACATTCATCGCCTCTTTCTATCTCCTCACTTTGGCTAAAACAAAAACCGGCGAACAAGGAGCATCTGCTCCATGTTTCTTCATTATCTTCATTGTAATTTGTAACCCAGCTCCGTGCCTTTGTTCATCGTCTTCCTCACGACAATTTTACTCACTCAACTGAACAAACAAAGAACATACATGTACTTCCTTCATCTCACTCTCGGTAACTTGGCAATCTTCACTGGCGAAACAAGAACATACCGGCTCTGCCCTCTCTTCATCTCTCTCACGGCTCTACCCTCTCTTCATCTCTCTCACGATAATTTTGTTCATCCAAACTGGCGCAAAGAGCATAAAACTCTTCAACTCTTTCGGTTCCTTCACTTGCGAGTGAGCTCTACACTTTCCCCACAAGATTTGCTCGTGCTCACATCAGTTTCGCTGGGGTTTATCATCTGGTAACTTTCTATTGTCATTGTCATCTCAAATATACTCCTTCTGGTTGCGCTTAGTATTCTTGTTGATGATTTCCTTGAGTGTTTTGAGGTCCATGATTACGATTGCAGGAACTCGAAGCTAAGATGGTCCCTAGCATTTTCCCTTTTATTTATATCTGATTTCTGTTTGTATTTTTTTCTGAACATAACCCGACGGTAATCATATTCGCGTATGGTCTCGACTTTCTCCAAAGATGGGTTCTCTCTTTCGCTTAATCTGTTACAGACCTGAATAAAACCGAGATAATGACAAGTTTGAACAGGAAACAATCATCGTTTCTGTGAAGTTCTGGTTGAATTCACGGTAGAATGAAACGCGCTTACAGTGGCTGTGTTCTGCCTCTTTACACTCTCTTTGTCCATTCGATTTCATCTGGCATTTAATCTGTTTTTTTATTGTGTTTTCATGGCCATCTGCAGGTAAATTTTTTGTAATTTTTCAAAATCGTACATAATCCTAACCGAGAGAATACTTTTTTGAAATTGCAGTGCGTTTCGGTTCTTTTGCTCGATCGATACAACTCCATTATGGCTGAATTTTTTTATTTGATGTTTATCCTGAAATTTGTTGGGTTTTGAGGTGGCATGTCTGCACCTTAATCTGGCTCAACCCTTTTTTGTTCTCTCTGCATCTACCGTATGATTTAGGACATTCATGGCTTTTGATTCAGGGGTTAGGTGAAATGTAAAATCGTTTATCCCTTTGATTTAACCCACTTCATTACTGCCATTGAACCTGGTTGGTTTTAATTTCTCATGTTATTCTTGTCTATCGTGCTTGTTTTAATCCGTAGAACTTCGTACTTTGTTGGATCCCGTTGACAGATTAATTTGGGTTGCGTACTGTTTGAATTTGATTTCTTTGTGCTAACTGGAAATCGACAGACCATTCATCTATTTTTGACAATCATGTCCTTGCTTAAACTTCGTCCGGGTGTTTTGTTATATTTAGCTCAGTTTTGCTTGTTTAATTTTACAGTTCTGAACTCTTTGGGCTATCTACTGCATAATGACTTTAGTTAGTGTCTATATTTCTTCTTCGGGTTGATCTTGACCTCTCTACCCTGTATACCGTTGTATCTGATATTTTGTCTACATTCGTGATTGGACCGAGGTATATCTCTATTGCTCGGTGTTGGACAGGGCTGCAGCGTGTTCAGATAATGGGGGTTTAATTCGATTTGGCAGGACTTTTCTCTCATAGTTGTTTGAGTGATAAACCGGGGGCCGGCCACCCCGTAGGTTGGTTTTCTATATTACTTAAAGTTCCTTTTGATCATGACCGACAACTTGTCTATATTCCTAGCATTGTTGTTTGTTGTTTGGTGTTTGCTCCTTGCACATAGATTCATTTTCGAAATCGATTCAAAAAGCATGATTCTAATCTAGTCTTCACTTGAAACCAACTCATTTAATTGCAAAGTCTTGCTTTGTTATGCTATTCTCGTTGTCTTAACATCATCTTCAATTTTTATAGCTGTTCTGTTTTGCCTCTGTTATGATTTCGTCGCTTTTGCTCCATTGTATATGCTCCATTGTACACGTGTTATCTCGCTTCTATGCCCTTCTCGCAACCCTGCAATTGATTGATTCGTTAATCCTGACCTCTATCTAAGCCCTAGTTATTTACCCTATAGGACCTTTTTACTGACAGAAAAGTTTTGGATGTATTATCGCTCCACACCTAACGGGTCTCTCATTCGTTTCGTGGGGCAATAATCTCCTATAACTTCAGAAAATACCTTAACCACCATTATATGTATATAAGAACAAAAGCTTTAAAAACAAGCCCTTAAGGCTAGCTTAGGAGGGCTTAGGATGCGAAATCACCCCATGCCTAGCGGATCTCTCATTCGTTTTATGTGGGTGGAATCCTCCTTTGCCTTCAACACACCCATAATCAAGAGTTAATAAATCAAAATTGATCCATCTCACTTGTTAATATCTCACAAATCAGCCCAAACCTAAGGTTCAAACAAGGCCCAATTTTTAACCCAATCCAACCAAGGCCCAAGGCCTAAATTAGGCACCAAAGTCCAAATCAAACCCAAGGCTCATTTCAGCCCAAAAACATTTCTTAGCCCATCCAAAAAAAAAGCCCAACAATCAAAGGCCAAAATTAGGTAAACCTAAAACCACTTCAGCCCAAATTGAAAAGCTCACTTTGGCCCCAAAGTAAAAGGTCAATTCAGCCCGAAACCTCAAACAAGGCCTAATCCGGCCCAAAACCTCAAATACAGTCCAATTCGGCCCAAAACCTTAAACAAGGCCCAATTTTCAACCCAATCCAAAACAAGGTCCAATTTTCAACCCAATTCAAAACAAGGCTCAATTCAGCCAAAAGGCCCAAACAAGACCCAATTTGACCTAAAAGCCCAAATAAGACACAATTCGGCCCAAAAACCCAATCTTTGATTTGGTTCAACTTTGACCTTGACTCAACTTTGACCAACTTGTACTTTGACCTTAACCCAACTTCGACCCGGTCCAACTTTGACCAATCCGAACTTTGACCCAACTTTGACTCGGTCCAACCTTAATCGACCCTACTTTGACCAACCCAACTTCGACTCGGTCCAACTTTGACCTGGCTTGTTTTTTAATCCCGGCCCAAATTCAATTCAAACCCGATTCAACCCAAACCCAATTCAAACCCGATTCAATTCAAACCTGATTCAGTTCCAACCCGTTCAAATTCAATTCAATTCCAAACCACTCAAATTCAATTCAATTATAAATTCATCCAAATTCAATTCCAATTTCTTTCAAACTCAATTTCAATTCAATTCCAATTCACATCCAATTCAATTTCAATTCAACTCCAATTCAATTTCACTCCAATTTCAATTCAAAATCAATCCAAAAATCAATTCAATCTCATCTCAATTCCAATTTCAATCCAATTCCAATCCAACCCGATTCCAACTTCTACTCAATCCCAATTCTATTCAAAAATCCATTGTAAATTCCAATTCGATTTATTCATTCAAATTCATTTCCAATTCAATTCAAAAATTCTTTTGAATCCCTAATAATTCCAAACCTCATAAATTTCAAACTCCTTAAAGTCTCAATATCCCAAACTCCAAATATCTCATGGACTCAAATTATCCCTCAAAATCCAATTACCCCCGCACATTCGAATGTCTCACAGACCCGAGTGTCTCACAGACTTTGTTATCCCAATGATTCGAATGTCTCACAGACCCGAGCATCTCATAGACCCGAGCGTCTCACAGATCCGAGCGTCTCACAGACTTCAACATCTCAAGGTTTCAGATGTCTCATAGACCCGAGCGTCTCACAGACTTCGATTTCTCATTCCTTCCATCATCCGAATATTCTAAATGTCTCATAGACCCGAGTGTCTCACAGACTAGCATCCCAAACCCAAAAACTTCTCAAAACTCCAAACTCCTCTAAATCTCAAACCCCTCAAACCGTTAAAACTTCCAAAATCCTGAACTACGTAAGGTCTGATCTCAACATGAAGTTGAGTACGTAGGCAGCCCACACAGGGTGCGACCCCATTCCAAACAAAAAATCCTTTTCCCACTCTAAGGTGGTACTCATACCTCTTCAAGCATTCAAGTCTCTCCTACCTCACTTTAAACCCTCATGCCTTTAGACTTTGGGTCTTCTTCATCCATTCAACTCTTAAACCTTTCCTCAATCTTTCGCTCTACATTCAACCAACTCTTAACCTGTCAACCCTTTCACTTGGTGCTAGCTGGGCAGAAAAGCTTGCCTCATCCACTCTCTTTTCTCTCTTCCCGTCCTAATCATATCCTTGGCTTTGAAATGAATCTCTTCAAAAAGGTTTTAAAAGAAGGCAATCCCGATAATTGGAGATCGAGGTTTCCTCGGGCACCAATCCGAAGTCGTGGTCGTTGCCACTTCTAAGGGGTGTAACCCAGTGCGAACCCACAACAGAATCTCTAGTATGACCAGATAAGTCCTATCCATAGGCAACAAATTCAGAGTCAATTAACGGTTCTTAGAACCCTCTTTCATTTCCTTCCTAGTATTCTTAGGTCAAACTAGGTGGCGACTCTAGTCAATTTCCGCCCTTAGGGCATAAGTCCGCATGGAGCCCATCGAGAGCAGGTGTAGTGCACACTTGCACTCCCCCTTATGCTTTCTGGGAAAGACGGACGATTTAGTAGGTATTTGAGGGATGCCAGAATAACAGGTTTTCACCCTCCACAGAATGGCATTTTCTAGGATCTCGGCTTCTTAGTCAGACCATATTTAGATAGACCCCCCCCCCCTCATACCGAAAAATCACCCTCCACAGGTAGTAGTTAGACTCTTAATGAGCATGTATGGAATTGAAAGAGGTATTCTACTTGTATAAGGATCTTAGTAAACTCGGTATATTAACATGTATTGAACTTATGGAGTATTTTATTGAATGGGAAGTCGTAATACCTAATTGGTAATTGTAGTGAAGCTTGTATTTGTGTAGCACTCGGATATTCCGGTCCATCAGACCGATGCTGTATGTAGAAGTAGTAGCCTTGTTAGTCACGTGGGTGACTAACGGCATTGTATCACCCACTGTATGTAAGTAAGTATCCGCTGCGTGACTCGGAAGCACGAGGAGATTGGACGGTAATGATTGTATTAATGGTAGGGGTGTTACAATCTTATTTACTGCTATTCGTACATGCTTGATTCGATTTCCCATTTATTTGCCTGTATTTTTTACCATACTAGTACGATTTCATTATTTCATGTATCTGTTATTATAGTATATCGTCATTTTATATTTCATTATGTTTAGTATTTCATTATGTACATTCTCGTAAGAAGAAAACATTTCTTTAGATAAAACCGTCTCGTCTTATTGTACATTTGCATTCAGAACATTTGCGCTTTTAAGGAATTATTCAGTTCGAGCTAGAACTCTATTTTATTTCTCACATTTTAAGATTGAGTTCTGTTATAGCTTACTTGGTTAGTGTGTTAGTGAGAAAGGCAATTGAGTTTGAGTTCGAAACCTGTTTTTGTTTGCTCCTTCTCTTTTCACGGCCCGCATATCAAATGCGACCCTCCTCATGTCTGGGCCGATTTTGTAACTTAATATACCTCAAACAAACCCATTCATTTTTTTTAATAGCCTCATTATAATAAGCCCATTTAAGAGTCTTGATTTTCTTCTTACAAAAACCCTAAGTTTTCTATTATAAGGGGAACAGTAGCCGCATCTGATTTTCTTTCCCCATCGTTTTCTCCACTCCCGTCGCAGCCTTCTTCTTCCCCGATGAACTCTTCATCCATCGTTCTTCCAAAACAGAAAACCAAAGAACAACCCTTTGCTTGATCTCAAAACCAAATTGAAAACGCCCTAAGCATTATCCACACGTCCACACCTTCTTTCTCTCATCCCTATCTTCTTCCCCCGTTTGAAAACCGACCCAAACAAGCCTCCTCCTCTGTTCATCGAACCACACAACGAAACCTTCACATTCCATAGAGAATTAATCTGTTTGTTCTATCTCGATCGATTACGACGCCGCTGTGCCTCAATTTAAACAAAGTAAACTTGGTTCTCTAACCAAGAAACTTCTTCTGTATCTCCATCCCTCTTCACATCATTTCACATATATTTCTTTTTTCCCTTGCGTTTCACTCGCCAGAGGGACCAAATCGATGAAGGCGAAGTAACATCAGGCTCTACTGGGAATTCGTTTCCGAAGAGGGAGCCAGTCCCCACCTCCTTTTTATTCCCACTTTGATAAATTTTTCGAATCGTTAAATCAGGGCTTCAAATATTCATTTCATGTGCCTCTGATTCGCTTGGAAAATGAAAAATGTTCTTCTGATTTTGACTCACTCTCTCGTTCCTTCATACAGTTGAAGAATGAATCATTATAGGTTTGGCATTCTTAATGTTGATTGTTGTGCTGATCTAATTCCGGTTTGCTAGTGTTGTTGGGTCGAGAATCGATTTGCATCTTCATTAAATGACCCTTCTCGGGTTAATGTATACTCCTATAATGTATGTGAACTTGCTGGTGCACTGCTTTACTTTTTTGAAGTCGCTGGGATACACTTTTAAATTGGAACATGAGACTCATGTTCTGTCCTTGGGAATGGTAGATTTCGTTTACACAGCTTGATTCTGTCACACCGCAGAGTATAGTTTGTCTGTTTGATACTTGAATTCCACTTGTAAATCATCGGTACCCTTGACTTCATCTTATTCTCACTCTATTTCTGCTTTGGTAACCGTTTAGTTTCCTCTTTGATTGACTTATCTCTTCACACTAACATATTTCTCTATTTGTTGACTATTGTTGATCTGTTGATAAAGTTTCAGTTTGAGGTTCACAGTGTCGATCTCGATAAGAATGACAGCCGACACAATGCTCTTCCTGAGTGAAATCTGACTCTAAATTGCATTTTATTTCTATCTCTGTCTGCTAAATCACAGAACTAACCTTGTTTGTTTGTTGTCTTTTTGGCCTGCCACGCTGTTTTGCAGGGAATTTTCATCCCCCCTCTCGGCTTGCAAGCAACCTGATAATGGAATGTGGTTCTTGCATGCTCACGAACTATCTCTCCCGATGTTTTGAATTTGTGTCTACAATGGCTGTTAAAAGAAGACAAACCACCTCTGTTCATCCCCTGGTTGGCACACTTCAGGTTTGTAAATTCGTTGATTATGCCTTGTGGTCTGATTCGAAATGAACTATGTCATCATTGACAAGAATCTGAAGATCGTCATGAGTAACTTGCGTGAGCAAAATTTTGGCTCATCACCTTCTCGACTGTTTTATGTACTAATCTCTGTCTGGAATTGTGGTTTGTGTCTCCGAATTTTTTTTGAGGAAACTCGTGTTCTCTCGGTATGCATCTTAAACCGTGGATAATTTCTGATCATTATCATATTCACCCATGTCTTTTTTTTTTCTGAGGATCTTTATGCGTTGTTATGTTTGATCTTCCGATATGCTAAGGTGACAGCCTGTAAACCTAGATCGAATTGGCATGGTACATTTACTTTGTTTTCCACTTTTGCCGTGGCTGTCCAAATATAGTTTAAACTCATTAGCTAGTTTTTAGAGTCCAATTCCAAAAGAAAGAGCAAAAGAGGATTTCCATAAAATGAATAGAAATGAAACTTGGCGTTTCAACAACTCAGTTTAGTTTGTTTTTTTTTAATCAATTTTGAACTACCATTCATCATGTATATAATGTATGTGATTCATTTCCTTGTATTATTATCATCTTTAAGCCCTAATTATTAGCCATTTAGGTCCTAGCCATTAGGATAGAGGGTGTCCCTTGGCACTTAGTGGGTCATGCATCCTTCTTGGCCAAGGTGATACCCTAAATCTTAAAACACACATTTAAAAATATGTATATATGTATATTATGTAAATAATGAACTTTTTCAAATCCAAAATTCTTCCAAACATCTATCTCCTCTCTTTCCAGCTTAGATCCCAAAATTGTCTCACTTTCAATGTTTTCGTTACTGCACATAAAAAACAGACATTTTACCTCCACATGTTTTCTTTTTAAAACTTGGTTCAAAAGCCCAAAAATAAAAAATGGACAAGTCCAAATACCTAATCCAAGTCTGAAACCAAAATTCCACAAATCATTCCTAACCCAAAACCAGCCCAAGCCCAAATTCGGCCCAAGCCAAAACCCAAATTCGGCCCAAGCCCAAGCCCAAATTCGGCCCAAGCCTAAACCCCAATTCGGCCCAGGCCCAAGCCCAAATTCGGCCCAAGCCCAAAACCTAAATTCGGCCCAAGCCCACATCCGGGCCAAGCCCATGACCTTGACCAAAAATGTTGACCTTGACCAAAAATGTTGACCTTGACCCAACTTGGACCCAATCCGAACTTCAGCCTAGTTCAAGCTTGAACCTCTATCCAATTCGAACTCGACCTCAATCCAAACCGAACTCCAATTCAATTCAAACCTATTTCATCCAGCTCAATTCAACTCAAACCCAAATACATTTCATCCAATCAACACTCAACTTGTAAATTCCTTTCAAAATCTAAAAACCAAAAAAGAATTTCAAACCATCACTTTATTCAAAAAGAAACCATTTTGTGGAATTTTAAAGGAAAAACTCTTCTCACATCACAGAAAACTCTTCTCAAATGCAGAAAGTTCTTCTCACATATAGAAAGTTTTCTCCTAAAACATTTCTCAAAATCAGTGTTTATTCGTCGTGAATTCCGAACAACTTTAGAAATTTCTAACTTAGTTTTCAAATCCAAAATAAACCGTTTTCGGGGAACATGAAATGTCTAACACTTTCAAAACACTTTCCTCCTAGTTAGACATCACTTGTCTCCCTTTCCGAATAAAAATCCGAGGCGGGGCACTGGGGTCGTAACCTCCCTTGACGCAGCCTGGATCTCTTTAGGCGGGGCATTAGGGTGACAAACCTCCCCTAATTGCAGCCAAGGTTTTTACAAGGTGGGGTGCTAGGGAAGTAACGACCTTCCTAGTCGCAGCCGGGATTTTAGAATCGTCTAACTCTCTTCCACTCGATTTCAGTATTTTCGACTTTTGATGTTTTAAACCCGGGAGTTAGAGACTTTATTAGGGTTTGACTGAGGACATCTCATTCATGGTGTTTCTCTCTAAATCCTATTTTTGACATAAATTCATTGCCCCATCTTTCGAGCCTCGGCACTTATCATTAATTAGGTGTCGTGTTCGAGGGGGTACATAGGGTAATCCCTCGGGATTATCCGCCCTTTTACAACAAAAATGATTTTTTTGGTTTTAAAAACTTTAAGAAAGACAATTTTGACAATCATTCCTCCAAATAATTCAGTCTACCATCATCTCATTCTAAATTCGAAACATCCCAAAACCTCAACCCTTTTTGAATCTCAAACCTAAAATACCCGGGATCTCTCCCAAATACCAATTGCCTCACACATACCCAAATCATCTTCAAAACCCTAAATCATTCCAAATTCAAACCATCACCTGAAATACCCCAAACCTTAATAAGTTGTTTAAACATTAATTATGATATAGTAAGACTAAAAAGAGTCTTAGAAACATTAGTAAACAATTTAGTAAATAGTAAATACAATTAATTGCCTAAAGGGCAATAAGGGCAAAATATGCTCTAAGCTTGGGATAATCTTGGTTAAGGCTTATTGAACTTACCAAGACCTTAATTATATATTAATGAGCCTATTAAATCAATTACCAAAGAAAACCAAGCTTGAAAACCAGTTAAAACACAAAATGTGCTTTAAGGAGTCTTAAAGCACGTTTTTGAAAAATTGTCTTGTAAATGAGTTTTGAATGGCTAAATGTCCATCATTACTCTTTAATTAATATGTGTACTACTTAGTATCACATTTGGAAGTTTAAATCAATGGGAAATCAAAAATTTCACTTCTAAGTGCCTTGCTTTTATGAATAGTAACTAAATAAGCTAGTTTGTAACATATGTTAACATAAGTAATTTAATTGATCAATTAAGGCTGGGTAACCCCTTATATTATATGGGGGCCGGTTTTTGTATGTGGTGAGTCACCACCCTTGTCAATTAACCAGCAAATAAATAAGTAATTAAGAAAGCACTATTTGCTTTTGGTAACAAATATCTTCAAAAGCAACTACAATCAGTGATTCTCTCCATTCCTTCATTTCCTTTTGCTGTCTATGTATCCCATCTCCTTCCTTGCTCTCTTTCACGGTTGAAGCAGCTCACCACCAGACTTCATCTTCAAATCCTTGTAACTCCTAGCTCACTTGGCCAAATCAAAAACTAAGACCACCAATCTCTTAGTCTCATCAAGCTCTTCAACTTGGTCCTTTCAAATCTTCAAGAGCTCCATTTTGGTGCCAAGAGGAATCTCCATGGAAGGAGCTTGAGTCCATCTTTTCACATATTATTGTTCTTCTTTGCTTCAAGGTAAGGAAACTCAAAGAAAAATGATGTTTCCTCCATGTTTTGTGTTGTCTGAAAATTACCTTAAATGGTGTCCTTATATTGCCTTGTTCTAGCTTCATTCCAACCGTTCAAGGACTAGGTGGAGTCCTCTCTTGACACATATTCAAACTCTCTTCAAGTTCTAAGGTAAAACGATCACCTAAGTGTTCGAAGACAATATGTGTACTAAGGGTTTATAATGAGATGAAGCACAAAGCTTGTATACTCATTACCTTGCTTGTATATTGTTTAGAAGTTGACAAGCAAGCAAATGCCCTTACCGACTTCTGAAACAAGAAAGAAGTTGTGAGGAAAAGAGGTAAATATGCTAACCAAAAATAGCATATAATGCTTCAGGAAAATGAGCTAATATTGCTTGTTGAAACTACCTAAAGAGCAAATGGTAAATGACTCAGTAAAATGTTCTCAAAGAGACTAGTAAAAGGACATATGTATTGTTGTGTGTATTTGCAGGTCAAAGGCAAATATATTGTGGGAGATTCAATGTTTAAGATTTAAGCATTTTAAGGCCTAAGTGCCATGCAATTTAAGCTATGCACTATGTTGTAATGTGGTGTATATTTGGTGAAGTTTGTGTATAAGAGTGTTCTTGGTGGATGTTAGTGTTCTAGTGTGTTTAATGTGTAGACAATGTGCTATGGCTTAGTGATATTCTAGGAGAGTCCATGTCGAAATTTTGGAAATGTCCAAGAAGTTTTAGGTATTTATATAAGGTTGGGTGAACTGGAAATGTTAGAGAATGACTAAGTGTTTTACAAGAGAAGAAATAATGCTTAAGTGTTGATGGATTTTATAAGAAGATTGGGTAACAAGTTAGATAAGGACCTAGGTGTGTTTAAGATGATATTTTATCATTAGAATATACCTAAGATCATTTGGGAAGTTTATACATATAATGGGTGTGAAGAACTAATGCAACAAGACTTGAAAAATGCAAGTACGTCAATTCTGTAGCTTGGGTCCGGGACCTAGGTTATGGGTCATGTTCCGGACCAGTATGAAAAACAGGCCGTGAGTTTCTAAGACAATGTGGTCGGGACTTGGGTCTTGTACAAGGACCCGGACCACCCCCCTTAAATTACCCGAGAGTTTTTGCCTAGAATGGTCCGGGACTTAGGACCTGTATGAAGTCCCGGACCACCCCATTAAAGAGGCCGAGAGGTTTGTTAAGTGTAGGTCCGGGACCTTAGTTGGGGACCAAGTCCCGGACCACTATATAAACTTGGTTCTAGGTTATTAAACGATGTCTAAAGGTGGGGATAAGTTAGAGTTGATGTTATAAAGTTATGAAGGTCATGTTAGGAGTGTTATAATGACATTTTAAAAGATGACAAGTCAAACAAAAGGTGGAAGTAAGATAACTAGAGATGTGAAGTAGAAATGTTAACAGTGGACTAGTGCGTTAATTAACCGACGTTACTAAATGTGTATAGGATTCTCTCAAGGTGGAAACCAGTCGAAGCAAGGGCCAAGGTATGGTTTTCTTGCAGTCTGTTGCCTACCGGTTTACACCGGCTTGTGTGTTGTTTGTTTTCTGTGTGTTTATGACCTTGTAAGACTTAAGTCATGTAACGAGTTTACAGTTGTTCATATTATTATGTTGTTGAGATGTGACTCATTTCCCTTGTGTGTGTGTAACAAGACTTAACCACTTGTATGTGGCCTGTGTATTGTGTTACAATGATGATCTTCTAACAAGTGCTAACGGGAAAGTGAGGAGTCCGGTAGTTCCAGCCACGCGTGTGAGTATGGGAGTCGATGTCATTTACCGGTTCGATTCTCTTTGTATGTTGAGGTTGTTTTCCAATTTGGTTTCAATCTTCCCTTTAGCTTATCCAAGGCTATTTTACTAACTCACGTCGGGCCACAGGGGCATACTATGTTTATTCGGCATGCTTGGGATCACTATATCCGACACACCTTGTGATTAAGCTATCCGTTCAATTTTAAATGACGGTAGCGAGTTATGTAACGAGCTTAGCATGAGTTTGGCAACAACCTCTAGGCTCTCAATGTGATCTAACTTTGTTGGTTCGTCTCCTAAAAGGGATTCGTTCTTGTGTGTTATGTGTGATGTCATTTGATGTGCAATACTCTTGCTATGCTAGTGTATGTATGTTGTTGTTGTGTAAAATGAATGGCATGTTATCATGACAAATGGTTGCGCGTATCCCGGTAGCCGATGGGCTGCGCGTTAGCCATACCAGCAAAGGGTTGCTGACCCCCTTTGGGGGCTATGTTTATTTGCAGGATGAGGATCGAAGAAGCGGAGTGGCTTTAGATCTAGGCTGATGTAATACTTGGCTAAATTTTGGATATCGGGCCCGGGATGCGCCTGTGCTCCCGTGGCAATATGTATTTCAGTTATTGACAGTGTACAATGGAAGTTTACAGTGACAGTGTATAATTATGGGTTGTAAGTTAAATACTCGGTTATGTGTATATGTACTTATGGTTTTAGTTCTATGCTCGGGAGTCTGATCATCAGACCGGTACAACTTGTATTTATTCAGCCTTGTTAGCCACGTGGGTGGTTGACGGCGTTGTAGCACCAATCGTTTAGTTATTGTTTAGTTGTTTAATTTCCGCTGCGATTCCAGTTATTTTTAAGTACATAGTAGGGGTGTTACAAAAAGTGGTATCAGAGCGAAGTGTCGCTCTGATGACTAGAATACCGAGTTTAGGTATATACCGAGTTAGGAAATCTAGCAATAGTTACTAAAGTGAACAGTTATGGATAGGTTAACCACTAACTAAGTGTGGAAATACCTTGGAATCGGGAAGACACTACAACCGTTGGACCGATAAGTGTGTAAGCATATTGCTAATAAATGTTCGTGTGAATTCAGATGTCAGGTAGACCACGTGGTAGAGGCCGCGGACGCGGTACTAATGAAACTGGGGACCAGGGAGAGAACCCTGCGGCGCAAGTTATGGCCGACGCTGTTGCGGCCGCCGTAACCCAGATGGTCCCACAGTTAGTAGCTGCGGTGCAGCAGGGGCAACAGCCCGGAGTTCAACCACCACCGCCACCGCCAAGAGAGACCAACTGGGTCAAGGCGTTAGCTGATTTAAGACCACCGTCGTTCAGTGGGGAGACCGACCCTGGTAAGCTGGAGGCGTACATCTCTGAGATGGAGACCGCCTACGAGACCTTGAATGTGCCCGAGGAGGTCAAGGTCCGTCTTGCCGCTTACTACCTGAAGGGTTCGGCACAGAGTTGGTGGAAGCTAGTGAGGGAGGGCAGAGTGCTGACCCGACCTTTCAGTGGAGGGAGTACACGGCTCTGCTGCGAGCGAAGTACTACCCGATACATGTGCAAGAGGCTAAGCGCCTAGAGCTGGACAATCTGAGGCAAGGGGATAAGATGACGGTAGATGAGTACTACTCAGCCTTCATCGGACTTATCCACCTGTTACCGGATCTGGGTTACTCAGACCGAATTCTAGTGAACCGTTTCTACAACGGACTGAGCTACCGCCTACGCTATGGCATGGGGCCTACTGGATATACTACCTTGCAGGTAACGAAACAACAGTGGGATGTGAATAAGTATGTACAATGTGTTAATGTGATTGTGAGTTTATTTTTGCGGGGCATAACTAACACCCTAAATAATAGGAGTGCTATCATGCCGCTGCTATAGTAGAGATCACCGTCCGTCTGAGGGACGAGGAAAATGCACTTAAGCGCAAGGCCACGAGCGAGGGTCAAAGCACGCAAGGGTTTGGGGGTGGAAAGAAGAAAAAGCCATTCCTCAGCCCAGAAAGGACAGCAACAGGGTGGCAAGGGCCAGGCCCAGACCACCACTGCTGAGGAGCCGTTGCAGCTCACCACCTATGCATATGCGGCTAAGCCCCTGCGCTCTCAGCCATTCAAGGGTAACCAATTAATTCTGAATAATGAGTTTAAGTGTGTGATGTTAAAATGTGAAGTGTGTACTGAATGTGTGATGTGTTAGCAGCTAGCACGGGCTCTGGACCGGAGCGCCACTATTACTGTAAGTGGTGCAACGGAGACCACCCCGGCAAGGACTGCAAGGGAAACGATGTGCAGTGCAGATTCTGCAAGAAGATGGGGCATCGTGACTACGAGTGCTTCCAGAACCCGAATGGCAGAAACTACAAGCCTAGGGGACAGTGGAAGGGTAAGGCAGCTGCGATTACCGAAGGCCTGAAGCCGGCTAATCAGCCACCCACCGACCAGAGGTATACTGATGCCCAGAAAGGGAAGGGATCGGGATCCAGCAAGGCCGCCCTGAATGTGGTGGACCGGTCTGAGGCACCAGGACCCTCTTCTAGACCAGGTACCGCCTAAACCGTTAATGGAATAAGTGATTGTATACCGCATTACATGCATGCGTGTTAGTGAGTCTAAGTGTTCTACCATGTGAGTAAAGAATTAAGGTATAATGTGAAAGTCACCTAAGTTAGGTAATTTGAAAACGTAGGAACCTTCAATATTTGCTATCCAATCCCACCCGCACCAAACCCTGAAGAAACCACCATCAACATCACCGACTTTCCAATGGAGCAATGTCAGGTCATCCAGCCAGGTATGATACTCTTAAATGGATACCTGACACCGGAAGCACAAATCCACATCATCCGACGATGCGACGAACTGGGAACAGCACCCGGAGGTTTCTACACACCCGAATACCCGAGTGGGTCAAAAATGAAATTGAAGATGATGTGCATGGGTAAGGACTGGAATCCTTACACCAAGTCATATCAAGACAAGCGAGCTGAGGATGGAGTAACTGTACCAAGTATACCTGAGGAGTTCCTTGCGGCCGTTAACCACGCCGTGGGAATTGCTCAGCATGTTGAATCTGATTCAATACCAAGTGTGAAAGCCGATCTATGTATTGTGAACTTCTACCAGAAAGGAGGACGTTTAGGTTTACACCAAGACAAGGACTAGTCACCCGAGTCTCTAAGTAAGGGAGAACCCGTGGTGTCTTGGTCCATTGGTGATACCGCAGTGTTTATGTACGGCGAGCAGAAGCGTGGTGATCTCGCAAAGAAGCTGATATTGAAATCAGGAGATGTGTTAATCATGGGTGGGCAGTCAAGGATGTTATACCACGGTATCAAGAAGATCAAACTGAATACCGCACCTTCGACAGTGATCAATGCCACACACATGAAACCCGGACGTTTGAATTTGACCTTCAGACAGTTTTAGCCCTGTGTAATATTGTAATTTGTTAAACCAGTGTATGTTGGGGATGTGTTATGTGTTAATTATATCATCAGTGTAAACCAACTAGTGGTGTAAAGGGAATGTTAATGAATAAAGTGGAGTTGTTTTGAAATGTGTGAACCGTGTTGTTACTATATACTTATAAGTTTGCCAATTAATCAGGCTGTGCACTCGGAACGGGAGGTATACTGAGTGTCTGCAATGAAGCAGAAGCCGGCATAAGCGGCACAATCCTCACCGGTACCTTCCCAGTTAATGGGGTGGATGCATCGATCTTGTTCGACTCCAGATCCTCACATACGTTCATTTCGCTATCTTTTGCGAAGAGGCTGGGGTTAGACGGTGAAGAGATGCCTGACTTCCTAGTCACTCTCCCGTCGAAAGAGCGGATCAGGTGTGCCCGCTACCACTGAGGCGTTGTTGTACGAATCAGAGATGAGGAGTTTCCAATCGACTTGATAGAATTCGATGGACTTGGTTTTGATGTGATTATCGGGATGAACTGGTTGGAGCGGTACAAGGGCAGAATCCTGTGTGCCGAGCATCAACTGCTTCTTCGGAGTCCGTCTGGGGTTACTATATCATACCGCTAGAGGCCCAGAGAGCCTTCGACACAGATCATCACCGCCATGGCTATGTATCGTGAATTACGACGAGGGAATGATGTATACCTCTGCTATGTCCAGGACATAGAGAGAGACCTAGAGTTTAGCCCAGATATGCCGGTAGTGTCGGAGTTTCCTGATGTATTCTCAAAGGAACTGCCGGGCATGCCGCCAGCATGGGAAATTGAGTTTGAGATTGATTTGGTTCCGGGAACCGGACCAATAGCGAAGGCGCCCTATCGTATGGCTCCAGCAGAGATGACTGAGCTCAAGGAGCAGCTGAGAGACCTACTTGACAAGGGATTTATCCGCCCTAGCGTTTCACCATGGGGAGCGCGGTCCTCTTCGTGAAGAAGAAGGACGGTAGCCTCCGCCTTTGTATTGACTATCGAGAGCTGAATGCAGTTACGGTGAAGAACCGTTATCCTTTACCACGCATCGACGACTTGTTTGATCAGTTGAGAGGAGCATCAGTATTCTCCAAGATAGATCTACGATCCAGTTATCATCAGATTGCCGTCAAGGACAGTGATATTGAGAAGACAGCGTTCAGAACCAGATATGGACATTATGAGTTTACGGTTATGCCGTTTGGTTTATCCAATGCACCAGCTAAGTTCATGGACCTAATGAACCGCTTGTTCCAAGATCAGTTGGACAAGTCAGTAGTAGTCTTCATCGACGACATACTTGTGTATTCGAAATCAAGAGGTGAGCATGAAAGCCACCTGAGAAATGTGTTACAGACGTTGAGAAAGAATCAGTTATATGCGAAATTTTCTAAGTGTGAATTTTGGTTGGACCAAGTTTCCTTTCTTGGTCATGTGATTTCTGAGGCCGGGATCGTTGTTGATCCGGCAAAGATAGATGCAGTGCGCACCTGGCCTAGGCCGAAGAAGTTACCGATATCAGGAGCTTCCTCGGTCTGGCAGGTTATTATAGGAGGTTTGTGAAGGACTTCTCCAGTGTCTCGAAGCCGATGACTTCCTTGATGAAAAAGGATGCTCCATTCGAGTGGACAGACGACTGCGAGAGTTCTTTTTAGAAGCTTAAAGATGCTCTGACATCTGCACCAGTCCTGACTATACCAGACGGTCCAGATGGTTTTGAGGTCTATTGCGACGCATCAGGTAAGGGTATGGGTTGTGTGTTGATGCAACACGGGAAGGTCGTAGCATACGCCTCCCGGCAGCTGAAGAAACACGAGGAGAACTACCCTACCCACGATTTGGAACTGGGTGCCATTGTCTTCGCACTGAAGATATGGCGACATCATTTGTACGGGGTAAGCGTGACAATTTATTCCGACCACAAGAGTTTAAAGTACTTGTTCACTCAAAAGGAGTTGAACATGAGACAATGAAGGTGGGTTGAATTTTTGAACGATTATGACATTAACTTGCAATACAAAGAGGGAAAAGCAAATGTGGTAGCTGACGCACTGAGTCGCCGAGCACACTCTCTCCATTCGTTGGTCTCTCATACTAACTTGGTTGAAGACTAGTGACACCGGTTCGAGTTCAAATTGTTGAAAATCAGAAGAACACAAACCTGTTTTGTTTGATCACAACTTTGCTTCGCTGCAAAGGCCTGAAAACGAGCCAGCAGCCGGTCAAGAGCCCGAACACGAGCCAGCAGCTGGTTAAGAGCCCGAACACGAGCGAGCAGCCGGTCAAGAGCCCAAAGACGAGCGGGCAACCGGTCAAGAACATGAAGACGAGCGAGCTACCAACCAAGAGCCCAGAGATAAGTAAGCAGCCAACCAGGAATCCGAGCGTGTGCAGTCAGTCAGAAGCCTGAAGACGGACCAGCAAAATTTCAGAAGAAGTTCAGCTCAAAATTCCCCCTTTTAATGACTTTTAGAATTGATGTATAGGTTTTCCCCTAGCATTCTTTTCTCTCTTGTCAATTTCTGAATAGACTCCATGTATAGGTTTATACATTCCCTTTGAATTTATTCAGATCATTGTGTATAGGGTACCCCACTCCCTATTTTGTTTGCGAATGACCGAGCATCAAAATCCATATTGAGAAAATCCGCCACTTTGAAAACACACGCTTTCAAAATTGTTTTCCAAAACTTGGTTTCTTTTGGGCATGCACGTGTAAAGAAGAGAACAGATAAGGAACGACCCCTCACAGTTACATATTCATAAATCACTATATGGGGTGAAAATTCATGGTATCTACGGAAGGCGTCCCCTGAATAGACACACCAATAATTACAACCGAGCACAAAGCAAACCGCATGCATTGCATTCATTACAAAAAGTCCCATGCATTCTCGGTCAGTCCAAATTTGTCAAACATGTGCAAATCATGTCCACCTCAAAAATTACATAATCATGTGTTTCATTGTCACCAACACTATACACCAGCTTTCATCCCAAATATCTCGACCGCCAAAGCTCGATCTCGGAGGGATAGAAAAGAAAATCAGGAAGTTCAAACCTCTCCAAATCCAGAATCACCATGGGCACCAGTGACCAGAATGATTGAGAAGAAAGAAAAAAGAAGAAGAGTGCAGTCGTTTCCATATCATGGGGCTACCATGCGGGAGTTGTCACTCCCTAAAAAGTCCTAAAATCCAGGAGCAAGTCACCAACCCGACAGCAACCCTGACAGCTACACCTTCTTCAAGGCCGACATTGAAAGGATGAGCTTCATGGACCATCAACTAGAACTGACTCAAGTGAGACTAGGTGTAGCCTTACCACGCATGCATTGCATAAAAAAAACAACACAAGAAAAAACAAACATTCAGTCAAAACCTGAAGTCAACCATCTTCATTCATCATTTTCAGCATTTGATGCATCATATACATAGTAATTCCATATTATCACAACACATTGCATGGTAGATCGTTGCATTTGCATACTCCCGTATCGAAACGACGTCTTTGGCAAAAATCTTGATTGGTTGTTTGAATAGAGCGCGTGAACCGCTAAACTCTCGACCCGTCAACGAACACAAGGGTCCAATCAAAATCAGCACCACAATCCAAGTGAGTAGGGTGCGAAGAGCGGTATTTTCCCTTTAATTTCAAGTAAACGTTTTGGACATTCCACTGAGCGACGAGGGAAGGTAAAGAGAGTCAATCGAGGTAAAACCATGAGCGACATGTGCATTCCTTCAGCACATAGAGAGGCACAATAAACAGTGAGATCAGTGTCAATAACAAGATAAAAACTGTGATTCATGCAAAGATCCGAGAAGCAGTAAGAAAACAATCATTGACTAATGAGAATGACGAGGCACTTAGGAAGAAAATCTCCACAAAACCAAAAATCTTTGACTGCCTTGCACATAATCTTTTAGTGAGCCCCGCTGAGCCTTCCAAGATAAACCTTTTTGTGCGAACTCCACAATACGCCAATCGACACATATACTTACCTACCCTTGCAATAGAGGACCCCGAAAGAGCCAGAGCCATGGCCACTCCCCACCATCTTTCACAAAACAACAAATGAAAATGTTTGAAGAAATCAAGGAGTCAATGCAACTCAAAATCCAAACACGAAAAAGAACACCGAAAATGTTCAAGAAGATCAATGAGCCAATGCAACTCCAAAGCTGAAAGCCAAAATACAAAGCAGAGAATGCTTGAGAAAGTTGATGAGCCAAATGTGATTTCAAAAATACAAAAATGAGAAGAAAGTTCAAATCATAGGCTAGAAGAGGCAAGAAGGAGAAATCCAAACCAAAAGGACCAATGATGTCCTGAAGAAAGCGATAAGGGGTTATCAAAACCCGTCTAATCATTCCGCCCATGGCAAAGGCGAAGCATGTCCTCTATTGCACAAAAGCTCCACAATTCCCAAATAAATCCTCCAGTCCCATGTGACATACATCATACCCCTCAGCCCCGTTATAACCCAATAAAAGACCTCTGACTCGTTAGTTGATGAGCGTTAACTGAAAGTACCGGATCTGAAACATGAATCATAAGCTTCGTACTTGTTATCAGCATGTCCCGTCATACCAAATGAGCAAATGAGTGTGACCTTACCCCACAGGGTCCTTAGAGTGCGAGTGACTCTTTGATCTAAGCACCAAAATATAACAGCCTACCCCCATTGCAGGTGAGGAATTTGTAAGGATCGGAAAGTCCATGACCTCGGAAGAAATTCTTTGGAAAATACTGCTCTGAGCATTGAGAGTCATCACACCATTAGCACACACGACCATACTCACGAGAGATTGACCCGCATCCCTCCACGAGAGGAAAGTGATTCATGCATTCTTGTTCAACAATCACTCAAGATCGAGCCGAAGGTGTCTTATATTCGTAAACCTCATATTCATAGAGGTAGAACCATACCCTCTCTAAAAAAAACAGCATATGCATTTTGCATCACATTTCACGCCTAGTGTCTGCATGCATCATATTCTTTTCATCTTCAACATCTAACCGGTAAGAACTATGCATAGTCTCGCTGAAAGTCAACCTCAGTTGTAGTTGTTGAAGCATAACTTCCAATTGAAAGATGTCAACTGGAGCCATCCCAGACCATCATGAAGCTACATCGAACCATCTCGGAGCCATCCTAGGCTATCCTCGAGCTGCATCGAACTAAACTAAAGCCATCCGAGGTCGTACGAAGACAATTCCGGAGCCATCCAACGTCATGCTCGAGCCTCATCAACACCATATCCAGAACCAAACTGGAGCCATGCGGGAGCCATCATCCGACATTGAATCCATCCTTGGAACTACACAGGGGGCGTCCTAACAGTCCGAGAACAATACAGGAGCCACCTCAAATCCATGTCAGAGCTATTTCATCACCAAGGTCTTGCCTACAGAATTTTGAACTACGTCAGGTCTGATCTCAATACGAAATTGAGTACGTAGGCAGCCCGCCCAGGGTGCGACCACCTCACAGGCGAAAGTTCCCCTTTCTTCCTCGCTCACAAAATTGAGCCATCTCGTAGCCCTACCTGGAGCCATCTCAAGCTATCCTGGAGCCATCATGAGAGAATCCTGAAGTCATAACCAGACCAAAGCCATCCATCCATGACCAAGAAGTTATCAACCACAACAAAAAGATCTACCACATCATAATACGTCAAACACAACACAATCCACCAATCACATCAACCCACCATTCGACTCAAAATCCAAAACAAATCGAAACCCACCAACCATCCCGAAAATCTCAATCCAAATCGAAACCCATCAACCATCCCAGAGTCGTTGCTCACAAGGGAGTCACATATCAAACAAGAGCCATCTGACCGCACTGGAGCCACCCAATCACATCGGAGCCATCTGATCATACCAAAGTCATCCAGTCATATCAAAACCATCAAGTCCCCAAAGTCACTTATTCATAAAACCATCCTTTCGAAAACCGACCACAAAATCACAAAACCAAAACAAAAACTCAAGAGCCATACTGGAGCCATCTCGAAACTCTGGAGCCAAGAGTCCTACCAAATCCCGAAACTACAGTGCACATCGGGCGAGACTGTCAAAGCAAAACCAAAACACTAGTCCCACAATGACGAAGTCAAGGGCCACATCCACCAAAAAAACATTCGACTATCACATCCCCCATGAAAACAACCAAAAAACATATAATCCCGAACTAATACACAATTAAAATCATCCTTCAATCAACCACTCAAAGCAGCGAGTTTCGTACAACTCCAATCAAAGTATTATAGGCCCGTCATAAGTCCTATAGCTAGACATCAAGAGGTGTAGTTGAGGCCCGTCATTAGTCCTCATACATTTCGAAGATGCATTCTAGGCCCGTCATAAGTCCTAGAGCTAGACACCGAGATCTAGTTGAGGCCCGTCATTAGTCCTCATGCATAACCCATGTACCGATTGTATTCTAGGCCCGTCATTAGTCCTAGAGCTAGACATCAAGAGGTCTAGTTAAGGCCCGTCATTAGTCCTCATACATTTCGAAGATGCATTCTAGGCCCGTCATTAGTCCTAGAGCTAGACACCGAGATCTAGTTGAGGCCCGTCATTAGTCCTCATGCATAACCCATGTACCGATTGTATTCTAGGCCCGTCATTAGTCCTAGAGCTAGACACCGAGATCTAGTTGAGGCCCGTCATTAGTCCTCATACATTTCGAAGATGCATTCTAGGCCCGTCATAAGTCCTAGAGCTAGACACCGAGATCTAGTTGAGGCCCGTCATTAGTCCTTATGCATAACCCATGTACCGATTGTATTCAAGGCCCGCCATTAGTCCTAGAGCTAGACATCAAGAGGTCTAGTTGAGGCCTGTCATTAGTCCTCATACATTTCGAAGATGCATTCTAGGCCCGTCATAAGTCCTAGAGAAAGACACCGAGATCTAGTTGAGGCCCGTCATTAGTCCTCATGCATAACCCATGTACCGATTGTATTCTAGGCCCGTCATAAGTCCTAGAGCTAGACACCGAGATCTAGTTGAGGCCCGTCATTAGTCCTCAGACATTTCGAAGATGCATTCTAGGCCCGTCATAAGTCCTAGAGCTAGACATCGAGATCTAGTTGAGGCCCGTCATTAGTCCTCATGCATAGGTTGATTGATCGTATTCTAGGCCCGTCATTAGTCCTAGAGCTAGATACCGAGATCTAGTTGAGGCCCGTCATTAGTCCTCATACCATCAATCACCGCAATCTAGGGCCCGTCATAAGTCCCCGTGCACCCGCACCCATAAGAACAAATCATAAACCACAGTGAGAATTTTTGGCGCCCCGTCAACCTTGATCCAATTCTGCAAGGGCTTGCAAAATTGAATCAAGGGGAACCATCTGTAGACACCAAAAATTCTCACCCCATAAAGCAAATTCCAGAATAAGAAACACAATAAGAGGGGTCGTCACCTTTCTTTGTCAAAACGTATCAACGTGCGTGCCAAAATGAAACTGTCATTTCATGACAAATCTTTTTAGAAAATCAATTTTCAAACCCGTCCCTTTTTGTTACTTACTTATTTTACCATTTTATTTTTGATTTATGTAGGATCGGGTGGCTAACTCAAACCAATCAAAGGTGTGAGTCTAAGGATTGGTTTGACTCAATCAGCCTTCGTAAATGAGAAACACTCTTTGATGTAGAGGCACTCAATCGAATTAACTAAACTAAGGGTGCGGAAGACTTTTGCGGTAATTATAGCGAAACGATGAAAAGAGAGAAGGACTCTGTGGAACTCAGCAAGATACACAAATAAGCTATTTCATTTCCTGGTCAAATAAAACAACTTACAAATGCCCACTAAGTAGAAAGGATCTACTTAGCGGTTTTTCACTCACTCACCCAACACACTTTCTAATCAGAACAATGGTAAGCGTAGTGAAACTAGGATCTTCCTAGACAGACTCTATCGATATGCACAAACGAATCTAGTAGTTCTCTCTCTCTTTTTCTCTATCTAAAATAGGAAAAGCTTTCTCTAAACAAATGCTCTGAATGATTCTCTTTGGAAAGCTGCAATGAGAAACGAAATGACAACTCTCTTATATAGTGGAGCCGGTGAGGGAGTCTGCTTCCGAAATATCTACCATCTGAACGTTGTAGTTGCTTAAAATCCGGTCCTAACTTTTTGAACGTTGCTAAGCCTTGGCCCTTAATTTTCGACAATTACCAATCCATTGGACGACTTGGCAACGTTCAATTATGACTTTCACGTCTGATGTAGTGACTGACTCTGTCAGTTCCGAAATTTCAGGAACCAATGACTCTTTCCTTGAATTTCGGAAGTGGAGCCATATTTCGGAAGCTGAAGCCAAGTCTTCTGATTAGTGCCATGTTGAGAGAATTTTGGTCCAAGTCTGAACGTTGATGACCGTTGTAAGTCAATGTAGTTGTGTACTTGCTCCTTAATTTTCGCAACTGACCGACAGACTCCTCGAATTATCAGAAAGTCAAGGCTTTGGATTTTGCTCACATTTTGCATGAATTTCGGCCAAGGATGATAGTTGATGACTGTTATGGTTAGGTGGACGTTGCTCCTTGAATTTCATAACTGATTGATGAATTCACATGATGGACTCTCTCGCTCTTTCAAGGTTGACTGACTCTGTCTTGTTTTGAGAAGTGTGATTGACTCCTTTGATCTGGTTGACTATCTCAGCAACACCTTCATACTCCAACAGTTTCCCCCTTGTTGCTGATGATAGCAAAACTCTTTTTGTGAATCCCGAATGATCAATCTGCAAAACAAGACAAGAGCAAAAAGATTTTGGGGAACCACCCTGTCCAGTTCCCCCTTAATCACAGCATAGATTGAGTAACTCTTGTTAGAGTTCCCCCTGAATCGATGAGCACAATTTGGCAAACCACAACCTACTAAGAGAGATTGGAAAAGGAATATATGACTAAGTTAAGAAAACTGCAACCAACATGATCTAGTACCAACAGAGTAAAAACGAAACAGAATATCCAAACTTCACCTAAGACCTAGTCGCACAGAGACAGAGTCAATCCAGAACATAACCGAGTGACCCGTTTAGAGAGACGGGATTCACTACTTCCCCCTTTTTGCTGTCATCAGTAACAGAAGTTTGCAACAAAGTCTAAGTCAATCCGTACATTAAAAAACAAATAGACTGTATCCATAACGCAAACATACTTATGGACGACAAGGGGCAAGAAGTATTGTCATATTCCACAATACCTTTCATTGCCACATACTCATAACTTGTAATGATCCCTGTTGCATTGCATTGTATTTTTGAAGACTTTATAGCTCTATATTTGCAATTCATAGATATTTAACAAGTTTAAGCACACAGGGACTGTCTCCATCCCCTAGACTTTTCTCTCCACCCATGTAACAGCTTTGGGCCAACTTTCCCAGGTTTCGCATCCTTAGGAAGTTAGGTGATAAAGCACCCTTAAAGGCTTAATAACCGAGTGGACGAGGTCCGTTTTTGGTTCAGGAGAAAGAAGTTAGCGGAGTACCTTGCCTTTGTCCTCTCCCTTCTTCTTCTTTTTTTTTAAATGAAAATCGCTAAGGGATACAAAGAACAGACATAGTCTATCGATATGAGAACACAGATTGACTCAAACAGTATGCAAACAGCACCTACTAATTATTACAACCAAGGGAAAAGAGAGATTACCGTCTTCCGTTGATTGAGTCATTCCGAGTGCTGAACGGAGTGCCTCGAATCTGGTGGTAGGAAGAGGCTTGGCAAAGATATCTGCTAGCTGATCCTCTATTGGAACAAAGTCAAGTTGAATTACCTTTTTCTCAACACAGTCCTTCGAGAAATGGAAATGTATTTCAATGTGTTTGGTTCTTCAATGTGTTTCCAGAGATTTTAAAAGCACAATTATTATCACAAAAAATACCAATTTGATCTCAGCAAAATTTTGCTTTGTAGAGGACCAAGAGTCTAAGCATAGACAAAGGAATTTTGCATTGCTAGATGTACTCTTTCGATCATGGAGGGAATCTATCCAGTCAAAATCACTAAAACCAGATAAAGTAATATAGGGGAACGAATGTACCATAGATGAAGTTGACTGGTTCCTTTTCAGTGTCGAAAGATTCGCTTGACCGCCTTGAGATGGGACTGTTTGGGTGCTGCTTGAAAGCGAGCACATAGACAGACTTGGTCGTCAGAATGTATGGCATTTAGACACTTCTTGTACGTATTTCCTTCTTTACATCCTGTGGTTCTAGAGATCCTGTACGTTCATCAAAAACTTTGCAAACGACATATGAGAGAAGTACTAAATTGAATCTTTTACAAATTTGAAAAATGCTTAATAGACTATCTTGAAGTCCAGTGACCAGATGGACTCCATCTACCTTAAACTTGGAGGGGTTACCTACGGTGCCAACTCCCATGATTTCACCTTGGTTGTTGTTTCCATAGGTGACCTTACCTCCTTTGTAGGATGAAAGCGAGCTGAATTTGTCGGGATTTCTAGTTCTGGAGCACCCTCTGTCCAAGTACACATAGTCCATCTCCACGCTCGCTTCCACCTGCAAAAAAATCACTTGGTAGTTTTGGGAACCCAAATATGCATCCCCTTTTTGAACCAGATTTTTTCAGCTTTTCTCGTGCCTCAAGGATAAGATTGAGTCGCTTGATATTAAATGACACATCCTTGTGAAGCTTTTCACAGGCACTATCTCGATGTCCAAGACTCCCGCAATAACCACAAATCTTAGTGGGAGGAAGATTGACGTATTTTTGCTGTCCTTTCCACCAAGAATCAAAATTTTCTTTTTGTTGCTGGCGCTTGGGTTTGTTGTTGGATTTGGACATATTTTTAGGGATATCGAATTTACCTTTATGCCACTTGGGCTTCGATTGAGTGGATCCAACTCCAGATCGTATATTGACTATCTCTTGGGAGAGTTTTTCAACTTCCTTTCGAAGATTATCACGATCTTGACTAACTTCCTTGATCTTGGAGTTGGCCCACTCGGGCAATTCTGATGGAGTGACCTATTTGATGAAATTGACTGGTTTGAGAGAGAGTGCATGTTCCTTTTCTTTCAATTTTCGAGAGAGTTGCTCAACAGAATAGGTTAGAGAGATAACTTGAGATTCTAAACTATTTATCTCATTCTGCAAAGAACAACACTTGTCAGCGAAAACAGTGAGGTCATGTTTGAGAGAGTCAATCTGAGTGAGTGACTCTTCCTGTTCCCTTTGGTTGGATTCAGTAAGACTCTTGGTTTTGTCGAGCTCCTTTTTAAAGGAGTCAACACGACGCCGAGAGTCTCGCAAATCCAGTCTAAGTGAGCAGGAAATAGTCTTATGTTCCTCAGCTTCATCTCTCAAAGCATACATAAGACTTTTTGAGATCTCAAGTTCCTCACTTAACTCGGAGATTTTTCTGTTAAGATCAGCTTTAAGAGAGTTAGTTTCAGAAGACATTTTAGCAATTAAAGTCATAAAGCCCATAGGAGATATACGATAAAGATCTGTCTCAAGATGAGAGCGAGTTACCTCTTTGTCAGGGATCATGGACTCAGTCGCATCATGTGCCATGAGACATACTAGGCCGCTGGACTCTGTGTCTTGATCGTCGGAGTCTGAGTCACCCCAACCGACGGCTGCCATTTCTCGTTGATTGACTGTCAGCCTAAGCAAGGCTCTGATACCACATGTAGGATCGGGTGACTGACTCAAACCAACTCAAGGTGTGAGTCTATGAGATGGTTTGACTCAATCGAACTTACACTTGAGACGTAGAAACACTTATATAGTGGAAAGCTGCAATGAGAAACGAAATGACAACTCTCTTATATAGTGGAGCCGGTGAGGGAGTCTGCTTCCGAAATATCTGCCATCTGAACGTTGTAGTTGCTTAAAATCCGGTCCTAACTTCTTTGTGAACGTTGCTAAGCCTTGGCCCTTAATTTTCGGACAATTACCAATCCATTGGATGACTTGGCAACGTTCAATTATGACTTTCACGTCTGATGTAGTGGAATGACTCTGTCAGTTCCGAAATTTCAGGAACCAATGACTCTTTCCTTGAATTTCGGAAGTTGGAGCCATATTTCGGAAGCTGAAGCCAAGTCTTCTGATTAGTGCCATGTTGAGAGAATTTTGGTCCAAGTCTGAACGTTGATGACCGTTGTAAGTCAATGTAGTTGTTGTACTTGCTCCTTAATTTTTGCAACTGACCGACAAACTCCTCGAATTATCAGAAAGTCAAGGCTTTGGATTTTGCTCACATTTTGCATGAATTTCGGCCAAGGATGATAGTTTATGACTATTATGGTTAGGTGGACGTTGCTCCTTGAATTTCATAACTGATTGATGAATTCACATAGATGGACTCTCTCGCTCTTTCAAGGTTGACTAACTCTGTCTTGTTTTGAGAAGTGTGATTGACTCCTTTGATCTGGTTGACTATCTCAGCAACACCTTCATACTCCAACAATTTATTTCACGTTAATCGGTTTCATTTTACTCACTTATTTTATTTTCCTATTCGTTTTATCTCGGTTCATGCCATTTTGTTACTTGTTTATTTTATCTCATTTCATTTCACAGATACTTTTACTTGTATTTTGTTTGCTTGTACTTGTTTTATTTTGTCTGTACCATTATTATCTTTAGAATTATTTTTATCATTTTATGTACATTCTCGCCAATTCGATTAAACTATCCCTCATCACATTTTATTTTGATACTTCCTTTTTCTATCTTATTTACTGCTATTCGTACATGCTTGATTCGATTTCCCATTTATTTGCCTGTATTTTTTACCATACTAGTACGATTTCATTATTTCATGTATCTATCATTATAGTATATCGTCATTTTATATTTCATTATGTTTAGTATTTCATTATGTACATTCTCGTAAGAAGAAAACATTTCTTTAGATAAAACCGTCTCGTCTTATTGTACATTTGCATTCAGAACATTTGCGCTTTTAAGGAATTATTCAGTTCGAGCTAGAACTCTATTTTATTTCTCACATTTTAAGATTGAGTTCTGTTATAGCTTAGTTGGTTAGTGTGTTAGTGAGGAAGGCAATTGAGTTTGAGTTCGAAACCTGTTTTTGTTTGCTCCTTCTCTTTTCACGGCCCGCATATCAAATGCGACCCTCCTCGTGTCTGGGCCGATTTTGTAACTTAATTTACCTCAAACAAACCCATTCATTTTTTAATAGCCTCATTATAATAAGCCCATTTAAGAGTCTTGATTTTCTTCTTACAAAAACCCTAAGTTTTCTATTATAAGGGGAACAGTAGCCGCATCTGATTTTCTTTCCCCATCGTTTTCTCCACTCCCGTTGCAGCCTTCTTCTTCCCCGATGAACTCTTCATCCATCGTTCTTCCAAAACAGAAAACCAGAGAACAGCCCTTTGCTTGATCTCAAAACCAAATCGAAAACGCCCTAAGCAGTAGCCACGACGGCCACCACCTTCTTTCTCAATCGAACCTATCTTCTCCCACGTTTGAAAACCCAGAACCCAAAACAAAGCCTCCTCCTCTGTTCATCGGAACCACCAACGAAACCTTCACATTCCATAGAGAATTAATCTGTTTGTTCTATCTCGATCGATTGCGCCGCTGTGCCTCAAATTTAAAGAAAGTAAACTTGGTTCTCTGACCAAGAAACTTCTTCAGTATCTCCATCCCTCTTCACTTCATTTCACATATATTTCTTTTTTCCCTTGCGTTTCACTCGCCAGAGGGACCAAATCGATGAAGGCGAAGTAACATCAGGCTCTACTGGGAATTTGTTTCCGAAGAGGGAGACAGTCCCCACCTCCTTTTTGTTCCCACTTTGATAAATTTTTTGAATCGCTAAATCAGGGCTTCAAATATTCATTTCGTGTGCCTCTGATTCGCTTGGAAAATGAAAAATGTTCTTCTGATTTTGACTCACTCTCTCGTTCCTTCATATAGTTGAAGAATGAATCATTAAGAGGTTTGGCATTCTTAATGTTGATTGTTGTGCTGATCTAATTCCGGTTTGCTAGTGTTGTTGGGTCGAGAATCGATTTGCATCTTCATTAAATGACCCTTCTCGGGTTAATGTATACTCCTATAATGTATGTGAACTTGCTGGTGCACTGCTTTACATCTTTTGAAGTCGCTGGGATACACTTTTAAATTCGAACATGAGACTCATGTTCTGTCCTTGGGAATGGTAGATTTCGTTTACACAGCTTGATTCTGTCACACCGCATAGTATAGTTTGTCTGTTTGATACTTGAATTCAACTTGTAAATCATTGGTACCCTTGACTTCATCTTATTCTCACTCTATTTCTGCTTTGGTAACCGTTTAGTTTCCTCTTTGATTGACTTATCTTCTTCGCTAACATATTTCTCTGTTTGTTTACTATTATTGATCTGTTGATAGAAGTTTCAGTTTGAGGTTCACCGTGTCGATCTCGATAAGAATGACTGCCGACACAATGCTCTTCCTGAGTGAAATCTGATTCTAAATTGCATTTTGTTTCTATCTCTGTCTGCTAAATCACGGAACTAACCTCGTTTGTTTGTTGTCTTTTTGGCCTGCCACGCTGTTTTGCAGGGAATTTTCATCCCCCCTCTCGGCTTGCAAGCAACCTGATAATGGAATGTGGTTCTTGCATGCTCACGAACTATCTCTCCCGATGTTTTGAATTTGTGTCTACAATGGCTGTTAAAAAGAAGACAAACCACCTCTGTTCATCCCCTGGTTGGCACACTTCAGGTTGTAAATTCGTTGATTATGCCTTGTGGTCTGATTCGAAATGAACTATGTCGTCCTTGACAAGAATCTGAAGATCGTCATGAGTAACTTGCACGAGCAAAATTTTGGCTCATCACCTTCTCGACTGTTTTATGTACTAATCTCTGTCTGGAATTGTGGTTTGTGTCTCCGAATTTTTTTTTAGGAAACTCATGTTCTCTCGGTATGCATCTTTAACCGTGGATAATTTCTGGTCATTGTCATATTCACCCATGTCTTTTTTTCTGAGGATCTTTATGCGTTGTTATGTTTGATCTTCTGATATGCTAAGGTGACAGCCTGTAAACCTAGATCGAATTGGCATGGTACATTTTACTTCCACTTTTGCCGTGGTTGTCCAAATATAGTTTAAACTCATTAGCTGGTTTTTAGAGTCCAATTCCAAAAGAAAGAGCAAAAGAGGATTTCCATAAAATGAATAGAAATGAAACTTGGCGTTTCAACAACTCAGTTTAGTTTGTTTTTTTTAATCAATTTTGAACTACCATTCATCATGTATATAATGTATGTGATTCATTTCCTTGTATTATTATCATCTTTAAGCCCTAGTTATTAGCCCTTTAGGTCCTAGCCATTAGGATAGAGGGTGTCCTTTGGCACTTAGTGGGTCATGTGTCCTTCTTGGCCAAGGTGACACCCTAAATCTTAAAACACACATTTAAAAATATGTATATATCTATATATATATATGTAAATAATGAACTTTTTCAAATCCACAATTCTTCCACACATCTATCTTCTCTCTTTCCAGCTTAGATCCCAAAATTGTCTCAGTTTCAATGTTTTCGTTACTGCACATAAAAAAACAGACATTATACCTCCACATGTTTTCTTTTTAAAACTTGGTTCAAAAGCACAAAAATAAAAAATGGACAAGTCCAATAACCTAGTCCAAGTCTGAAACCAAAATTCCACAAATCATTCCTAACCCAAAACCAGCCCAAAGCCCAAATTCAGCCCAAGCCAAAACCCAAATTCGGCCCAAGCCCAAAACCCAAATTCGGCCCCAGCCCAAAACCCAAATTCGGCCCAGGCCCAAGCCCAAAACCCAAATTTGGCCCAAGCCCACATCCGGCCCAAGCCCAAAACCCAAATTCGGCCCAAGCTCAATCCAAATCCGGTCAAAGTCCACAAAAGTCAAACCAAGTCCTCAAAAGTCAAATCAAGTCCACAAAAGTCAAACTTTGACTAAAAAGCGTCGACCTTGACCAAAAAGCGTTGACCTTGATAAAAAAAGCGGTGACCTTGACCAAAAATGTTGACCTTGACCAAAAAATGTTGACCTTGACCCAACTTGGACCCAACCTGAACTTCAGCCTAGTTCAAGCTTGAACCTCAATCCAATTCGAACTCGACCTCAAGCCAAACCGAACTCCAATTCAATTCAAACCTATTTCAACCAGCTTAATTCAACTCAAACCCAAATACATTTCATCCAATCAACACTCAACTTGTAAATTCCTTTCAAAATCTAAAAACCAAAAAAGAATTTCAAACCATCACTTTATTCAAAAAGAAACCATTTTGTGGAATTTTAAAGGAAAAACTCTTCTCACATCACAGAACACTCTTCTCAAATGCAGAAAGTTCTTCTCACATATACAGAAAGTTTTCTCCTAAAAACTTTTCTCAAAATCAGTGTTTATTTGTCGAGAATTCCGAACAACTTTAGAAATTTTCTAACTTAGTTTTCAAATCCAAAATAAACCGTTTTCGGGGAACATGAAATGTCTAACACTTTCAAAACACTTTCCTCCTAGTTAGACATCACTTGTCTCCCTTTCCGAATAAAAATCCGAGGCGGGGCACTGGGGTCGTAACCTCCCTTGACGCAGCCTGGATCTCTTTAGGCGGGGCATTAGGGTGACAAACCTCCCCTAATTGCAGCCAAGGTTTTTACAAGGCGGGGTGCTAGGGAAGTAACGACCTTCCTAGTCGCAGCCGGGATTTTAGAATCGTCTAACTCTCTTCCACTCGATTTCAGTATTTTCGACTTTTGATGTTTTAAAACCCGGGAGTTAGAGACTTTATTAGGGTTTTACTGAGGACATCTCATTCATGGTGTTTCTCTCTAAATCCTATTTTCGACATAAATTCATTGCCCCATCTTTCGAGCCTCGGCACTTATCATTAATTAGGTGTCATGTTCTAGGGGGTACATAGGGTAATCCCTCGGGATTATCCGCCCTTTTACAACAAAAATAATTATTTGGTTTTAAAAACTTTAAGAGAGACAATTTTGACAATCATTCCTCCAAATAATTCAGTCTACCATCATCTCATTCTAAATTCAAAACATCCCAAAACC
Source organism: Limonium bicolor (assembly GCA_023374045.1). NCBI lineage: Eukaryota > Viridiplantae > Streptophyta > Magnoliopsida > Caryophyllales > Plumbaginaceae > Limonium > Limonium bicolor. The sequence goes on from CM041778.1 coordinate 304,314,950, forward strand.
TCAACCCTTTTTGAATCTCAAACCTAAAAAACCCGGGATCTCTCCTAAATACCAATTGCCTCACACATACCCAAATCATCTTCAAAACCCTAAATCATTCCAAATTCAAGCCATCACCCAAATCCCGACTTCTTCCAAACATCTAAAGTCTCACAGGTCTAAGTGCCCCACAGACTCGAACATCTCAATTTCTCCATCATCTTAAGATTTCAAACCTCTCACAGGCCCGAGCGCCTCACAGACTCACACACTTCAACCTCTTCCGCCATTTTAATATTCAAACGTCTCACAGACCCGAGCGTCTCATAGACTTTGATATCCCATTACTCCCACTACATGAACATCTCAAATGTCTCATAGACCCAAGCGTCTCACAGACTAACCTCTCAAAAACCTTCAAAACCCCAAAATCTCCAAAATCCAAAAATCGTGAACTACGTAAGGTCTGATCTCAACAGGGAGTTGAGTACGTAGGCAGCCCATCTAGGGTGCGACCCCATTCCAATCCAAGAAACCCTTTTCCCCTTTCTAAGGTGGCTCTAATATCTCTCAAACTTTCTTCAGCTCCTATAAACTTCAAACCATCAGACTCCAAGTCTTGTCTATTCACTCAACCTCAAACTTTTCCCAAATCTTCATTCTATACTCATCCGAATTCACTAATTCTTCTTCTTGGCGCTAGCTTGGCAGAAAAGCTCACCTCAACCACTCTCTTTCTCTCTTCCTGTCCTAATCCTATCCTTGACTTTTAAATGAATCTCTTTAATAAGGTTTTGAAAGAAGGTAATCCCGACAATTGGAGACTGAGGTTTCCTCGGGCACCATTCCGAAGTCGTGGTCGTTGCCACTTCTAAGGGGTGTAACCCAGTGCGAACCCACACAGAACCTCTGGTATGATCAGATAAGTCCTATCCATAGCCAACAAATTCAGAGTCAACCAATGGTTCTTAGAACCTTCCTTCTCCTCCCTTCCTAGTTCCTTAGGTCAAAAAAGGTGGCGACTCTAGTCAATTCCGCCTTTAGGGCATAAGTCCGCGTGGAGCCCATTGAGAGCGGGTGTAGTGCACACTTGCATTCTCCCTTATGCTTTCTAGGAAAGACGGACGATTTAGTAGGTATTTGAGGGATGCCAAAATAACGGGTTTTCACCCTCCACAGAATGGCATTTTAGGATCTAAGCTTTTCAGTCAAGAACCATTTAGATAGACCCCCCTCGTACCGAAAAATCACCCTCCACACATATTATATGATATTAGTATATGGTATAACATTACATAAATATTATGTGGTCAAAATGAAATTAAAAGAAAATGTTGGGCTGTAATGAAAATATAAGGTTAGGAAAATGAAGTTTAGACTATGGTCTATAATGTTATAAATGTTATAACAATTATATGGTATTAATGTGATGTTAATGGAATTAATATAAGTAAGTATATTCACTTGAAATAATGTGATAAAGAGTAAATAAATGAGAATAATCATCTTATGTAAGATGATAAAATGTGTCATATAATATAAGAGTTTTATAATTCATGAAACTTACATGTATATATATATATAAATACGAGAGTCATATATACAAGGATGAGTATATATTATGGTTGGAAACCATATAATATAAATGGTGAAGGTTATTACATGAACATAGTTTATGAACTATGATCGGATCGGGGTGCTGACCGAGTAGGTCTGAGGTGTTAGTCTCAGACCAGCCCTGCTTGGAGATAAGTATTTGCCAAAGAGATAATGCGGAAGCTTTTTGTGTAAATTTGTCAAGATAGGATTCTGTTTATATTGAAATTCAATGTAAATTACAACCTAGCTTCCTATCTTGGGATTCGATAGAGGTACTCTGTCTCATCCAACACTCGCTCTACTCTTAGCATAGATCAATGCGTAACAAGGAGTAAAGGGGATTGTTTTGTGTGCTCTCTAGGTAATAAATACCTAAGCTAAATGACAAAGTCTCACTAAGATATCTCAAAAATAATATCTCTCTCAATATGATGCTCTCTATCTCTCTCTCTTGAAATGTGGAAGTGAAAGCTCCAACGATTACAAATGACTTCTAGGTGCTTAAATACTGATAATACTCGAAGTAACTGCTCCCATTACGTGTAAAATGACGTTTCCACGACTTCCCACGATCTCCCACTATGCATTGGGCGGGAAATATCTCAGCAGCTCTGTAGTGGGACTCGTTCTGGCCCTCTTTCGCCTTGTCCGCCTTGATTTTCGGGCCTGATCATATTTGAATGTGTGTGACAGTTATTTCCTTGTTTTCTCCACGTTTTACCAATAGAGGTTCATCTTATAGCTTCTAGCACTTTCCAAGAGAATATTATGTCGCAGAACGACTCCCTGTGTAGTCAAACTCCTTCGTCGACCAGACTTACTCTGATGCTATTATTAGTGATACTTCTTCTGTCACCAGACTTGCTCCGTTGCCATAATCAGCAAAACCTTGGGTTCCAACCATTTCTCCCTTTTTGCTGATGATGGCAAAGGGAACCGACTCAGTCAAGGTGAGATAATGTTCTCCCTTAAGTGGAGCATCATTCATAAGATGAGATGAAATCAAACAGCTTGACAGATCGAGTCGGTTGACAACCAAACTACGTCTGTCGTGACTCTTTGTCTGTGGGCAGGCTCTGGATGACTTGTACTCTGTAGTGGGAGGTACTATTCACTCATACTCTCTTTGACTTGTGCAGACGTTATAATCTGAGTGGTTAAACTGGTGTAAAATTAAAAGAAAAGAAATTAAAACTCAAAATAAACGTCGGGCTGCAAACAAATCCCGGTCGTAGTAGTATAGCGAATTGTAAGCGACCGGATGTCGAACCATGGGACTAATGTACATATAATAGTACCTAAGCGTGTCACAGGAGGGGGGATTATTGACTTGTAAAATAAATAAAAAGAAAAGATAAAATAAACTAAGTTGATAGAAATAAAATGGAACTCTGGGTCAGGTTAATATAATCTGCATAATTAAGCTATCTCTACTGGTTTAATAATTTGGCAAGGTTCCTGTAATTATCTTAAGGACTAAGTTATAGCCTCATAAGAACTCGTTCACCTGTAATGCAAGGTTCTAATCAAGGTTCAAGCAAAAGCCTGCGAACGGCAGAGGAGTATTGAGGAATTACATTTGCAACTGAATACTAACTTATTAAATCATAACAAGTTTCCTCCAGTTTTACGTCTTAATTAACCTATCTATTTATCACCGGTCTGATCAAAATAGACTTAGGAAAGCAATTTAATAACTCATGACATTTATTAAAAAGGTGCGAGATAACCTTTAAAATGTAACAAACTATATATAATTAAAACCAGTAAAAATAATGCATAATTAATACAAACACATAATAACCATTCCCGAGTATACTTAAACTAGCCTAACATATTAAATAGATAGACAGAGACAAGAGTAATAGAAATCATCCGTAATCACTCCGGCTCACTCTGCTATTTTGTATACGTAGGGCTAGAGGTGGATTTTGTGGAATGTGGAAATAAATAAAAATGGAGAAGGCGGGAGAAGAGAATGAGATGGCGTGAGGTGTGGTGAAGTGGTCGTGGATTGTATGGGTCGTGGATCTGTATTTTTAGCAGAAGGCTCATGGGTTTAAATAGAGAGAGAAAGAAGAAGAGAAAATGAAATTGGCAGACGCGTGAGGATTTGATTGAGGCGGTGGAAGAAAGCTGGATAAGATTTGTAGACTGATTGATCATTTATTGCAGGGGACAGATCGTGTGCAGAGTAGATGGATATTGCAGACAGTGGACGAGTTGCAGAAGTCGGCGAAGGCAAGTCGACGGACGAAGTCGCGAAGAAGATAAGCTCGCGCGACTGATTTACTGCTGCTGTCCGCCTCCATGTCCGCCTGATAACAGGCGGTTGCATGCCCACTCGTCCGCCCATTTAGAGGCGGTTGTCTCTTGTCACACCGCTCTTGTCCGCCTGCTAGGGGCGGTTTGCCCCTGTCTCTCGTCCCCACTTCTGTCTGGGCGGTTGCAGCCTCTCAGGTCCGCCTCCAGACCGCCAGATAACAGGCGGTTGTCCACTGTCACGTCCGCCTCGTTTAGGTTGTGGTCGTGACTTAATTTCTTCTAACTTCGACCGGCTCTAGCTTCTTCGTTTGGACTCCGTTTCTGAGCCGTTACGTCTATGCTTCGTCTCTTGTCTACTTTACTCCCGGCTTGGTTTTCCTCATGTTAAACCAATAATTTTGTGAGATAAACAATAAAACATAAACTAGAGGAAAACTAACCGAAGTGGAGAAATGAGCAAGAAAAGTGCTAAAATAATATATGAAATACACCTATAAAACATGCTCATTTGGACACTTATCAACTTGGTCTCTTATCGTTGCATCAATTCTCAGACCGACTCTTGCTAGCAGCTAGACTTTGGCAATCTTCAGCAAAACTCTAACATCTTCACACATCTCCCTCTTTTTGCTGATGATGCCAAAAATCACTCGAGTGAATCTTGTAGCAAGAGTTAACCTACAAAAAAGACATACAAGCAAATAAGCTTGGAAGAACCAGCCTCATTGACTGATTCCCCCTTTGTCCAATATTCCCCCTAAGTTTAAGCACGTCATTTAAGACAAGACCAATGAGAAAAGAGCGTAATAGAATTTAACTAAGCTTAAACAGAAATAGTCTGCTTGACCATGAAGCAGGGCAAAATCCTTAGGTGCAATTCAAGTCTTCCGACCACCAAAAACATTAATTCGTCTTACTGAAAATGGGATTCACTGCTTTCCCTTTTTTTGACATCATCAGGCAAAACAAGGTGAGTCTGCCTCACATCCAAAAGCAATCACATGGCAAGAGAGTGCTAGGTGTGGCTAACCGTGGTAGTGAAGCGCATTAGCAAGAGTATTTATACCCATATGTGTAAGCTAGCATTGCTATAAAGCGCAAACCAGAGTCACGCAAGTTCTACTCTTGGAAGTGGTGGCTTGAGCAAGAGTATATCTTCTTCAAATTGAATATAAGTTAAAGAGACGATCGTAATTTGCTTTGTTTTTGCCTTCTCATGGGATGGGGGTTGCTATTCGTAATACAAAATTACTAATCACCGCAGTACAAAATTTTTTTTATATCATTTTAACGTTGTAAGCATGTAACAAAGTGTGGGTGCAGCTTTTTTTCATTAATTGACATCCACTTGTGATTTAATTAAAGAAGTTTATACTTGATGAATAGTGATTTTACTAAGTGTAGTACAAAATGTTTTTTTGGCCAAACTATCCGGAATACATTGCAATGTGTTGGGGTGCCCGTTTTTGTTCAAGAAAATAAAAATTGATATGTGTCACAGTTTTTACATTCATTTCATTCTTACTAACATAGTACAAAGTTTTTAGTCTATTGAAACTTTTCGTTGGATTGTATCATGGTGATATTTTTTCATTGAATAATGCAAATGGACATTTGAAACAACTTTCATTGAATATCTTGAATCACAACTAAGTTACATAACACATTACAAGATGACATTTGATGTAAAGACATCTTTAGGGAAAAAAACATAATTGATATTATCAATCATCATTACTACCAACTAACTCATCACTCTCGCCTTCATATGAATTGGAGAGTGATTTGAGTTCCCATAAAATGGAACTGTCATACCCTTCATTGCTTGCAACTGACTCCATTGAAAAATCATTGTTGCCTTCATAAGAATCTGGGAGTGATTCTACTTCCCACAGTATTGAACTCTCATACACCCCCACCCAGTCATTACTTCCAGTAGATTCTTCTTGGTTGTGGAGTTCCTGGTTGTGGAGTGATTCATTCTCCACCCTTGAAACATCACTCTTTTATGTATCGGAAAGGGATTCATGCTCCCATATGATAGTAGAAGTGTTTTTGGAATTTGACTGGTTGTGGAGTGATTCATTCTCCACCACTGAAACATCACGCTCTTCTATATCAAAAAGGGATTCATGCTCCCATATGATATGAGAAGTATTTTCGGAATTTGAGTGACTCATGATAATGTGAATGGGTTATGAATTTGAAGGAGTTGGTGGTGTGGAAATATGAATTGTAAAGAATCAGTAGCAACTCTACTCCTTTTATAGAGAAAGCACAAGCTCCAGATTTTTGCTTAAAACATTGTGCTTGTGTCAGATAGTGACTCTGTCCTTAAAGTTGATGCTGAAGCTAATAGTGACTGTGTCCTTACATGTACTTCTCATAAAATTATGAAATATCATTTCGTACCTTGTATAGTCCTTACATGGCGGTTGTGTGTGATCATGTCTAATAGTGACTGTGTCCTTACATGTAATGCTGAAGCTAAATAGCCATGTAAGAAGGTACATACTTGTATTCCCCAAAAAATTGAAATGTCATTGCGTACCTTCTATAGCCCTATAAGGAATCTTATGGGTTGGCATACCAGAATGCACTAGCTGTGTAATAATGTACATCCATGTCATCCCTTTTAAAAATAAGCAATTTATTCACACACACATTAAGACACTAATTGAGCTCACTCGTGTCAAATTAAGACACTTATTGAGCTCACTCGTGTCAAATTATGACACTAATTAAGCTCACTCGTGTCAAATTAAGACACTAATTGAGCTCATTCGTGTCAAATTAAGACACTAATTGAGCTTACTCGTGTCAAACTAAGACACTAATTAAGCTCACTTGTGTCAAATTAAGACACTCATTAAGCTCACTCTTGTAAAATTAAATCACCAGTTTCGGGGGGCATGTCGCCATTGACCTTTGGTCAATGACTAAGGTATGTACTATCTTATGTTTCACTTTGGCAAGTAGATTTAATTATTTCTTCATGCGTGTGTAAAATTTGTGGTAATTATCTAGGACCGGCGTGTTTTGGGATTTAAACCCCGGAACCCTATAATCACGAACTGGCCGTTTAGCGGGGTTCCTTGCAAAAGGGCAAGGAATATGATTATGCACTCAGGGTTGGATCATCTACTAGATGTCACATGGGGTTAAAACAACATGTCATTGATCTCGACCTTTGTGGAGAGGTGGCAGCCGGACACCAATTCTTTCCACATGCCTTTTGGAGAGATGACGATCACACTTCATGATGTGTGGCAGATATTGAGGATCCAAATCGTTGGTCATCCGGTTGTGGGGAATCCGTCAAACAGTGAGCTTAAGGAGACGATGGCTACGTTGTTAGATTTTCAAAACGGTTTTGAGCAGATGACAAAATTCATGTGGCCTACTGGTGCTATTCAGATATGTCCACTTATAGAGTGATGTTCGACTGGACAGAGGGTACCTATGAAAGAGGCGTGCGGTTGGCTCTACTATGCGATCGGTACTACCATCTTTGCTAACAAGGGGCATTCACGCATAAGTCCTCTACCGTTCTGGTTAGTCACTCTCATGAGTAAACATACGAAGCTAAAGAGGCACGCATGGGGAGCAGGTACTCTTGCGTGGTTGTATCGCCAGTTGGGGATAGCATCTCGCGCTGACTGTACTAGCATTGCTGGCTCTTTGACCCTTCTCGAGGTAAGTGTTTTAATGTACAACAATGTGTAATAAATTTTCATGAATTCACATTAATAGTTCGCATAATTTATTTATTTAAATTTATATAGTGCTGGATATATGCGTACTTCCCCACTCTTAGACCAGCAGTTAGTGCTGACTGGCGTGATGGGGATGATATACTGTGGTTATGAGATGCATACTTGTAACGACCCCAAAACCGGCGGCCTAGGAGTTAGGGCCGTTACACGCCGCGAGTCTACTACCTAACGTCGCAAGGCTCTAAGCAAACGAATCCCAAAACCGAATAAGAAACTTGTATAAATACCAAAAGAGTTTACAAGATCCAAAGCTTAAAGTCAAATACAAGAAGGCCCAAGGCTACACAAAGTACTAAAGCGTCCAAAGCGCAAGAAAAAAGTCTAAAGGCACATAAAATAACAAGCTCCAGAAGGGGACGAGGAGAGAAGATCCCACGAGCTCAATCTGCAACAAAGTAAAGGGGTGAGCTAAACAGCCCAGCAAGCAGAAGACTTCCTCAAGGAAGCCTACTCAAAACAGAAGCAGAAGAATACTTATAAACAGAGAGGATAGCGGAGTCAATATAAATAGACTGAATGAAACCACAAAACAGAAGCAGAGCAGAACGGAATAACACTTCAAAACACAGTCGGACCTTCAGAACAGAACAGAAGAATGGGACACTAGAAACAAGCTAACACAACAGAAGGACACACATAAGGTCCTATGGATCCGAGGATCCCACAACAGAAGCCGTAGAGACAGCTAACAGACCCGTCGGTCAAATAACATCCCAAGGGAGACCCTAAGGAATATAAACAGAAGGAATTCCTGCGCAGCATGCTACGGGACAGCCCGACCCGACTATCCAAGGCTCAGAAGCAAAGTAACTAGGTCCCAAAACCAAAAGCTCACAAAACAGATCTTAAGCATAAAATGCATATAAAGCATAGGAAGCTTGTACACAGATAGGGGAATCCAACCCCGCAAACGGAACTCAAAACGGAGCTAAAACGGAGAAGTTATGCTCAAAACAGTGGCATGTCCGAACTTGCGTCCGACCTTGCAAGTTCGGACAGAGGCCGAGAATCAGAGGTCGCGGAGATACAAATGTCCGAACTTACGTCCGAACATCGAAGTTCGGACGTAAGTCGAGAGTTAAAAGCCAGAATCATCTTAGTGTCCGAACTTGCGTCCGACCTTGCAAGTTCGGACACATCGAAACTTTTACGAAAATCCATCCTCGCGTCAGGTCCGAACTTTGAAGTTCGGACCGATGTTCGGACACTTCAAAACCTTCAAAAACAAAACGCGCCCGATGCACTGTCCGAACTTCCAAGTTCGGACAGATGTCGGACAGCGCGAAACTGACGAAATACAGAGCGAACAAACGCGCAGAAATCCAACCAAAATCAACCAAACTCACCCAAATCCACGGAATGGTAAATCAGTACCCTCGGGGGTTTAGCCACGCGATGAACAACACAAAATCAAGAAAAACACAAAGCAACACCATTCACAAAACAGAAAACGAAATCAAAATCCATCCCCGAGGGTGAGCAAACTACCCCCCCGATTCCATCCCCCACTTACTGAATTCGAAGCGCTGATCACCACACGCTACCAGCAACCAACAACAGACACAGCGAGAGACGCACAAGCACCACTGAATTCGCAGAGAAGAGACCCCAAAATCAGAAAACTGCCTCTCTCAAAACAGAAGCGGAAACCATCGGAATCGAAAGGAAAACCAAACCTGATTTGAAGAGGAAACAACGACAACAGGAAGCACACCGACCAAAGCAGCAGCAATTCCACCAGAATTCAGAAGCACCCAAGGGAAGAAGAAGAGAGCGCAGAAACTGTCGAGGAAGAGAACGCGGTTTGCAACTGATCGTGAATTGAAAAGAAATAAAATGACTTATCTTCCTTAATAAGTCTCACCAAAATAAAAGAGGGGAAACGACCTCCTTGCCCCGTCTTTTAATTAAGACTCCGGTCCCTCTACTAACCAAAGCAACAACATAACAAATATAACTGATGTCATGAAATCTGAAAACGAAAATACGGAGTATTACATCACTCCCCCCTTAAAAGGAATTTCGTCCTCGAAATTCAACATACCTCACTGCTCGAAAAGGGACGGAAACTTAGCACGCAACTCCTCCTCGAGTTCCCACGTCGCCTCACGCTCGGACTGATCAGACCACTGCACCTTAACCATAGGCAGTGTCTTGCTACGAAGCCGACGAACATCCCGAGCTAAAATACGAACCGGAACTGCCTCATAGTGAAATCATCTCTGAGTCGAAGCTGACCATAGTCAATCACATGCGAAGGATCATGTAGATACTTCCTGAGCATCGACACATGGAACACGTCATGCACTCCTGCTAGAGCTGGTGGCAATGCCAATCTGTAAGCCACCGGCCCAACCTTCCCAAGCACCTCAAAAGGCCCTACGAACCGAGGACTCAGCTTGCCCGCTTCCCAAAACGAACCACACCCCGAACTGGAGAGATCTTAGATACACGTGGTCTCCCACCTGAAACTCAAGCGGACGGCGCTCTGATCTGCATAACTCTTCTGCCGGCTCTGGGCAACCAACAAACGCTCCCTGATAGTCTTAACTTTGTCCACAGCTCCCTGCACCAACTCAGGACCTACAATCGCCCTCTCCCGCAGGTCATCCCAACAAATAGGAGACTACAGCGCCTACCATACAACGCCTCATATGGAGCCATCCCAATGCTCGATTGGAAACTATTATTGTAGGCGAACTCAATCAAGTCACATGCTGATCCCAGCTGCCCCCGAAGTCGAGCACACAAGCCCTCAACATGTCCTCCAAAATCTGATTCGTCCTCTCCGTCTGCCCATCGGTCTGAGGATGATAAGCCGAACTGAAAGCCAAATTCGTCCCTAACGCCTTATGCAGGCTCGCCAGAAGCGAGATACAAATCTCGGATCTCTGTCCGAAACGATCGTCGCCGGCACACCGTGCAACCTCACAATCTCATCAATATACAGCCGAGCCAGGCGCTCCAGGCTGAAGGTCTTCCTCACAGGCAAGAAATGAGCTGACTTCGTCAACCGGTCCACAATCACCCATAGCGCATCGTACCCAGAAGATGTCCTAGGCAACCCCACAATAAAATCCATGCCAACGCTCTCCCATTTCCACTCAGGAACGGGAAGAGGCTGCAGAAGACCCGCAGGTCGCTGATGCTCAGCCTTCACCTGCTGACAGGTTTGGCAACGAGCCACAAAATCAAAATCTCCCTCTTCATATTCGCCCACCAAAAGGACTCTCGAGGTCCCGGTACATCTTCACCCCTCCTGGGTGCACAGAATAAGGAGCTCCATGAGCCTCCTGCATAATCTCCCGCCTAAGGTCGCCTCCACTAGGCACACAAACTCTGCCCCTGAAGCGTAGACAATCATCGCTGGACACAGAAAACTCTGACTCCTGCTCATCTGCAACTTCTCTCTGATCTTACACAACTCAGCATCAGCCTTCTGACCCTCTCTGATCCGCTCAATCAAAGTAGACTGGACCTGAATCGAAGCAATCATCCCCACGGTCTGACCGAACAACCCAAATCCCATACGCTGAAGCTCAAAAGCAGACCTCTGAACCCCTGACAACGAACAAGCAAGTCCAGGAGCACCCCTACGGCTCAAGGCATCAGCCACCACATTCGCTCTACCCGGATGGTAGAGGATCTCCAGGTCGTAGTCATGTAACAGCTCCAACCAGCGCCGCTGTCTCAAATTCAATTCCTTCTGCGTGAACAGATATTTGAGACTCTTGTGATCCGTGTAGACCTTACACGTCACCCCATACAAATAGTGCCGCCAGATCTTCAAGGCGAAGACCACAGCAGCTAGCTCCAAGTCATGGGTAGGATAATTCTTCTCATACGGCTTCAACTGTCGTGACCCATACGCTACCACCTTTCCCTGCTGCATCAGAACACACCCCAACCCTCTGTGGGAAGCGTCACAGAACACCTCGAAGCCCTCTGTCCCAGAAGGCAACGTCAAAATCGGAGCCGAAGTCAACCTCTTCTTCAACTCCTGGAAGCTCTCCTGGCACGCCTCACTCCAGTCAAACTTGACATCCTTCCTAAGAAGACGAGTCAAGGGAGATACAATCTTAGAAAAGCCCTCCACGAACTTCCTATAATACCCAGCCAATCCCAGAAAACTGCGCACCTCAGACACACTAGTGGGCTTCGCCCACTCCATAACTGCCTTAATCTTCTCTGGGTCCACTGATATGCCATCCTTCGAAACCACGTGGCCAAGAAACACCACTCTATCCAACCAAAACTCACACTTCTTCAATTTAGCATACAACTCCTTCTCCTTCAACGTCTGTAGAACCATCCTCAGATGCTCCTCATGCTCCTCAGCACTCTTGGAGTACACCAAGATGTCGTCAATAACACAACTACAAAGAATCCAAGAAAGGTTTGAAGACTCTGTTCATCATATCCATGAAGAACGACGGGGCATTGGTCAAACCAAAAGGCATGACCAAGAACTCGTAATGCCCATACCGGGTCCTAAATGCAGACTTAGACACATCCTCGGCCTTAATCTTCAGCTGATGATATCCAGAACGCAAGTCGATCTTCGAGAAGACTGTCGCCCCTGCTAACTGGTCAAAGAGATCATCAATGCGGGGAAGAGGATACCGATTCTTGATGGTAACCTTATTCAATTCCCTGTAGTCAATGCACAATCTGAAGGAGCCATCCTTCTTCTTCACAAACAACACAGGTGCTCCCCATGGAGACACACTAGGGCGAATGAAGCCCTTATCCAGAAGATCCTGCAGCTGCACCTTCAGCTCCTTAAGCTCTGCCGGACTCATGCGATAGGGAGCCTTAGAGATAGGCTGAGTCCCTGGCGCTAACTCAATAGAAAACTCCACCTCACGATCAGGTGGTAGTCCTGGCACATCGTCCTGGAACACCTCAGGAAACTCACACACAATGGGGATCTCCTCCAACCGGGATCCCTCCTTAACCTCAGGTACAAAGCAAAGAAACCCCTGGCAGCCCTTCCTCAAGGAACGGACTGCCTGCATAGCAGACACCAACACAGGAGCACAAGGAATGGAATTCCCCACAAAAGCAAAACGGGTCTCACCCGGTCTATCAAACACAACTCTCCTAGCTGCACAATCTATCTGGGCATGGTGCTCTGCTAGCCAGTCCATGCCCAAAATCACATCGAAGCAAGACATACGCATAGGGATCAAATCAGCAGACAAGTTCCTATCCATAATCACTACCGGAACCGACTTACACACAGAATCAAGTACACAAGCAGGTACGCCACTCAGCGGGCTAGAAATACACAAATCCACATCACAAGGCACAGCAGACAACCCGAGACTACCCACTAAATCAGCAGACACAAAGGAGTGGGTAGCTCCTGAATCAAACAAGCAGAAAACTGGCTGAGAAGAGATCTGAAGAATACCTGACACAACTCGGCCTGAGTCACGGTCTCGCTCACCAGCTAGAGCGTACACACGAGCCTGGGTCTGGGGCTTCTTCTGATCAGTCTTCTGCCCGGACCCTGAACCAGCTCCTCGGCCCTCAGAACCGCCACTGCTACCTCCACCTCTAGCCTGTGGACACTGGGCAATGCGATGGTCTAGCGAACCACACTTGAAGCACGCCCCGGACTTCCTGTAGCACTCCCGCCCAGGATGGAAACGGTCACACTCCGCACACTTCTCCACACACAGGGGATGCTGATGAAGAAGAACCCCGGTCTCCTCTATACTTCTTCTTCTGAGAAGAAGTCTGCTCACGCCTCTCGGGCTCCTCCACACGACCCTTCCTCTTCTGGTCCTTGCCCTTATCGGGCCTCTGGTCCCTCTTCTCATACCGCTGCCTAGCCTGCAGCTCAGACTCCACCACCAACGCCACATCGGCCACATCCCTGAAAGTCTTGTGGCGAAAGGTGCCACAGCAGCTCGAATGTCACCCCTCAAACCAGCCTCAAACTTCCTAGCCTTCCGGTTATCATCCGGCTCAGGCACAAACTTAGAAAGAGAATAAACTTCCTCACATAGTCATCTACTGACATCTCCTTCGTCTGGCGAAGCCTCCCATACTCTACAATCTTCTGATCCCTGAAGACATCGGGATAGAACTGCTGATTGAAGCAGCCCCTGAACTGCTCCCATGTCCATGGGTGGGGGTACTTCCCTTCGACCGTCTTCCACCACTCCTTCGCCTCCGACTGAAACATGAAGGTAGCAAATCCGACTTTCTGATCCTCCTCACATCCCATGACCCGCAGAAGGTCCTCAATGGCAGTGATCCAGTGGCTCGCCTCCTGTGGGTCGCCACTAGCATCAAAAAGGTGGCTTCAGCTTCAGAAACTCCTGAAGCGCCTTCACATTATTGCCCCCCGCGTTACCGGCTCCTGCCGCCTGACCAGCAGTGGCCCCTACAGTCTGCAGCACCTGGGTCACCACCTGCTGCACAATCTCTGCAATGTCCCCCTGGGGAGCATCGCCTGCAGCTGCACCACGTCCTGAACGTCGGGGAGGCATACTGAAGATACAATCAAAATTTATCAGAAACCATCAAGCATCAAACAGCAGACCTTTCAGACACCCACACATGCAGACAAACCCCACAGACACCAAAGAACGAGCAACCTGGCTCTGATACCACTAAATGTAACGACCCCAAAACCGGCCTAGGAGTTAGGGCCGTTACACGCCGCGAGTCTACTACCTAACGTCGCAAGGCTCTAAGCAAACGAATCCCAAAACCGAATAAGAAACTTGTATAAATACCAAAGAGTTTACAAGATCCAAAGCTTACAAGTCAAATACAAAGAGAAGGCCCAAGGCTACACAAAGTACTAAAGCGTCCAAAGCGCAAGACAAAGTCTAAAGGCACATAAAATAACAAGCTCCAGAAGGGGACGAGGAGAGAAGATCCCACGAGCTCAATCTGCAACAAAGTAAAGGGGTGAGCTAAACAGCCCAGCAAGCAGAAGACTTCCTCAAGGAAGCCTACTCAAAACAGAAGCAGAAGAATACTTATAAACAGAGAGGATAGCGGAGTCAATAAAATAGACTGAATGAAACCACAAAACAGAAGCAGAGCAGAACGGAATACACTTCAAAACACAGTCGGACCTTCAGAACAGAACAGAAGAATGGGACACTAGAAACAAGCTAACACAACAGAAGGACACACATAAGGTCCTATGGATCCGAGGATCCCACAACAGAAGCCGTAGAGACAGCTAACAGACCCGTCGGTCAAATAACATCCCAAGGGAGACCCTAAGGAATATAAACAGAAGGAATTCCTGCGCAGCATGCTACGGGACAGCCCGACCCGACTATCCAAGGCTCAGAAGCAAAGTAACTAGGTCCCAAAACCAAAAGCTCACAAAACAGATCTTAAGCGCATAAAAATGCATATAAACAGCATAGGAAGCTTGTACACAGATAGGGGAATCCAACCCCGCAAACGGAACTCAAAACGGAGCTAAAACGGAGAAGTTATGCTCAAAACAGTGGCATGTCCGAACTTGCGTCCGACCTTGCAAGTTCGGACAGAGGCCGAGAATCAGAGGTCGCGGAGATACAAATGTCCGAACTTACGTCCGAACATCGAAGTTCGGACGTAAGTCGAGATTTGAAAGCCAGAATCATCTTAGTGTCCGAACTTGCGTCCGGACCTTGCAAGTTCGGACACACATCGAAACTTTTACGAAAAATTCATCCTCGCGTCTGGTCCGAACTTTGAAGTTCGGACCGAAGTTCGGACACTTCAAAACCTTCAAAACAAAACGCGCCTGATGCACTGTCCGAACTTCCAAGTTCGGACAGATGTCCGGACAGCGCGAAACTGACGAAATACAGAGCGAACAACGCGCAGAAAACAACCAAAATCAATGCCAAAATCACCCAAATCCACGGAATGGTAAATCAGTACCCTCGGGGGTTTAGCCACGCGATGAACAACACAAAATCAAGAAGAAACCACACAAAGCACACCATTCACAAAACATAAAACGAAATCCAAAATCCATCCCGAGGGTGAGCAAACTACCCCGATTCCATCCCCCACTTACATGAATTCGAAGCGCTGATTCAGTCCACACGCTACAGCAACTCAACGAACAGGACAGCACGAGGAGAACGCACAGAGCACCACTGAATTCGCAGAGAAGAGGACCCCAAAATCAGAAAACTGCTCTCTCAAAACAGAAGCAAAAACCATCGGAATCGAAAGGAAAACCAAACTGATTTACTGAAGAAGGAAACAACGACAACAGGGAAGCACACGATCCCCAAAGCAGCAGCAATTCGCACCAGAATTTCAGAAGCACCCAAGGGAGAAGAAGAGAGCGCAGAAACTGTCGGAAGAAAACAGGGTTTGCAGAAGGATCGTGAAGTGAAAAGAAAATAGGATATGACTTATCTTTCCTTAATAAGTCTCACCAAATAAAAGAGGGGAAACGACCTCCTTGCCCCCGCTTTTAATTTAAAGACTCCGGCGTCCTCTCTACTAAACAAAGCACACATAACATAACTTAAATTAATAACATTGTTATTGTCATGAAATCTGAAACGTAAAATACGGAGTATTACATATTCCCGCTCTTAGACCAGCAGTTAGTGCTGACTGGCGTGATGGGGATGATAGACCGTGGTTATGAGATGGGTCAGGCCGACCTCTCAGCAGAAAAATAAGGATTCACTGGAGAACTACCGCAGGCATCCAGATGCTCTAACAACTAGAAATGTAAGTGGTACAACAATTTCAATTTGTATTATTTACATTATTGTTTATTATTGATGCTTACGTTTCCCTATGATCCAATGTAGATTGATTGGTTGTCCTACGGTCGCGAGAAGGTGAATAAGAACAGGGGTCGCACTTGGTATAGGGGTACCTTGCAGTACATGAGTGTGAATGAGCCATATATGCCGGAGCGTTGTCTCAGCCAATTTGGGTACATTCAGTGTATCCCATCTCCCCCTATTAGACCGAACATTAGATCCCAAAAAAGAGGGAGAAAGGGATCCCCCTATAAATGTGTGTACCCTCCCTCCCCATGTATAGTGTTTGGGACACCACACGTGAGTGTGGTCCTGCTCCGGGGTTCACTAAGACACGGGCGGCGTTGCATGCATGTGATGGAGATTACCTGGATTGGTACGTCAAACACACCCATCCAAAGATCCTGAATCCTGACATGTACAACAACACCTTCATTCATTTGCCAAATCCCGCCTTAATAAGCTGATCTCTTCCTTTGTATAATTTCAGTTGATTATAGCATTTTATGAATGCTGGGCTAACTTTATAATATTATGTTATAGCTCATGAGTGAGGTAAATGAGGTTGGTAGGCCTTACTTTCCTGGGAGCCGTTGCTGGGACTGGCGTTACTACCGTGAGGAGATGCTAGACGAGGAACAGAGGCGAACTGAATAGGGGATAGATGAGGTCTTCAGTACCTATCTCTATGGGATTCATACTATCACCCATACGGCGCGCCATAGTTTAGGGTTTTATGTTTTTGTTGTTTTAAGATACAGTATGGAGGTTTGTCGACTTTGTACATTTGCTTGACTAAACTGTTTGTAGTTATAATTGTTCACCTTTCTCCACCTCGTCTTGTTTTTCATTCTCTGCTCCTTCTTCTCCCATTGTACCGTCTTTGTTGTTCTTCTTCTTTTTTGTGCGATTAGAACTTAAACTGGAAGAAAACATACTGATTGAATCAATCTTTCGCTTCATATAATCTATTTCATTTGTAATGACATCCTGATTGCACTCATTTTTCATCACTTTCCTCCACATCTTCTTCACAAACTTCCTACTGACACCAAGCTCCCTCCATCTCTTCCTACGATATAGTGAGAGTGACGATTACTTTTTTTGAGCATTTCTGAAATAAAATGATTAGAAAGATGAGATGATTTTTTTTAGCAAGATGGCCAATGTGCTGCACTAGAAGACTATTTATGACATTCTAATACTTCTCATTAGGGAGTAATTTAGTGTTGGACCTCTGTTTCTTCAGTGTTGGTTACTATTTATGACATTCTAATACTCCTCGTTAGGGAGTAATTCAGTGTTGGACCTCTGTTTCTTCAGCTTTGGCTTGGATGTACAAAAGAAGTTATAAATCCAGAAAAGTATAACAACACGGTTAAGATCCATTACGACACGAATGAATCCTAGTCTTCCTAGTTGTCCTCTTAATTTAGTAATACGGTATATGTTGATAACATGAAACTGAAGAACGCTATATGAAACTGAAGAACACTATATGTTGAGCCATTCTACCAAGCGAAATAAACCCAATGTTTATGTCATGAGAACTGAATATCCACATGTAGAAATTCCTAACAAATGTCCTATAATTCAAACCCCATACATCAGAGAATCGAAAGTTAGGGTTCATTTCGAGCAGCAGTCATTTAAACGCTTTCTTGATCCTAAGTTATATTGTCTATGAGGAAATGATCATGATTATTACTTCTTTTACATACCAATATATTTTGATTTGTATAGGAGGTTTCTTAGATCCCAAAAACACTCAACATGACAAAATATTAGAAATACAAAATGCCAAAACTCGTATCAAATTAAGACACTAATTGAGCTCACTCGTGTCAAATTAAATCACTTATTGAGCTAGGTCGTGATTTAATTTGACACTAGTGAGCTCAATTAGTGTCTTAATTTGACACGAGTGAGTTCAATTAGTGTCTTAATTTTACATGAGTGAGCTCAATTAGTGTCTTAATTTGACACGAGTGAGCTCAATAAGTATCTTAATTTGACACGAGTGAGCTCAATTAGTGTCTTAATGTGTGTGTGAATAAATTGCTTATTTTTAAAAGGGATGACATGGATGTACATTATTACACAGCTAGTGCATTCTGGTATGCCAACCCATAAGATTCCTTATAGGCTATAGAAGGTACGCAATGACATTTCAATTTTATGGGGAATACAAGTATGTACCTTCTTACATGGCTATTTAGCTTCAGTATTACATGTAAGGACATAGTCACTATTAGACATGATCACACACAACCACCATGTAAGGACTATACAAGGTACGAAATGATATTTCACAATTTTATGGGGAATACATGTAAGGACACAATCACTATTAGCTTCAGCATCAACTTTAAGGATAGAGTCACTATCAGACACAAGCACAATGTATTAAGCAAAAATCTGGAGCTTGTGCTTTCTCTATAAAAGGAGTAGAGTTGCTACTGATTCTTTACAATTCATATTTCCACACCACCAACTCCTTCAAATTCACAACCCATTCACATTAGCATGAGTCACTCAAATTCCGAAAATACTTCTCATATCATATGGGAGCATGAATCCCTTTTTGATACAGAAGAGAGTGATGTTTCAGTGGTGGAGAATGAATCACTCCACAACCAGTCAAATTCCAAAAACACTTCTACTATCATATGGGAGCATGAATCTCTTTCGGATACAGAAAAGAGTGATGTTTCAAGGGTGGAGAATGAATCACTTCACAACCAGGAACTCCACAACCAAGAAGAATCTACTGGAAGTAATGACTGGGTGGGGGTGTTTGAGAGTTCAATACTGTGGGAAGTAGAATCACTCCCAGATTCTTATAAAGACAACAATGATTTTTCAATGGAGTCAGTTGCAAGCAATAAAGGGTATGACCGTTCCATTTTATGGGAACTCAAATCACTTTCCAATTCATATGAAGGCAAGAGTGATGAGTTAGTTGGTAGTAATGATGATTGATAATATCAATTATGTTTTTTCCCTAAAGATGTCTTTACATCAAATGTCATCTTGTAATGTGTTAAGTAACTTAGTTGTGATTCAAAATATTCAATGAAAGTTGTTTCAAATGTCCATTTGCATTATTCAATGAAAAAATATCACCATAATACAATCCAACGAAAAGTTTCAATAAAAAAAAAACTTTGTACTACATGTTAGTAAGAATGAAATGAATGTAAAAACTGTGACACATATCAATTTTTATTTTCTTGAACAAAAACGGACACCCCAACATATTGTAATGTATTCCGAATAGTTTGACCAAAAAAACATTTTATACTACACTTAGTAAAATCATTATTTATCAAGTATAAACTTCTTTAATTAAATCACAAGTGGATGTCAATTAATGAAAAAAAGCTGCACCCACACTTTGTTACATGCTTACAACGTTAAAATGATATAAAAAAAATTTATACTGCGATGATTAGTAATTTTATACTGCGAATAACAACTCCTTTTGAGTTCTATTCGACACAAGGAACAAATACGGTATACGAGATCCCACAACCACAAAATGTTTTCTTTTTTCTACGAAAAAATACAGTGTTGTACAAGTACAAATATGTCATGTGATCCCTTGATTGACAGTGACGGCGTGTTACGGTTAAGATGCACCAGTGTTCCAGGTATACTTTGAAGTTCAATCGACCTATATAACTTACTTTTATATTGACAAGTCTCTTGCAGATGCTGGAAGTATCCCACCAGAGTAAAGAATCTACAAACATACTCTCTCCTTCACAATTGTCGGAAATGGCTGAGGGGCAGGTATGTGACTAAGATGTTTTAGCCAACATGTGAAAGAAAGAACCCAGTCTCCTAAATATTTACCTGATGATGTATCATATGTAGATGTAAATGGCTCAGAAGAGCAGAGATCACGGTCTTTTATCAGCCGTCGACATACCATCCTTCTGGAGCCAGAAGTTGACCAAAACAGAGTCAATGATGATCTACAGCAATTACACAGAAAAGAAGCGGATCTGTCAGCATTTTCAACATAAGTTAATAACATTTACGGGTAAACGGATAAATTATCAACCTGGTTAATGTGAGCTGCAACACATGGAAGAACAAGCAAACCTGGTTCACCTAATGCACCACCAAGCTGCTCGATCACTGCCACAGCAACGAGCAATACTCTCTGTAGTAATGAGAAAATAAAAGTAAATATGGAAAAGTTAGTAGAATCAAATTATAGTACCTTGTAAGCGAACTCATCAAGTATTTCCTAGGCAACAAGTTGCAAGTATTTGAGAAAAAGGCTTTCAACAGACCAACCTGGCTACAAACCAGTATAATGGCTCTGGCATTTTCTGTTTTAGCAAAAGCAGAGTTCCAGCGTTCATTTCCGTTAGACAACCACTTCACCATGAGCGAGTTCAACAATAACAAGCTGAGATGCATAGCTCTGCAGTAAAAGAAAAACCCCACAAATAAACTAATTAGCAAAGTGAGGATGATGACCAAATCGTTAGAGTTATTTACATCCAATCAGGCCACTTAATCTTCATGTGCATCTGACCAAGATTTCGATTGTAGCTGAACAGAGATATTTATAGGATAGTCTTTCACACTTTATAAATTACATCCTTCCATATCTTGGCTTTATCTCTTTGATCGATACATGCATTCTTTGTCTGAGTTTATAAAGAAATTTGACAAGGATAACTTTAACGAAGTCAAACACATCTAATCATGACTTAAATCCCCCATCAATGAAAAGGACAAGATAAAAAATAATACATCTAAAGTGGAATATTAAAACAATAGTTAAGAATGGACAAACTCACATTCCTGCAAACATGGCTCCCATAAACGCCAGAGGCTCAACCTTCAGAAGAATGTCCCTAGATTTACTCACTTGCATCCACGGTGTCTAAGGCAAAACAAAATTACATTTTCAAACGTTGACTTGTCTTGAGTGATAGATATAATCATTTTAAAATATAGCATACTATTTTATCTGTCTCTATGTATGTGTATACACTCACACCCACATGTTCATACTTATTTCTCTTGACTCACAAGACTTAGGAGGATTGTACTGGTCATTGAGAGAGCCTTTCGATTCTGATCGCTAAACCTTGCCAAACCTACATTGCAGTCACCCATATAGAACAAATTACATGCTATATGAAGTTTGAAAGTAAATTGCAGGTTAGATCAGAAAAAATATGGAGGACTAAATATGAAGAAAAGATCCTTCAGGATGCTACCTTGGAATGAATTCCGACACACCTAAGAACATGAAAATTAAGAGTTAGATGAACACAAAATAATCATATACGAAAATGCTTAAGAGCCATGAACTCAAAAGGATTAAGACCTTTCCCAAAACCAGTGGGACCAGAAGAGCAATGAGAAGACTTCGAAATAGCTGGGCAGCTGGGATTGTTACATGAAATCCTTTGGCTAAGAACTCTGAGACCCAAAGAGGGACCTGGATTAATGATGCGCAGCAAGTGAATAGGATATATTCATATATTATATTAGAGAAATCCGAGTCATAGTACATTCTCTCTTAAATTCTTACATAGCAACAAGGAAAGAGGAACCTACAAAAAAAGTGCCCAGAAGATTGGACATAACAGTCAGGGTGAGTGCCAGAGCAGCATTTGCACCGGCAAGCTGTCAAAGGTAGCAAAAAAGAAGCTAAAGTTTGATTTCTGGATGGTGATTATGTATATCTTCTACACACAAGAGATCTAAAAATAGGAATAGCATACTTGAACAAGCGCAACTCCACTTGTCAGTGTTGTTGGCATGCAACTAAAAAGTGCCAAACCTGCACCACCATCATCATCATCACAAGATACGCATTGTGTACCAGTACCTTAAGTAAGGAAAGCAAACCTATATTTTCTGAATAATAATAAAAAATATTGTTTCTTGCCTGTCGCAAACTCCTGAGGCATCATCTGAACATTAAGAAGAAGCCTAGAGACGAGGGCACCAACTAGCATAATGGAAGCCTGGATAAATATCAGATAACAAGGTTATAAATGCAAATTATGATGTATTTTGATGTCTTATTAACTGCTTAGCACCTAATCCATCAGGCAAAAGACTACGAGTTCAGAGATAAATACACCCTAAAACTCAGCCACACAAATGAATTCATCAACTGCAATATCGATGCAATACAAAAATGGCATGCCTACAATCAAGCAAATCGTGATCAACCATCCTTATTCTTGTATTCTACTTTACGTTTAGATTTATATGACTCAAGCAAGGAGTTCAAATGACATGAGGCTGAAACAGTTCACATTTTGCACTCTATCATATAAATATGGCCTAATTAACAGAATAGGAACTTATAGAGCAGCATTAAAATATTGGAGGTCATACAAGCCCATAAACTACAGCTGGCAATGCTTTACTTATCTCTGCAACTTCACCATCTTGCAATCGGATCCCTATGTTTATAAATAAGAGAATATCATAAAAGAGCAGCAAAAAACAAAGGTTAAAATAAGAAACATGAACTTGTTGTATTAGAAGAAGAAAGAACACCTTACCTATAACCTACCTGAAATAAAGAAAATTCCAAATGTGGTACATTTTGATAACGAGTATTTGCATGCTTGGCAGCCAAGAGTGGGAAATGCAATGCCTAATGATACTGCACTAATGAGAGCTGCACGATTTACATTTTTGAATTAGAGGATGCTGTCAGAATCAAATGTTGGGATCAGCTGTTACTCTAAAAGTGACAATGATCTAGTCTCACCGACAGGCAAAAAATTAGCCCCTATAAAATCTAGAAGCGCCTTGAAAGGAGCTGACACAACATTTGCGGAAGAAAAATTAATTCCAGGGCTGCCTTGGCCGGAGTTTGCCTGTAGACGAATAGCAAACAGCGATTACGCATCTAATTCTATCTACAATTTGGAGGAAAAAAAATAGACCCTATCTCTAAATATGCAGCCAAATACTTCAAGATGACGCTTAACTCATGAAATTATAACCAGAAGTCAACTCTATATGCCTTTCAATCACATAACTGTAACGAGGTTCAAAACAATCACATAACTGTAACGGATACTCGGGAGTGATGCCGTCGGTTTATCCACTAACATCGGATTAGGAGCGCAAAATAAAATCTACTGATCATCGCAAAAACTGGGCATTCTAAAGCAATTATCAAAACATACAAAAGCAGAAAGTGGAAGAGCGCGAAGGAAACAACGCTTTAGCACCTCATTGGCGCCTTGGGAGGCGCGCAGTGTGGTCGTGGAATTTGATCCCAGGGATAGTTTTCTAAAGATGGAAACCCTGGAATATGAAGGGAGCGTTGCCGAATACGTTAGGTTCTGGCGGAAGGCAGATGGGAACACTGGCCGGAGATTCAACGCAACGGCCATTCCCGCCCCCATAGGTCGGGTGGTAGTAGTTTCTTTTGAGGCTGGTTTTCAGATTCCTATCTTCTTTTCTTGGCAAGCGGGCGCAGCCGCATACCTTTGAACAGCAACAGTTTGGGCCACTAGTAATACTGATATTATTTTTGTTTACTTTTGCTGATTTATGGTTCCATCATAAATAAATGTGAGGCACAAGCACTTGAAATTCCAATTGATGGAATCAAACACATCTGTCCAATTAATTCCAGGTTGGTGACAAAATATGTTAAAGGACCGTACTTGGCAAGTGTGGTTCCTACCTTTGCAAAAGGACCGTATTTGTCAAATGCGGTTTTTTTTCATTGTTGATATACGGCATTTGGCAAATGCGGTCCTTTTGCAAAGGTAGGAACCGCACTTGCCAAGTGTGGTCCTTTAGCATAGTGTGAGGCGGCAACCGCCCTCTCCTCCCTATAAATACCCCATTCTACCTCATTATTCTTCACCAATCTCACAAACTATCTCTTGATCTCCCTTATAAAGATTTTGGAGATCTTGTGCACTGTTTGAGGATCCTGCGGAGCTTTATCAGGCAGTTCACTAAATCTAATTTAGCTTTTAAAGAACTGTGTTTAGGTTATGCAGCTCTTTCTATCGTTTAGGATGACAACTATATAAGGGAGTATCCAAGGGCCAATTCACTCATCTCATAACTTGATCTACAAAAAACACTATCTACTCATTCTCTTAGTGAAGTCATAACCAAAGCATTACATACCCAATGCAATATGGCATCCAAACAGGATTCCTCTGTCAAAGGAAGAAACATGGAGAAGGGGAAGCAAGTGCGTGCCTCTATTCAATCCTCCACTTCCAATGTTCCTTCGTCAAGAAACTCTTGAAACAAAACCAAACTAAGTCATACTACTGTTGAATATTCTCACGCCACAGTCAACCAGCTCAAAGATTTGATGTCCGATGCAAAATGTTCAGTGAGGACGAACCCTCTTACAAACTTCGTAGTTCACTCATCCGCTAATTCGAAGGGCACAAGTCCTCTTATTGACTTTGTTGTTCACTCATCCACCAGGCTGTCGGAGGGCACACATCCTCTTACTGACTTTATTGTAGAATTGGCTACACATGCGTTGACACACCTCATCGTGGAGTCCAATATCTTAGGAAAGGATGGATCATACGAATCAATCTCGTTCGGTAGACTCCCGTCATACAATGGATACCCTACCAGTTCTTCGGATGATAGTGGAGACACCACAAATATGATAAAACATACACAAGCAAAATGGCTTTAAGGATCTCGCCACTTCGACCGCCACTTTTTTAAGTTAGTGATTCCTTGTGTTTGCATTTTCCGGTGCTCTTGCCACTAATTGTCTTTGTACTGTCTTTTAAGTTAGTGAAATATGTAGCTCCTGCTATGTCAGGTCGTGCCTTAAGCAAGCACAAAAAAAAAGGTAAGTTACGTTTATTTTTACGTTGTTTGTGTGGTAATTTTAAACTTTGACCTGTTTTTATTTTACTCAGTACTGCAGTATGAGTAAATACAACTAATGTCCAACTGTGCGGTGTTGTTAGTCAACGCTTTAAATCCACAAAAAACGTATAACAGTATAAGAACATTATTATAGTTAATTAAGACATATAACCATAAAATTGATGTTGTGAAATATGATCAGAAGGATGACATTTTATTATAATTTTTAGGGTGCTTGCTTAAGGCACGACTTGACGGAGTAGGAGCTACATAGAAGAGTAATTGTTTAAATCAAAAGAAAAAAAATATTGTCATCCAACATCTAACACAATAATCCTTCAACCTTTGATTCATATTCCACTAGTAGTTGAATCTTGGCCATGTATCGTCTGTTGGTCATGAAGTTTTCAACCATAAGACGTACATCTTCATCGTTTGCTATCGCCATTTGGCTCCAGAATGGTGTCGGATGTGAGAAAACCATTTTTCGGTATACAATGGACATAGGTACGAACTTCTCATCACCGCAATATAAACTACATTCAACTAGGGATTTGAAATATTTATAGTAAAAAAAAGGGGCAATGGTAAGATGATGGATTGTGGAATATTCTGTTTACTCAAATTGAAAACCACAATCATCAAACGATGGGATGTAATGCAAGTGTATTTCGCACGGAATGAACATTGTTGCCTTTCAACACAGGATGAGAGTGAAAAGTTGAGGAGCGGAATACCTTTTGGTGTGAAATAACCATATGAGCAGCTGCCAGTAACAGCCTGCTATATATAGACCGGACAACAAAAACTGTATTACCCGAACGTAGCTCTTTAAAAACATTAAAAGTAAAATAAAAAACATGCGACTGTCAATTATGTATGTTACTATTTGTTCTATACTATCCGTTCGTCTAGACAACAAGAACCACATTACTCAAACACAGCTCCTTTGACAGCAAAAAAAAGTAAAAGCAAAAACTTGCGGCCGTAAATTTTGTAAGTTATTATTTATCTTGTACTATCCGTACAGCCAGACAACAAGAACCGTATTACTCAAACGCAGCTCCTTTGACAGCAAAAAAAAGTAAAAAAAAACTTGCGGCCGTAAATTTTGTAAGTTACTGTTTATCCTGTACTATCCGTACAGCTAGACAAGAAGAACCACATTTCTCAAACGCATCTCCTTTTACAGATAAAATATCAAAAAAACTTGCGGCGGTCAATTATGTAATTTACTGTTTATTCTGTACTATCTGTACCGCCAACAAACAAGAACCGCATTATGCAAATGTAGCTCCTTTGTTCAATTGTTCATTATAAAAAGCGCACATCATATGAACAAATCTCACCTAGTTTTGTTCGCTTTCCTTTGAGTGATAATGGACACACTAGCGGTTCAACTATATTTGGATTTCGTACCAGTTTTCAACATGTACTGTTTTTGCATGGAACCCACAAATGAAGGAAGAGGAGAGTGGCTTGAGATCCCTAATCTTCATAATATCTCATATGCTTACTTGAAATCGTTGATCGAAGACGTAATTTCTAATGGCGTGTAGCGTTACCGTGTCACGTCTATTATATATAGGAGGATTATACGTACTCATCCATGGCCACGCTGGGGTACAATGTCGATAAACAACGACTATGATGTGCGAAACATGATACACAACTTTATCTTAATCCAGGATGATGTGGATGCAATTCAGCTTATGATCGACTATGATCCAGAAGTGACAGTATAATGTGGTTTTATTACATTTTTGAGTCTTCATTGCTATGGTAAGGATGACTGAACGAATGTATTGTTTTGTGTTATGTAATGGATTTGTAGTATCATCTGTGATTTTAATCTTATTCGCTTAATGCACCATGATAACACTATTATTAAAATAAGATGTCCTCCATCGTGCACTGTTATTGCGTTAATTTTTGAAAAACTTAACTAGTGAATAACCTAACATAAACACATATTATTTTGTTGTCGAAAGATGATATCTCGACAACAAAAAAATACTAACACCACACACTAGTTACCGTCATTTCCTTGACCACCTTCTTCATCGTCGCTTGAGGCAACACCGTAGATAGCCCCTAGTTCCCCCAGACTCGTCCTCCTTTGCGGTAACAGTAAGGGGCTGTCCTCTCTGAAGCCATATACCACATACAGTTCAACTCTGATATAACATTGTTGGTTGAACACGAACTGATGAATCATCTGTTCTACGTCGTAGTCACTCTTTATTTGTAATGGGCACCAAAACGGTCGTGAATGTGAAGACAATAGTAATCGATATAGAATAGATTCGACCACACAATGGTACCCGTATTGCTCTTTCAGCCTCGTCTCAACGAGATTCTCAAAATCCAAGAACGTAATATCTAAGGGGATATCAAAATCGGATTGATGCGTAGAATATGTTCGTTGAAAATATAAACCTGATTGGTTGTTCATTGCTTCAACGTAATGCGACATGGTGCATGGGATATCCATGAGCAACGTTTGTAAAGGTGAGACAGGCTTATAGGGTGAGAGTATATTTCCGAGGGATATTGTGTAATTGAGAGAGATTGTGAGATGTGTGAGGAATGATGGGTGTGTAGACACCAAAAATTCTCACCCAATAAAGCAAATTCTGAAAAAATAAATAAAATAGGAGGGGTCGTCTCCTTTCTTTTTCAAAACGTATTAACGTGCGTGCCAAAACAAAACCATCATTTTATGACAAAATTCTTAAATATTTTTTTCAAAAGCATTTTAGAAAAACATAATTCTTCGAAAATGAATTTCCAACGACAATACGGTTTTAAACCCATCCCTTTTGTTTTATTCACTTGACTTATTATTTATTCAATCTTTGCTTACTTGTCTATTTATTCATTTATCTTTCAGTTTCATTTTGTTACTCATTATCTTATCGTATTTATTGATACTTTTTATAGTCCTCTAGCATTTACTTTTTATCATCATCATTTTCATTGTTATTTGTATCATTTTACACACTTTTTCACTATTATTTCCATATTAGTATACTTCGTTTTGCTGTTTATTTGATTAAACTTCATCTTATTTCATTTTATTTTTATTACTCATTCATTCCAGCGTATTTACCATCACTTGTACATATCTAATTCAATTTCCTTTTTTACGACATTCACTTGTATATTATCATAGTAGTACTATTTCATTATTTCATGTACTCATTGTTATTTTAATTCATTTGTTTAAATACTTAATGATGTTTTTGTTTTTATCTACATTCCATTATTTCACGACTATTCAAAAAAAGAAAAACAACTCACTTTACTAATTTAAACTCTTTCACCTTCCTGTATATTCCATTTAGAACATTAACATTTTTAGAAACGACATCTGTTTCGAATGCGGACTTTAGTTTATTTCTTACATGTATATATCAAATTCTGTATATAGCTCACCTGGTTAAAGTGTTTACTTGGAAACCTACTGGTCTTGTGTTCAAATCCTGGCATGGGTGTTGGTATATGTTTTATCTTCTTTAGCTCGTATTAGAATTTTATTCTTAAATCTTGCGTGAATATGTTGAATATTGTCGTAGCGCAGCTGGTAGTCTTGTTGGGGAGGAGGACAAAAACCCGGGGTTCAATACCCATGAGCCGCAAAAGCTCTGTTTTCTATTTTTTTTTGTTCTTTTCTTCCTTGTCACTCGAAATTCCTGCCACACATACCCTAGTTTTGTTGACCCGGGTCAACCCAACCCATAAAGAAAAACCCCACACAAAATCTGTCCTAAAACCCTAATCTCTCTTTATAAATTATAAGTGTACAGTAACCGGACTGAGGATGATCGGCTCCCCTTTGTTTTTTCCTTCGATCATTCTCTCATCCGCCTCCATTCTCGTCGAGCAAGTATGTTCTTCTTCACTCAGAAGAAAACCCTAGAAACACCTTCATCTACCCATTGATCAGAACCCACTGCTGGAAAAAAAGGAATAAACAACGTTTTTATTTGTCTTTTGGAACGCTTTATAACCGTTTTTTATGTCGGCGATGCAAATGGTCGAGCCTTTTAAAGAACGCGTTGTAAGCGTTATTTATACATTAATTTAAAAGAACGCTTATCGCTAAAGCGTTTTTTAAAGCGGGTAAGGGGGCAGGAATCTACGAGGCATAAAGAACGCTTCAAGGTGAAAGCGTTCTTTATGTCCGACTATAAAAAACGCTTGCTTATTATAAGCGTTCTTTATGAAGATTTATAAAAAACGCTTATCAAGACAAGCGTTCTTTATGTCATTTGGCGCGAGAGTATAAGAAACGCTTATACATATAAGAGTTTCTTATATGGTCATTTTTTATATATTTTTATCTTTTATACAATTTATTACCCTCTGCGTAACACAAAATTAAAATCACAAAATCATTCAAAACCCGTTTGCATTGTATATACCATATCAACCAAACTGGTGAATTTTAATTAATATATAGATCATCAACAGCAGTACTCTTGTTTGCATTAATATTATATACCAACTAGCGCACATACGCTTAAGTGTAGTATCGATCAACTACAACATTTGTAACTAGCTAGTTAACCAAAATACTAAAAATGGTAACCAAAATACTAAAAATGGTTCAAGTACTTCGATCATAACATGTACAATACAACCATTTGAAAAAAAGAAAAGATAGACTCATGACTTCTTCTGATCAATTTAGTGCTTTCAACACATGTGTGCGCCCTCTCCTTATTGACAAACTTCAGATCGATCGACTTGTGAATAAGTGTTGAAAAGAAATCAACAAGCTGCACAACAGAATTATAAAAGCGATTAAGTGCACCATTTAAACTTATCTAAACATGCACAAATAATTAAAATCACCAATTCAAACACAAAAGTACTTTTAATACGTACCTGAGAAGAAATTTCTAATTCGCTAAGATAGTTGTTACCTCTATTGAAGATGAAAGTACCGACGATCATGATGATTCTTCTGCTGATACAAAGGAGACAGAAGAAGAAAAATATGGTACAAAAGAGACAGAGGCAGATATAGATGAAATGATGAATGAGAACTCAGAAACAGAGAGGTTGAAGAAATTGGCTAAATAGTTAAGTGAGGCTTCTACGAAGTAGAGTCCAGTGGCGATTAATGAATTACCGGCATACTTCATGACCTTGAATGAAGAAAACAGTTTTCTAGAGTAGTTGTATCAGAAGGATAAGAGGAACCTTAGTCGATTATATGGTGGCATGGGGGACTATATGAAGATAAAGTGGTACCAGATCGCCCGGCTGATGAGTTTCATGACTTATGGATGGAAACGGAGGTGGAGAAGGTAGACACTTCTTTTGTCTCTTTTGTATCAGTAGAAGAATCATTATGATCGTCGGTACTTTCATCTTCAACAGAGGCAGCAACAGTCTACATCGGCCAAATTTGTCTGACTTTTTATCCGATTTTCTCTGTGATGTTTCAGTGCTGTCCAGTTCTGATTGCTCGGTCTACTGAAGCTTCTACAACATACATACTAGTCAGAGGTGACTAAAGGAATCGAAAAGGAGAGAAGAAAGGTCGTGAAGGAAAATAAAGTTGGTGGGCCCGTCCGAGTTCAATTTTTTTTATTATAGGTTGATGCCGATCGAAGGTCATAGACGCTAGCAAAAAAATGTAAAGGGATACTAAAATAATAACTACAAGAAGCTGTAAGTAGCGCTAGAGGTCTCTAATATGGCCAATGGTGGTCATATATATTTCCAAAACATTAGAGGGTTAATTGGAATGCCTAGCTTGACCGGATAACAAATCTGAGAAGAATGTGAAGGAACTTATAAGTTTTTGATGTTGGTATTGGTAGAAACGTAGATAAACTTCTGGGTGGATGTTAAGGTAAAAGCAATATGGGGAAGGGGAATACGTCAGGCAAGCTGCCGTAATGCTATGTCTTTGTAACTAATTAATACATCCTATAGTCATCTAATATTTGCACCCTAGGTTATACTATAATATAATATATAGCATTAATTAATATACCCTATAATCATCTAACCAAATTAATTTCGCCATATATACTATATTTGTATGCATGCCTAAAGGCATTATATTAAACATTAATTCCCAAGTCCATTAATTGTACAACCAGCAAGTAAAAATCAGCACATAGTACAACAATATGCGCCCTTGATTAACAACAATCAACACATAGTAAAAACCAGCAAGTCCATTGGTCTGCATGCAAAATTATTCCCAAACACACGCGCGTACACTTTATTTCACGCCTTTAATAAAAAAAACAGAGTATATATGTTCCTGATTAATTAACAAGCTAGTTTGGTTTGCAAGCACACATAGGTTAACAACAAATGCGCACCGCAGTTTGGTTTGCATGCAAAATTATTCCCAAAGAATACACACACAATATATTTCACGCCTTAATCCCAAACAAACAGACACCTTAACCCCAAACAAACAGAGCATGTAATTTCCTGATTAAGAAGTTTGGTTTGCAAAAATACCTCATCAGCCCAAGAATAGAGCCGAAAGATCTACCGCGCATGTATGTTGTTCCTTTCGCTAGTTGGGGTTATAATCCAGAGGGGCCGTGCGTGCGACAGGGCATGTATGTCCTGTTCGTGCGATTTTGCAAACATTAATTACTAATCGAAAGATTATATCTATGACAAAAATGGATAGGCATGCATATATATATATATATATATGTATATATTTGTTCACAGATTGAGGGCAAAATTACCGATAGCGAGAGGCGCCGATATCGATCTACGCATGCATGTGGCCTGCCTTCATCGCCCCAATGCCGGAAGATAGAAGATCGATTATCGGGAGGGTAGAGAAAGAGGCACCGTGGCGGCAAATATTGTGATGTTTCTGGGTTTCGATTGAGAGGAGATAAAGCGGAAAGAGCGAGGTTTTTTACAAAGGGAGAGCAACGTTTACATGGAGTGAGAGCGAGGTTTATAGAGAGTGGGTAGGTAGGGGAACAGTCGCGATTAGACTGATGAGAAGACTGGGCGGGAGGGCGAAAACTGTTTATAATTTAGGTAACATAAAGAACGCTTCACTTAAGAAGCGTTTTTTATGCTACTTACGATCAGCATAAAGAACGCTTCTTAGCTAAAGTGTTCTTTATGTTATCGCGCCCAAAAGACATAAAAAACGCTTCTTTTGAGAAGCGTTTTTTATACATCTCTCTTATAGAACGCTTTGTAAGCAAGCGTTGTTTTTATCTTTGGGCGCCATAACATAAACAACGCTTTCTAAGCTAAGCGTTTATTAAGATGTCCCGCCTATTATAAAAAAACGATTTACAATATAATCGTTTTTAAAGGGGTGTTGTTTATTCTTTTTTCCAGCAGTGACCTCTCTTCTCGATCCAAATGCTCTAATCGCCGCCTTCATTCTTTCTTGCTCATAAGTTTTCGAAACCAAAAAAAGGGAATCAGTCGGCTACATATCCTGACGGTACTCGTTTGCAAGCAAAAAAAATGGGAGATGCTCTTTTCCTCTTCTACCCCAGGTTCCCCTTGAGCTTGAACCCGACATACCACCGGCGAACATCTGAGTTCCCATTCAAAAGCCAGAAACGAAAATCCTCCTTGACTTTCTTCATCTTCCTCGCAAAATCTTTCCCCTACCTTCACCCGTTTCTTCACTCCCACCCTGATTTCACCATTCACGAAAGACCAGAGGATCCATTTTCCTCGTCGACTTCCCACCACTCACCTCCCACTCCCAGAAAAATCCCCAAGTGCAAACGAACCCTAAAAAAATGGGCTCAATCACTCCACACTCCCTAACACGTATGAACGAAGACAAGAAGAATGGTGGAGCAGGCTCGAACCGGGGCTGGCTCGCGAAGTCACATGTCGGATTTACGGAAATCATTCTGGATGCGCCAATCGAATACGGTTGTAGACTTCTTCCGTTCACTATTCTTTTCGTTTCTCTGCCTCCGCAGTTGAATATCTCTGTCACATCCATATTTGCCAACTGTTTTGGGTTCGTTTTGATATCCTGAGCTGATTCGAACAGAGACTAGTTCATCTCTGTGTGTTTTGGGTTTGATTAATCGAGGTTGTTTATGTGATAATGGCCTAGTCTGTTTCTATAAATTTCATTGTCGAGTTTAACGCTCTAGTATTTGGAGATGTGCTATTAGGTCGAGAGTGGTTGATGTTTTACTTGCGTTTCATGTGTTTCCTTTGGAAATGTCTCTGGCCACTGTATTCGCGTTCTGGTTGAGGTACCCACTCGGAATTTGGATAGAGTCGTTGTTACTTTGCTCAGAGCAGTTATGGGGTCGTGAAAATGGAATGAGCTCGTGTATCTCTTTCTGTCCACTGCCCCTATGGTTTTTGGGAACTTCATTCTGTCTGGTTGGAAAGTCATTTACTCTTGCACTTATTTGATTGACATACATGTTGGGACTTTGGTTTGTTAATCAGATTTCGGTTTGGAATTTGAATCTGGCTCGAGTATTTGCTATTACCGATGGTTATCCTACTCAATTTGCTCACTATCTTTTTGTGTGACTTGCCGAGGTATTTCATGTCAATTGGAGATAACTGAGGCGTATATCTATGGGTTCTTCTACTGAGGGTTCAACATGGACTTTGTAGATTGGCAATGTGTGTGGACGTTGGGCCTTTTAGACCGGTCAAGCTGGTGGACTTTCGGTTTGACATATCCTCTTGAGTTGAAAACTTCTCTATCAGTTTTGTTCAATATTATAAAAATGTTGTTTTTTGGTCGATCAGCTGCTCTTTGTAATCTGATTTGGTTCTAGCATGATTTTGTCCTTTGGCTCATTAATGATTAATTCTAAGGCTCAATTTGAGTTTGACTTACCACTTCGTAAAAACTTGTATAGACTTCATTATGTTTTGTTTTTAGATTTCATTTGCCTATCCTTACTGTTCGCGGGTTGTTTTCTCTCACTGTTTACTTTGTTTTATTTAACATCTCTACTTTTATTGCTTACAAGTCGTTGAGATGTTTTGTTTGGTCTGTTTCAATTTGCAGCCCTGCTTTTTATTATGAATCCCTAGACTGCTTTCTAGGTCACCTGTTTACAATGATAAGTCTTGGAAGGTACCCCACAGCTAGCTTATTTCTGATTTGCTTTATGGGGAACAATACCATCCAAAACTTTGAAGTTTTTTTAAGCCTTTGAAGGTACCCCACAGCTAGCTCATTTCTGATTTACTTTATGGGGAAAAATACCTTTCAAACTCTTAAAGCCTATCCCAAACCATCCCTAATTTCATTAAAAAACTTTACCCAAAAAAAAGAAACAAGGATAAATTCAAATTCAGTCCATAATCAATTTCACCTTCAGTCCAAACAAGGCTCAAATGCGGCCCAATTTCCAATGTCCAAATTCAATCCACAAGGCCTAATCAGGTTCAGATTCCAAATAAATCTCAAAATATGAATTAGGCCCAAAAACCAAGTCAAGCGTAAATTGAAAAGCCCACTCGGCCCAATCAAAAATCCAAATCAGCCCAAAATCAATACGGCCTAAATTAGGCCTAAAAATCCAAATCAAGCATAAGGCCCAATTTTCAGCCCAATCTCAAATAAGGTCCATCAGGCTCAAAAGCCCATTTCAGCCTAAAAGCCCATTTTGGCCCAAGCTCAAGTTTGACCAACCTGACATTTAACTTTGACCCAAACCTTGACCAAGTCTAACTTTGACTGGCCCAAGTTTGACTGACCAACCCACACTTTGACTCAGCCCGTTTTCCAATCTCGGCCCAAATTCAGTTCAAACCCTATTCAGTTCAAACTCGATTCAATTCAAACCCAATTTCAACACATTCAATTCAAACCCAATTCAATTCAAACTCAATTCAGTTCAGTCCAATCCGATTCAATTCAAAACCAACTTGTAAATCTCATTCAAACTAAAAAAAAAAAACAAAAACATTCCTCATTAGTCAGCTTTATTTAAATCCCAAATCTTCTTTCTCAAGTTCCAAACAATCATGTTATTCAAATCTCATCAAATTTTCAAAGAAGCCATTTTGTGGAATTTTAAAGGAAAAACTCTTCTCGCATCAGAGAAAACTCTTCTCAAAACGCAGAAAGTTCTTCTCACATATACAGAAAGTTTTCTCCTAAAAACATTTCTCAAAATCAGTGTTTCTTTATAGAGAATTCCGAACAACTTCAAAAGTTTTTAACTCAGTTTTCAAATCCAAAATAAACTGTTTTCGGGGAACAATAAGTGTCTAACCCCTTCAAAACATTTCCTTCCTGTTTAGACATCACTTGTCTCCCTTTCCAAAACAATCCGAGGCGGGGCACTGGGGCAGTAACATCCTTTGTCGCAGTCTGGATTTCTTTAGGCGGGGCATTAGGGTGACAAATCTCCCCTAATTGCAGCCTATATTTTTACAAGGCGGGGTGCTAGGGATGTAACTGTCTTCCTAGTTGCAGCCGGGATTTTAGAATCGTCTAACTCCCTTCCACTCAATTTTAATGTTTTCGGTCTTTAACGTTTTAAAACCCGGGAGTTAGAGACGTTATTAGGGTTTGACCAAGAGTATCCCATTCATGATACTTCTCTCTAAATCCTATATTTCAACATAAATTCATTGCCCCATCTTTCGAGCCTCGGCACTTACGATTAATTAAGTGTCGCGCTCGAGAGGGTACATAGGGTGTTCCCTCGGGATCACCCGCCCTTTCACAACTGAAATACCCCAAACCTAAGTATGATAAGTAAACATAAATTTATGATGTAATAAGGATAAAGCATGCCTTAGAAACTTTGGTAGACAATTTAAACCAAAGGAAACACAAGAAAACATCATAAAGTCAATTTAAGCAAATACTTGCCCTAGACTTGGTGTAACCTTGATTAGGACCCAAAGGCCATTCCTAGACCTTATTAACATTCTAATGAACATGTTAAATCAATTACCAAAGAAAACCAAGCTCAAAAACAAGTTTAAACACAAATTGTGCTTTAAGGAGTCTTAAAGCACGTTTTTGAAAATTTGTCTTGGAAATGAGTTTTGAGTGGCTAAATGACCATGATTACACCTTAATCAACATGTGTACTACTTAGTATCACATTAGGAAGCCTAAATCAATGAGAAATAAAAAATTTCACAAATTTGTGCACTAATTATGAATAGTACCCAAATAGTGCCCAAAATAAGTCAAATGACTTTCTTAAGTGGTCAATGGTCAAACAACACCTAAATATCTGATGGAATGAGAGGGGGGCGGTTTTGAAGGTGATGAGTCACCATGGGTTCAGCAAAATAAGAAAAGATAAGGAAGTAAAGTGAAAAAGACTATTTACATTTTTAACAAAATATCTTACTTAGTCTACCTCTCTCCTCTCTTCTCTCCATTTCCTTCTTTCCCCACTGAATTCTTCTTTATCCTCCCAGTGGAAAACCATTCATGCTACAGTTCTCACACTTCTCCATCTTCATTCACTTGCCTAGTACACTACAAAGCTCCAAATACAAAACTAAGAGCATATTTATGCTAGTTGAGTCAAGACCTTCATTCCCTTCTTTTCAAATCTTCAAAAGGTAAAGTTTGAGTCCAAGAAGAAACTCCATTGATGAGGGAAAATTCAGTTTGAAGAGCTTCTTGCATCTCTTTCATTCAAGGTAAGAAAAGTGAAAGAAAAATCAAGTTTCCTTCACTTTTGTGCATTGCCAAAAATTGAATTCTCATGGGGTCTTGTTTTTCCTCCTTGAACTATCTTGTTTTAATCTCCAAGGACTAGTGGAGGTCCTCCTTGATTCAATACCAAGTCTATCTTGAGACTTCAAAGGTAATCATCCATTTTAAGGCTTAAAACATTCTTTTTAACCTAAGAAAATTCTACGAGTTTGGGCATGTTCCTTAGTACCCGTTAGATTATGTTATTGTTGATTAGAGTATTGGCAAGAGAACTAAGGTCCATGGCCTAGAATCAATCAAGAAAAACCGAGGAGGAAAGTGTGAGGAAAGCTTGAGAAACAAGGTAAATGACTTACCTTAAGGTGGTTTAACGCTTTAAGGGATGAGATTTAGATAGATACCAAATGTAGCTTAGAGCTTACATTGTATAATGGGTTACAAAACCTAGGAGAAACAACATGATCATATTTGAGAACTTGTGACTAAGGAGCAAATGGGAATTGAGTTAGTTATACAATCATAAGATGAATTACAATTACACTTATATTGTAATGGGAGCATAGGTGTGTGTATTTGCAGGTTGAAAGCTTTTATATGTGGGAAATTCAGTGTTTAATTTTAAGTCATTTAAGGGCCTAAGAGCCATGTTATTTAAGAGCCTTAGTGCTATGCAATTTAAGATTATTGCACTATATTGAGTTTGTTATGAATGGTTTGATTTGGGTGAGAAATATCATAAGAAAGAGGTTTGTTGAGTGTGAGGTGATTGAATGATAAAAGCTATGCTTTGGGTATAATAACATAGTAGGGAAGCTATGTCAAAATTTGAGTAGAAAACAAAGTGTTTTTAGTGGTTGTCATGGATTAAAATGATCAAGGACTTACTAGGAATCATTAAAGGAAATTTGAGTGGAAATGAGTTAACAAAGGTGTTCTTGAGTATTAGAATGACCTAGAGTTGTCTTGGAGGAGTTAGAAGTGTAATAGGAGTGATAATCACCTTTAAACTACAAGAGAAGGATTTCTAAGGTTAATGTGAAGTTTGAGGAATAATGTTATGAGATGTTAAGAGATTGTCTAGTAGTGAAATAATAAGGATAACTTGGATGGTAATGAGTGGAATTGGGTGATGGAGGTGAAAACTATAAGAGAATACAGTAACTTGTCAAGGGAATGACTAGGAATGGATAAAAGTGTATAACCATGTTAATGGAGAGTAAATTGAGTAAAGTAGATGGAAATGTTTAAGAGGAATTTAGAATGGTCAAGTTGAAGGAGTAAAGGTGTGTGTAAGGCTAAGTGATTGTGTAGTTGGATGAGGAACAATGTTAATGTGTTAAGAGGATGGCTAGAAATGCATAAGTATGCACAAGTTTAGGAATGATGAGTAGTAAATGTAAAGGTGAAATACCCCGTAATTAAAAACAGTGATTAATTAGGCTAATTATATTTTAAAAGCTTAATTACACTAAAATAAATACCAGGGAACAAACCCCGGAGAAAACGGACCTTTAAAATTGGTTAAAAGCATAAAAGAACCTTAAAGCGCGTTTCCCGAGGAAACCGGGAAAACGTGACTTAAGCGGGTCAATAGACTCGTATAATTTTGGTCAACTAAATAGTCACTAATAAATATTAGTGAAGCTTTAGAACCAATAAAATCAATTAAATGAGAAAATTCGAAAAACGGGTACCGGTCAGTAAAAACTGTAACAACCGGTAAGTTGTGTGGTAAAAGTGCAAATAAACAAACTTAGTGTGTCCACCTTGCAAATAAAGATTTAAAATCTGTGTGGTGTGCATATGTGGACCGATGGCCCCTCTCTCTCTCATTTATTTAATATCTCCTAATACACTAGAAGACAAATAAAGTAAATAAAGATAAGAAAGAAAAGAAAGGGAGTCTCTCTCCTACTCCCCCTTGGCGCTCTCTCACGTTGGCACTCCCCTCCCTCCTTCTCCTTCTCTATTTTTCTTTCCCTGCGACAAACATGGAGGATTAGAAGAACCCACACAACTCTCTCCTCTCTCCTCCTTTGACCACTAAACCTTCTCCAAACTCAACAAAAAGTATACCATTGTAATCCCCTTGCAAAGGAGAACGTTTTCATCCTTTCAAAAACCCAAAAGCTCTACTTTCGTTTTTGAGGGTGTTCACCATTTGGAGATTTGAAGCCACCATTAGAAGCACCTTCACCTCCTCTTCATCTTGAGGTAAAAAGAAGTTTGAAAATTCATTGTTTCTAGCTCTCATTGGCATTTTAAGAATTTTCAGTTTTTGAACTCTTGGCCTTCTTTGTTCCAGCCGATTTTGGCTCTTTTGTTGGGCTAGAAATCTTGTTCTTTCACTAGCCAAGAACTCAATCTACTCATTGGAAGGTAACACTCTTTCTAAACCCTAAAACCTAAATTCTAGGGTTAAGTATAAAATGAATGCTAATGGTATTGTGTATGTATTAGGGCTGTAGCATTTGTTGTGTGTGAACCCATTGAAAACCGAGAACAAAGAGAAAAGGAGAGAAAAGAAGAAGAGGAAAGGAAAGAAAGAAAAACTAACAAGACAAGGTAAATACCCTTACCTTGAGTTAGTTTGTATATTGTGTTGTAACAGTTTTTGGAGAATCAAAAACAAGTAATGTGTATGATAATGAGTAATGAGTATGTTGAGGTATAATGAGGAATGGTATTGAAACAGTTTTGAAGTTTTGAATGAAGCTTATAAACTTGGGAAAACCTTGGGTAGTGAATGTGTATGTGTGCAGGATTTTATGGATGTTGTAGTGGTATTGAAATGTGTATAATGAGTATTGTGTAACAGGTTGTGAGAACATGAATTTGTGAGCTGAAATAATGTGTGGAGAATGTTAGAAATATAGGGGAGGCTATGTCAAAATTCATTTAGGAATTTGAGGACTTAGGCACATTTGTAACAGATTTTGAAAGAAGTAAGTTAAGAGAATGGAACTAGGATGCGAGTAATGTATTTTGGATGCTAGGAATAGCATTAGTTGAGGGAGTATTGGAGTATAAGAGTTGAGAGGAAAATCTGTAGCATAAGGAGGAGAACTAAAATCTGTAGCATTAGGGTAAAGGAAAATAATGTAAGTGTTGAATAGAGATGAGGAGAATTGTGTAGATTGTGTAGGAATGGGGTAACAAGTATGGTGGGTGGACTAAAGTGATTTAGAGTGTCTAAATAGTGCTAAATCATGTGGGGAAATATTGGCAAAGATTGGAGAAGCAATGGGCAAAGAATGCAATTGAAAACAAATTTTAAAACTGCAGTACTGGGGCCGACCGGACCTGCGACCGGATTGCAAGGTCGGTCGGGCCCAGGTTTACAAAGGCGGGGAAAGCTTCTGGAGTCGACCGGACTTGCGACCGGACATGCAAGTCCGGTCGGACAGAAAAATTCTCCCGTCTGTAACCTACTGGAATGGACCGGACTTGCGAACCGGACATGCAAGTCCGGTCGGCCAGAAAAATTTCCGTAATGCAACTTACTGGAATGGACCGGACTTGCGCGACCGGACATGCAAGTCCGGTCGGGCCAGGAATTTTCGGTGCAGATAGCTACTGACTTGGACCGGACTTGCGACCGGACTTGCAAGTCCGGTCGAGTCTTCAAAAAAAAAAAAAAAAAAAAAAAAAGAGTATTTTTATAATATGATTATAGTAATCATATGGACATGTATATATACATATATATGCCTATATACACATATGCATGTACATGTAGTAGTACATAACAAATGAAATAGTAAAGGTAGAAAGTAAAAATAAGAGTAATGAGAAAGGAATGGTTTAATAACCAAGTAAGAAAGTAATGAAGTAATAAGTATACATTGTAAGTGCCAATGTAGGAGCAAGTTAGATCAATAATAGATCATTGATCATAATACTCCATGTATGTATAGGAATTCAATAGTTGATCATCAAAGGACCCGGGGTAGAACGTAAACGACGGTGAACGGTATGATTTCCTCATGCCCTGTATCCTAACTTGGTTACCCCGATTTGTGTGCTATGTGATCACCAACAAGATAAATGCATGAATCGGATTAATATTGCACATAAACGTGTTGAACTATATTGTTCGTTGTATTCTTCTCGAATGAATAGTTTGATAATTCATGAAATGTATGTAAGAGAATGAAGTGTATGTGCAAGTATGAGTACATGTGATTGTAAGTATGTATGGAAAGTAAGTAGTGGACTTTACTAATTCCTAACAACCTAACTCCTAACATGAGTATTGAGTAAAAATGGAATGAGTAGAAGCCCGATATAGTTTAGGCCACGCGTGAGGATAAGGAACCACAAGAGGTTGGAACCGAATCCTGGCTATGATCTTTTCCTTGGACCAATTCCCTTTGTATGGGTAGCATCCTGGATTAGTGTGCCATCTTAAAGCCCGGTGGTGGGAGATAGTACTCCCTGCCCGGAGGTCATACCGACTTAACTGGAAGTAAGTATGTAAGTATTGTATTGTATAGGTCTTGACTATTGTAAGTCATTGACCCGGAGTAAAAGAGTATTGAACATCCGATAACCCGGGTGTGTAATAAAGCTAACTGGACCTTTGTATGTATTGGAGAATTGTATCTCCGTAATGCGGTGAGTATTCGGTAAGTATAACGGTGGACTTGTATTGTCTTCCATGCTTGTATATATTGTATGAATGTATGCCTTGAAATGAATGTACTGAATTGTATTGTATAAAGCATTATGGATGTATGTATGAAACGAACCGCATGTATACGACCAAATAGTTGGCGTACCCTCGCTAGTACGCGGGGTATGCGGTTATCATGTTCAGCGTAAGCTGACCCCCTCGGGGGAATGTTTTTACTCCACAGGTACCCGCGAGGCGTGATGGTAGAGTAAGGGCAGCATGTGTGATTTTTTGGATGTGGTTGGTAGTATTGAAATAGTGTACCGAGTTGTACACGGCTAGAGCCTTTTGAGTAGCCGGTGTACCATGTGGTACACCTTTTTGGGATGATGAATTTTACTTGGATAGTAAGGAGAGGTTGTATAAACTCTTCATTATGGGAAGTAACATTGGATTGTAATTCATATAATTCGGTATACTCGGTAATCAATTGTAATCTAAGTTTGGTATTGTAAAGTAAGTAGTATGTATTTGCTTATTCTAATCGTCAGACCGAGATGGTAAGTAGTGTAGCCTTGTTGATCTTGGATGGTTAACGGCATTGTATCACCCGCCGGGAGTAAGTAAGTACTCCGCTGCGATTCTGGTAATTATGAGCATGATTAGAGAGTAAGAAAGGATTAGCGGTTGGGGTGTTACAAAAGGAGGGGAAGTTGTGCATGGAGATGCAATGAGACCTTGAGAACTTTGAGAAGTTTGAGTTAAGGAGATGAGGATGATTGATAATGCTTGAGGAGTAGTCAAAATGGTTGAGAAGAAACACTTTGGTTAGTTGAGGTTTTAGGCAAAGTTTACATGTTGGAAGTATAAGGAACTAAGTTTTAAGTGTTAGGAA
Source organism: Limonium bicolor (assembly GCA_023374045.1). Lineage (NCBI taxonomy): Eukaryota > Viridiplantae > Streptophyta > Magnoliopsida > Caryophyllales > Plumbaginaceae > Limonium > Limonium bicolor. The sequence goes on from CM041778.1 coordinate 304,357,356, forward strand.
TTTAGTAAGAATTTGAGTAAATGGTTAAGGATTTGGGGTTGGTTCCCTAATGAGTTTTGTGGGTGATTTAAGAGTGTATTATGTCCCAAAATGATTTTTGGAACATACTAGGACACTTGTGGAAAAGATTGGAGTGAAATACGCATTTTAGGAAATGGTTCTGCAGCCGACCTACCCAGGGGACCGACCCAGACTGGGTCGGTCGAGCTGAATTTGTTAATCCGGGTTCTCTCTGCATCCGACCCACCCAGGCGACCTACCCTAGAGTGGGTCGGTCGGACCTTAAAAAAAGACGAAAGAGTAGCATTAGTAGTCCACCATTAGGAGGATAATGATGATTAGAAAGATAAGCATATAAGGACTTGAGAAATTAAGAGAAGTAAAATGATTTAAGTGATTAAGTTTAAATTACAATTACTTAGACATTACTAATCGGAAACCACTAGTGATGATATGAGTTAGGTTAATTAAAAAAGAATTATCCACCCGATTGGATGAATGTTTTAGGGTTTGAGTATTTGGACTCCGGAGGAGATTAGGCAACCAAACGACCAACGGTGAACGGTATGGTTTTCTTGTAGACTGCTTGCTAACGAGGTGTCCCTCGGCTTGTGTGCTAATTGTTTAAATGTTTCGACTAAACAAGATAAAGCATGCAACCGGAATATTGTGTTTGTTGCGTGATTGAGATGCACTAACACAACTTATCCTTGAGAGCTTACTAACTACGATTAGTAAATGATTGCGTGAGAAAATGAAACACTCCCTAATATTATTTGTTAATAACCGAAAGAGGTTTAACTAACAAACATTGTCTTAGAGACTTCTACTAATTGGGACTTGGGGGATGAGGAATCCGGAATGGTGCCGGGCATGCATGTTATTGGTAGGTTGTTGGTACCTATAGTTGGTCCAACTTCCTTTGAGACTTGTCTTCGGACTTGTTGCCTAGAGTCGATGATCGACTCGGCCACCTTGGATTACGGTTCAAGGTGGGAGGCAAGATTAAGATGGTGCGGTGGGATCACCCAAATCCCAAATTTAAGATAAGTTGTTTTTTTAACCAATGGAGTTAATAGCTCATTGGCTAGGGTTACTTTTGACCCGACAAAGATAAACATTGAGTTAAGATACAACCAATTCTAATTAAAGAACGGCTGGTATAATGAGACTGAGATAAGACTTGAGACTGAGATAAGACTTGAGATGAGATAAGACTTGGATTGAGAATAAGGAAATCATAACTTAAGGAGTTAAAAGATTAACTCACTTACTTAAGGAACACCTTTAAGTCGTTCATTTTGTTTGAACTATAATTGTTCATATGTGGTGTGGTGTTTATTGCACTTCTTATTTATGTTGTGTTATTAATCAACCGCATGCTATCGATAAGTAGTCATGTATCCCCGTTAACTTGAGGGCTATAAGAGGATCGTACCAGCGAAGGTGCTGAGCCCCTAGGGGCATCCATATTTATTTTGCAGGTGAATGACAGAAGACGACCGTCTTGAGAGTAGGATCGGGTAGAAGTACTTCGGGTTGTTTTCCTTTTTGTTATACGAGTTGCACATATACACTCGTTTAGTAAATGGTATGAGATGTAGTATGATGTATTAGGATTAGAAATACTTGTATTAAGAACATGTAATTGGTTAAGATTTTAGTATACTAATGTTCGGTATATTCGGGTCCATCAGACCGTAGCTAGATCTTGGAGTATTTAGTATGTCTAGTAAGTCACGTGGGTGACTGATGGCGGTAACACCAATTGTTGTAAGAATTCCGCTGTGTTGTTAATATAATGGCACTGGTGGAAAAAAAGTCTTATAACACAGGGCTTTATACCACGGCTACGACGTAAGCGTGTTATATAATATTATATAACACGACTATCGTGCTCATATAACACGGCTAAGAAATAGCCGTGTTATAAGATCCTCCGTCCACAATCCCGCGAAAAATAAACAATAAAACGTCATCGTTTCGCTTTGTCTTATAACACGCCATCGTTCCGGCTAAGAACTAGCTGTGTTATAAGATTAGAGAATTTGGCGCTACAAAATCCCGCCAAACAAAAAACAAAAAGTAATTATATCTTATAACACGGCTATGCATAAGCCGTGTTATAAAACCATATTTTATACCACGGCTAGGCATCAGCCGTGTTATAAAACCCGATTTCATACCATGGCTCTATAGGTAGCCGTGTTATAAGATCAAAAAATTAAATATTTTTGGCGCTGAAAAATCGCGCTTAAAATAAAAAAATAAATTTTTTGAGTCTTATAACATGGCTAAGCATTCAGCCGTGTTATAAAGTCCATAATTTATGGCACTGAAAAATGCCGCTTAAAAATACAAATTTTTATATCTTATAACACGGCTATATAGGTAACCGAGTTCTAAGATCAAAAAATCAAATATTTTCGGCGCTGAAAAATCTCGCTTAAAAAGTACAAATTTTATATCTTATAACACGGCTATATAGGTAGCCGTGTTATAAGATCAAAAAATTAAATATTTCCAGCGCTGAAAAATCGCGCTTAAAGAAAAAAACAAAAAAAATTTGAGTCTTATAACACGGCTAAGCATTCAGCCGTGTTATAAAGTACAAATTTTTATATCTTATAACATGGCTATATAGGTAGCCGTGTTATAAGATCAAAAAATTAAATATTTTCGACGCTGATAAATCAACATGTGTACTACTTAGTATCACATTAGGAAGCCTAAATCAATGAGAAATAAAAAATTTCACAAATTTGTGCACTAATTATGAATAGTACCCAAATAGTGCCCAAAATAAGTCAAATGACTTTCTTAAGTGGTCAATGGTCAAACAACACCTAAATATCTGATGGAATGTGAGGGGGGGGGGTTTTGAAGGTGATGAGTCGCCATGGGTTCTGCAAAATAAGAAAAGATAAGGAAGTAAAGTGAAAAAGACTATTTACCTTTTTAACAAAATATCTTACTTAGTCTACCTCTCTCCTCTCTTCTCTTCATTTCCTTCTTTCCCCACTGAATTCTTCTTTATCCTCCCAGTGGAAAACCGTTCATGCTACAGTTCTCACACTTCTCCATCTTCATTCACTTGCCTAGTACACTACAAAGCTCCAAATACAAAACTAAGAGCATATTTATGCTAGTTGAGTCAAGACCTTCATTCCCTTCTTTTCAAATCTTCAAAAGGTAAAGTTTGAGTCCAAGAAGAAACTCCATTGATGAGGGAAAATTCAGTTTGAAGAGCTTCTTTGCATCTCCTTTCATTCAAGGTAAGAAAAGTGAAAGAAAAATCAAGTTTCCTTCACTTTTGTGCATTGCCAAAAATTGAATTCTCATGGGGTCTTGTTTTTACTCCTTGAACTATCTTGTTTTAATCTCCAAGGACTAGTGGAGGTCCTCCTTGATTCATTACCAAAGTCTATCTTGAGACTTCAAAGGTAATCATCCATTTTTAAGGCTTAAAACATTCTTTTTAACCTAAGAATAAATTCTACGAGTTTAGGCATGTTCCTTAGTACTCGTTAGATTATGTTATTGTTGATTAGAGTATTGGCAAGAGAACTAAGGTCCATGGCCTAGAATCAATCAAGAAAAACCGAGGAGGAAAGTGTGAGGAAAGCTTGAGAAACAAGGTAAATGACTTACCTTAAGGTGGTTTAATGCTTTAAGGGATGAGATTTAGATAGATACCAAATGTAGCTTAGAGCTTACATTGTATAATGGGTTACAAAACCTAGGAGAAACAACATGATCATATTTGAGAACTTGTGACTAAGGAGCAAATGGGAATTGAGTTAGTTATACAATCATAAGGTGAATTACAATTACACTTATATTGCTATGGGAGCATTGGTGTGATTATTTGCAGGTTGAAAGCTTTTATATGTAGGAAATTCAGTGTTTAATTTTAAGTCATTTAAGGGCCTAAGAGCCATGTTATTTAAGAGCCTTAGTGCTATGCAATTTAAGATTATTGCACTATATTGAGTTTGTTATGAATGGTTTGATTTGGGTGAGAAATATCATAAGAAAGGGGTTTGTTGTGTGTGAGGTGATTGAATGATAAAAACTATGCTTTGGGTATAATAACATAGTAGGGAAGCTATGTCAAAATTTGAGTAGAAAACAAAGTGTTTTTAGTGGTTGTCATGGATTAAAATGATCAAGGACTTACTAGGAATCATTAAAGGAAATTTGAGTGGAAATGAGTTAACAAAGGTGTTCTTGAGTATTAGAATGACCTAGAGTTGTCTTGGAGGAGTTAGAAGTGTAATAGGAGTGATAATCACCTTTAAACTACAAGAGAAGGATTTCTAAGGTTAATGTGAAGTTTGAGGAATAATGTTATGAGATGTTAAGAGATTGTCTAGTAGTGAAATAATAAGGATAACTTGGATGGTAATGAGTGGAATTGGGTGATGGAGGTGAAAACTATAAGAGAATACAGTAACTTGTCAAGGGAATGACTAGGAATGGATAAGAGTGTATAACCATGTTAATGGGGAGTAAATTGAGTAAAGTAGATGGAAATGTTTAAGAGGAATTTAGAGTGGTCAAGTTGAAGGAGTAAAGGTGTGTGTAAGGCTAAGTGATTGTGTAGTTGGATGAGGAACAATGTTAATGTGTTAAGAGGATGGCTAGAAATGCATAAGTATGCACAAGTTTAGGAATGATGAGTAGTAAATGTAAAGGAGGGGAAGTTGTGCATGGAGATGCAATGAGACCTTAAGAACTTTGAGAAGTTTGAGTTAATGAGATGAGGATGATTGATAATGCTTGAGGAGTAGTCAAAATGGTTGAGAAGAAACACTTTGGTTAGTTGAGGTTTTAGGCAAAGTTTACATGTTGGAAGTATAAGGAACTAAGTTTTAAGTGTTAGGAATTTAGTAAGAATTTGAGTAAATGGTTAAGGAATTTGGAGGTGGGTTCAATAATGAGTTGGTGGGTGATTTAAGAGTGTATTAATGTCCCAAAATGATGTTGGGACATACTAGGACACTTGTGGAAAAGATTGGAGTGAAATACGCATTTTAGGAAATGGTTCTACAGCCGACCCACCCAGGGGACCGACCCAGACTGGGTCGGTCGAGCTGAATTTGTTAATCCGGGTTCTCTCTGCATCCGACCCACCCAGGCGACCTACCCCAGAGTGGGTCGGTCGGACCTTAAAAAAAGACGAAAGAGTAGCATTAGTAGTCCACCATTAGGAGGATAATGATGATTAGAAAGATAAGCATATAAGGACTTGAGAAATTAAGAGAAGTAAAATGATTTAAGTGGTTAAGTTTAAATTACAATGACTTAGACATTACTAATCGGAAACCACTAGTGATGATATGAGTTAGGTTAATTAAAAAAGAATTATCCACCCGATTGGATGAATGTTTTAGGGTTTGAGTATTTGGACTCCGAAGGAGATTAGGCAACCAAACGACCAACGGTGAACGGTATGGTTTTCTTGTAGCCTGCTTGCTAACGAGGTGTCCCCCGGCTTGTGTGCTAATTGTTTAAATGTTTCGACTAAACAAGATAAAGCATGCAACCGGAATATTGTGTTTGTTGCGTGATTGAGATGCACTAACACAACTTATCCTTGAGAGCTTACTAACTACGATTAGTAAATGATTGCGTGAGAAAATGGAACACTCCCTAATATTATTTGTTAATAACCGAAAGAGGTTTAACTAACAAACATTGTCTTAGAGACTTCTACTAACTGGGACTTGGGGGATGAGGAATCCGGAATGGTGCCGGGCATGCATGTTATTGGTAGGTTGTTGGTACCTATAGTTGGTCCAACTTCCTTTGAGACTTGTCTTCGGACTTGTTGCCTAGAGTCGATGATCGACTCGGCCACCTTGGATTACGGTTCAAGGTGGGAGGCAAGATTAAGATGATGCGGTGGGATCACCTAAATCCCAAATTTAAGATAAGTTGTTTATTTAACCAATGGAGTTAATAGCTCATTGGCTAGGGTTACTTTTGACCCGACAAAGATAAACATTGAGTTTAGATACAACCAATTCTAATTAAAGAACGGCTGGTATAATGAGACTGAGATAAGACTTGAGACTGAGATAAGACTTGAGATGAGATAAGACTTGGATTGAGAATAAGGAAATCATAACTTAAGGAGTTAAAAGATTAACTCACTTACTTAAGGAACGCCTTTAAGTCGTTCATTTTGTTTGAACTATAATTGTTCATATGTGGTGTGGTGTCTATTGCACATCTTATTTATGTTGTGTTATTAATCAACCGCATGCTATCGACAAGTAGTCTTGTATCCTAGTTAGCTTGAGGGCTATAAGAGGATCGTACCAGCGAAGGTGATGAGCCCCTAGGGGCATCCATATTTATTTTACAGGTGAATGACAGAAGACGACCGTCCTGAGAGTAGGATCGGGTAGAAGTACTTCGGGTTGTTTTCCTTTTTGTTATACGAGTTGCGCATGTACACTCATTTAGTAAATGGTATGAGATGTAGTATGATGTATTAGGATTTGAGATACTTGTATTAAGAACATGTAATTGGTTAAGATTTTAGTATACTAATGTTCGGTATATTCGGGTCCATCAGACCGTAGCTAGATCTTGGAGTATTTAGTATGTCTAGTAAGTCACGTGGGTGACTGACGGCGGTAACACCAATTGTTGTAAGAATTCCGCTGTGTTGTTAATATAATCGGTTGGACGTTTATGAGTTGAAAATGGATTTATGAGATGGGGTGTTACAACAACAAAATTATTTTCCTCAACCATTTTCAAACCTCGAACCCGGGATCAACCTGAGATCTCTACCCAAAAACCAATTGCCTCACATACTCAAATCATCATTCAAACTCTAACTCACCTTACAATCGAGTCATCTCTTAAATTCCAATTTCTTCTAAACTTCTAAAGTCTCATAGGCCCGAGCGCGTCACAGACTTGAACATCTCAATCTCTCCACTATTTTTAAGATTCAAACGTCTCACAGACCTGGGCATCTCACCGACCTTGACCTTCTATATCTTCCACTACGTGAACATCCCAAATGTCTCATAGACCTAAGCGTCTCACTGACTAACCTCTCAAACACCTCTCAAGCACCTCAAAACCCCTCAAAACCCTAAAATCTCCAAAAACCCTGAACTATGTAAGGTTTGATCTCAACAAGAAGTTGAGTACGTAGGCAGCCCATCTAGGGTGCGATCCCATTCCAATCCAAAAAAGCCCTTTCCCAACTCCAAGGCGATATTCATGTCTATCAAACATTCAAATCCCCTCTGACTCCCACAAACTCCCGACTTCTTCAACTCTCAAAATCAAACTCTAATCTTTCATTCCATACTCATTTGAATTCATCAATTCTTCTTCTTGGCGCTAGCTTGGCAGAAAAGCTCGCCTCATCCTCTCGTTTTCTCTCCTCCTATCCTAATACTATTCTTGGCTTTTAAATGAATCTCTCTAAAAAGGTTTTGAAAGAAGGTAATCCTGACAATTGGAGACCGAGGTTTCCTCAGGCACCAATCAGAAGTCGTGGTCGTTGCCAATTCTAAGGGGTGTAACCTAGTACGAACCCATAATAGAATCTCTAATCTGACCAGATAAGTCCTATCCATAGGCAATAAATTCAGAGTCAACCAACGGTTCTTAGAACCCTCCTTCCCTTCCTTCTTAGTATCTTGGGTCAAACTAGGTGGCGACTCTAGTCAATTTCCGCCCTTAGGGCATAAGTCCGTGAGGAGCCCATTGAGAGCGGGTGTAGTGCACACTTGCACTCCCCCTTATGCTTTCTGGGAAAGACGGACGATTTAGTAGGTATTTGAGGAATTCCAAGAATAACGGGTTTTCACCCTCCACAGAATGGCATTTTCTAAGATCTTGGCTTTTTAGTTAGAGCCATTTAGATAGACCCCCTCACACCGAAAAATCACCCTCCACAGAATGGCGACTCTGCTGGGGAAAACTTGAGTAAGTTTTTCTCAAACTCAAGGAAGACTAAACTCCATTCAAAATTGTCAAGATTTCCTCAACTTCTTTCAAAACCTTCAAGAGATTCTTTTCAAAGCCTTTAGGATTATTTTACTCCACACTTAGAGTGTGTACCTGATGAGGACCGTTAGGACTTGATAGATCCTCAACAAACATGACAACAATTGGGTTAATAATTAGCTCACGATTAGAAAGAGACACTTAGGACTAAATGAAGCTAACTTCCTTTTAGGCTAATAAACAACCAATTTGGAATCACTAATCTCAAGATAAAACACTTAGCAAATAGGTTGGTGCTAACTTCATTTGCTTTATTTACTACTTTCATATCCATGTTGCGATTGTGGGGTGCATGGGACGGGTAGCTTAATACATGCATTCCTCTATAGGTAGCTGTGTTATAAGATCAAAAAATTAAATATTTTCGGCGCTGAAAAATCACGCTTAAAGAAAAAAATAAAATTTTTTGAGTCTTATAACACGACTAAGCATTCAGCCGTGTTATAAAGTCCATAATTTATGGCGCTGAAAAATGCCGCTTAAAAAATACAAATTTTTATATCTTATAACACGGCTATATAGGTAACCGAGTTCTAAGATCAAAAAATCAAATATTTTCGGCGCTGAAAAATCTCGCTTAAAAATACAAATTTTATATCTTATAACACGGCTATATTGGTAGCCGTGTTATAAGATCAAAAAATTAAATATTTCCCGCGCTGAAAAATCACGCTTAAAGAAAAAATAAAAAAATTTGAGTCTTATAACACGGCTAAGCATTCAGTCGTGTTATAAATTACAAATTTTTATATCTTATAACACGGCTATATAGGTAGCCGTGTTATAAGATCAAAAAATTAAATATTTTCGGCGCTGAAAAATCCCGCTTAAAAAAAAACAAACAATTTTTGAGTCTTATAACACGGCTAAGCATTCTGGCGTGTTATAAAGTACAAATTTTTATATCTTATAACACTGCTATATAGGTAGCCGTGTTATAAGATCAAAAAATTAAATATTTTCGACGCTAAAAAATCCCGCTTAAAAAATACAAATTTTATATCTTTAACACGACTATATAGGTAGCCGTGTTATAAGATCAAAAAATTAAATATTTTCGGCGCTGAAAAATCGCGCTAAAAGAAAAAAACAAAAAAATTTTGAGTCTTATAACACGGCTAAGCATTCAGCCGTGTTATAAAGTACAAATTTTTATATCTTATAACACCGCTATATAGGTAGCCGTGTTATAAGATCAAAAGATTAAATATTTTCGGCGCTGAAAAATCTCGCTTAAAAATACAAAATTTATATCTTATAACACGGCTATATAGGTAGCCGTGTTATAAGATCAAAAAATTAAATATTTTCGGCGCTGAAAAGTCCCGCTTAAAAAATGCAAATTTTTATATCTTACAACACGGCTATATAGGTAGCCGTGTTATAAGATCAAAAAATAAAATATCGGCGCTGAAAAATACAAATTTTTATATCTTATAACACGGCTATATAGATAGCCATGTTATAAGATCAAAAAATTAAATATTTTCGGCGCTGAAAAAACACGCTTAAAGAAAAAAAACAAAATTTTGTGCGTCTTATAACACGGCTAAGCTTTAGCCGTGGTGTAAAGTCCTTCTAATAACCCATTTAATCTTCTTTCTCCACATTCACGAACAATTGCGCCTCTCTTCCAAATCTTCGACTCTCTCTCACTCACATACGACTACGCCTCTCTTCTTCTCTTCCCTGTGCCTCACCTCTTCTCTTCTTCATTCAGCTAGATCTCCTCTCCCTCTACAGAGTAATCTCTTCTCTTGCTGAATTCGGTTGCTACTGTGTAATTCTCCCTCAAATTCAAGGATAGTTATGAGTTTCGTTCTCAGTTTTGTGCTCTGGCTTGAGTTCTTCAGTTTCTGATTTTGTGGCTTGATTCATTACAAATTCAGTGATTGTTTGTGCGGATCTGAGTTGTGGTTTGCTTGCTGGTTCGTTCTTCTACAATTCGGGATCGTTCGGCACTTTCAATCGAGGTAGGTGGTGATCCAATTCGACTTCGTTGTTCAGCAATGGGGAGTTTAGAAATTCTGATTTTGTGGGCTTAATTCTCTATGTTTTTTGAGTGATTTTACTTGTTGTTTAACCTTTTCAAACCCACATTGATTCCCCCTATGTTTGCAAATTTCGTAACAGAGTCTACGCTGTCCAGACACTGGCTTTGAATGCGAGGACGCGTCTGTCAAATGTGTGGGAAAGAAGCAGAAACTGGAAAAAAAAACTGCAAGTTTATAACCGGTGTAACACCCCGTCCAAAGCCAATCGTGGTTATCGCCAACTTAACACTTATTCGAATTCGTCGCAGCGGAAATAACAAACACCGCGACCTTGCCACGGTCTGATCGTTAGAATATACCAGCCTTATCAATTTACAACGCTTATCCAAACAAACAACCGGCCAAAACCTCACCAACCAAAATACCACCAACCAATCGAGTTTAAGTATCCAAGTCATAGTCATAAACTTACATCAGTTTCAATATAAACAGACGGGAGCACAAGCGCAACCCGTATTCAAAAATAAACAACCCATCCTAAGTCTAACCGCTCCTACTCTCGTGGAGTGACTTCATGGGCCTCTTACCTGCAAGTGTAAAAATAGCCCCCAAAGGGGGTCAGCACGAATGCTGGTACTCCCTCTCATGGCCCCCAAGCTAACGGGGCTACGACGACTAATTGTCAATAGCATGGAAATTGATTAAGTACACAAGCATGATATGAAGTGCAATAAACAACAATCCACAGATGAACATACATAGTTCACACACAATGAACGACACAAGCGTTCCCTTATCAAGCGGGTTAGTAACCCCCTCCTTAGTCCTGATTTCCTTAACCTCAGTTCCTTATCTTACCTCAGTCTTATCCTTATCTTAATCTCAGTATACAAACCGTTCCTAGAATGGAAATGGTTGTAGCTTAATCTCAAACCTAGGATTTAGGTGATCCTACCGCACCATCTTAATGCCACCTACCTCGGACGGGAGTCCAGTGTAGCTGAGCCGGCAACCGGCCCTAGGCAACAAGTCCGAAGACAAGTCCTTAAGCGGAGGGCAGATCTGATTCAGATACCGTCCCCCTTTCCTTAGCATGCATGACCGGAGTCAGTCCCGGGTTCCTCACTCAAGTTCCAGTTAGTAAAAACCTTACACACCATGTGTTAGTTAAACCTTAACGGGTATTAACCAACAGCTACCAATACTTAACTCTTATCCTTAACTCAGTAAGTACTAAACTTAGTTAGTAACAATCTCAAGTCTCGTGGGTTAGTGTAAAGAAAACACATTCACAACGAGAACAAATATAACCGGTTGCATGCTTTATCTTGTCTTAGTCATAGCAATTAAACAGATAGCACACAAGCCGAGGGACACCTCGTTAGCAAGCAGGTCACAAGAAAGATTGTACCGTTCACCGTCGACGATTGTTTGGTTTATCTCCTTCCAAGTCCCAATTCACCAATCCTAAAACATTCATTCAGTTTTAGGTTATTATTCAATTCAACTCAATACAATTACTTAGCCTCCCTAGACATCAACTTTTACTCATTGTTTTTCACTAAGCCTTATGGTTTTTTTAACTTAACTCCTAGGTGCATCATTTCCTCATTATCTATTACACTTACTCACCCACTTAATGACCATTACACCCACCAAACATGTCCTTAATAGCCTTATAACATCAATACCTAATCATCCCCACCATTTCCTAACCTTAAACAAAGTTTTTGGCCAAAACAGCACCGCGTCCGAACTTGTGTCCGAGCTTCCCAAGTTCGGACATAGGTCGAGACTCAAAAAGGGTGCAATCAGACGTGTGTCCGAACATGTGTCCGAGCTTCCCTAAGTTCGGACATAGGTCGAGGAAAATTCAAAGGAAAAATTTCAAGTGTCCGAACATGTGTCCGAGCTTCCCTAAGTTCGGACATAGGTCGAGGGAAATTCCAAAGGAAAAATTTCAAGTGTCCGAACTTCTAAGGTCGGACTAAAGTCCGGACACTGGCCGAGACTCAGAAGGTTAAATTGCAACAGGGCATGTCCGAGCTTCCAAATTCGGACGGAAGTTCGGACAGGCCAAAATACCCATCTTCTAAATCCTTAAACACTTATCTCATTCCTAGCATGGTCTAACCTTTTGGGGGCATTTAAAACACACCTTAAGCCCTCCACTAAACTCCTTAATTCACTCATCAATCCATCTTAGTCATTATTTATTTCCTTGCAATAATGTCAACACTTGTAATGTTTCTCTTTAGGTTTCTAAGTGGTGGTTCACACCTATTATAACCACTATGCCAAAATGCTTCCTCACCACTATAACATCATCTCCCAAGCATCTTTCTCCACCTAAAATTCCTTTATGCAACTACTTAAAGTTCCTACACATATTTATGACACCATCATCCAACACATTATTTCTTTTCTACTAGTTTACCAATGTTTTCCCAAGTCCTAAATACACTAGTACATTCATTTGGTTCCTAAATCCTCCATGATCATGTCTAGGCCATTCTAACTCATTATACACCTTAAACTCACCCTTTTTCATCAAGACAACCTCTAAAACTTCCTAGGACTTCCTTAGTCATGAAATCTCCTTAGAACATCTTAAACACTTAAGTTCTCCACTAAATTTTGCCATGGGTTCTCTAGTATATTGTTACACCCAAACACTTGGTTTTTCACCATCAAACAACCAAGATCACTCAAATTCTCATCACAACACCTTAACACACAATTTACACCAAAACTACACCACATCATCATATAGTGTATAAACTTAAAATGCTTGGCACTTAGGCCCTTAAATGACAATAATCTTAACCACTAAATTTCCACATATATTTGCCTTTAACCTGCGAATACACACAACAAGGCTCCCATTGAAATAAAATGCTTCTTGTAATTCATCTCAACATTGTTTAGCTATCTCTTTCCTCATTGGCTCCTTAGTCACAAGTTCTCAAACATAGTCATTGTTTCTCCTAGGTTATATATAGCCCTTTTCTAATGTAAACCTTAAGCTACACTCATCATATACCTAAATTCCATCCCTTAATGAATTAAACACCTTAAGGTAAGACATTTACCTTGTTCTTTTTCCAAGCTCCACAACTTTCCTCCTTAGGTTTTTCTTGAACAATCTCGGTCACCAATCAAATTTTCCTTGCCAATGTACTAACCAATATTCAATGACTCCAATGAGTACTAAACAACACACTAACCTTAAGGAATAAAAACCTAGGTTAAAATGTGTTTTAAGGTATTAAATTGATTGTTTTACCTTGGTTTCTCTAGACAAGCTTGGATATGAAACAAGAAGGACCTCCTTTATCCTTTGAAGAGTAGAAAACAAGCTAGAACAAAGCATAAACATGGAGTCCCATGAGTACAAATTTTCGGACAAGGGAAGAAAATGATGGAAACCTAGATTTTCTTACATATTCCTTACCTTAAGAGAATGGAGAAGCCAATGAACTCTCCAAACTTGGATTTCCTCCTCTAATGGCGATTTTCCTTGGCTCCAAAATGAGGCTCTTGAAGTTTTGAAAAGATAGAAAGAAGGGGTTTGAGCTAACTAAGAAGAATATGTGTTTTGTTTTGGTTTTGGAGCTAAAATGAGTATGTAGTAATCAAAGGAAGGTGAAGCTAGCATGGAGGTTGTTCTTCACGTTGGAGAAGAAGAGTGGAGCAGCTCAAAACCGGTGGGAACAAGAGAGAATGAAGAGGTGAGGAGAGAGGTAAGTAAAGGTAAGATATTTATGTTAAAGGTGAATAGTGAATTTACTTACTTTTGCTTTATTCATTACTTAGCTAGATAAGTGTGGTGAGTCACACTTAAAAACCAGCCCCCTTGGTCAAACAAGATGTATTGTGGTCTTTGTTGACCATTTAATTGACTTACTTTGACTAATGTCTTAAACTAGCATTATTTGGTTACTATTCACTAAACAATGCACATAATTGTGAAATTTTTGATTTCCCATTGATTTAGACTTCATAATGTGATACTAATTAGTACACATGTTAATTAAAGAGTAATGATGGACATTTAGCCACTCAAAACCTATTTACAAGACAATTTTTCAAAAATGTGCTTTAAGACTCCTTAAAGCACATTTTGTGTTTTAACTTGTTTTCAAGCTTTGTTTTCTTTGGTAATTGGTTTAAAATGACCATTAGGATATTACTAAGGTCTTATAACAATATTTGGGTGCTCACCCAAGTCTCTCCAAGCTTAGAGCACGTTTTTTGCTTAAACTGCTCTTTTGGTGTTTCCTTATATCTTCTTTGACTAAAATGGTTCCTTAATGTTTCTAAGGCATTATTTAGCCTTCTTATATCTTAGTTTGTTACTTAAACACCATATCTAAGTTTGGGGTATTTCAATCTACCCCCCTTAAAAGAACTTTGTCCCCAAAGTTCACACGTGTACTAAGTCATTCACGGTACTCAATTCTCTTAATCTTAACACCACATCTTATATTCTCATTCACACACATCAAGACTCAATGGTCAATCAAAAATACAATACATAAGTATTATACATAACTCAAACTTATCACCAAAGTGTAGCAACTTACACAAAATCACATCTTACACAACCAAACAAACGACAAACATGCTCGTTTCCTAACTCAAAAGCGAGGAAGCTCTACCCCCCTTAAAAAGGGGTATGCCCCATACCCTATACAGACGATCTATTCAGTAAACAAAGAAGGGTACTTCGCCCTCATCTTATCCTCTAATTCCCACGTGGCCTCTTCGACATCCTGGTTAGACCAGAGAACCTTCACCAGTCGCACTGACTTATGGCGAGTGTCCCTAGTCTTACTATCCAAGATTCTCTGAGGAAGCTCCACTGATCTCATATTCGGTTCTAATGTCAACCTCTTAGGTTCTAACACATGGGAGGGGTGGTGCATGTATTTCTTTAGCTGTGAAACATGAAAAACATCATGCACTTTACTCAGTTCAGCAGGTAAATTCAACCTGTAGGCAACCGGGCCCACCCGCTCCGTAATCTCATAAGGACCAACGAACTTCGGGCTTAATTTGCCCTTCTGCCCAAATCTAAATACACCCTTCATCGGTGAAACTCGCAGAAATACCCGGTCGCCCGCTGCGAACTCCAGGTCTCGTCGTCAAACATCAGCATACGACTTCTGCCTATCTTGAGCAGCTTTCATGTTCTCCCTGATTTGCTGAACTTCAGCCTTAACTTGCTCTAAATATTCTGGTCCTATAATGACCGTCTCACTCGACTCATCCCAGCAGAGCGGTGTACGACATGGTCTACCGTACAACGCTTGAAAAGGTGCCATCTTGATCGAAGCGTGATAGCTGTTGTTGTATGAAAACTCGATCAGATGCAATTTGTCAATCCAACTGCCCTGGAAGTCTAAGGCACATGCCCTCAGCATGTCCTCGAGTGTCTGAATCGTACGCTCAGTCTGACCATCTGTCTGAGGATGGAACGCGGTACTCAGCTTCAGTTCTGTACCCAACGCTTCTCTGGTAGCTCTCCAGTACCTCGAAAGGAATCTGGTATCTCTATCTGACACTATGGTCTTCGGTATCCCGTGATGCCTCATAATTTCCTTCTCAAACAACTCAGCCAATTTGGTCACCTTCCAAGTATCCTTCATCGGTATGAATCGGGCTACTTTGGTAAGGCGATCCACCACCACCCATATCATGTTGAGACCTCCCCTAGCAGGTGGGAGCCCACCTACAAAGTCCATGGAGATATCATGGAACTTCCACTCCGGAACTGGCATCGACTGTACCATTCCGCCCGGTCGTCGGTGCTCGAATTTTACCTTCTGGCATGTGAGACACCTCATGACGAACTCGGTAACATCTGTCTTCATCCCCGACCACCAGAAGTATCTCTTCATGTATTTATACATCTTAGAGGTTCCCGGATGGATGGAAACTGAAGAACAGTGTGATTCCCTAAGTATACGGTCTTTCAGATCCGTGTTGCCCCGTGGTATGCATAACCGGCCCTTATGTCTGATCAGATCATCATCGTGAAGGCTGAAGTCATATTTCTTACTCTCAAAGGTACCATCTGTCAGCTTCTGTCTGACCTCTCTCATATACTCATCTGTCCTCTGAGCCTCTCGCACCTCATCAACCAAGCTGGAGAAAGAAACTAGCGAATGGAGTGAGTGTGCTCGACGGCTCAGGGCGTCCGCTACAACATTGGCCTTTCCCTCTTTGTATTGGAGGTCAATGTCATAGTCTTTCAAGAATTCCAACCATCTCCTCTGCCTGAGATTCAACTCCTTCTGAGTAAATATGTATCTTAAGCTCTTATGATCGGTGTAGATCGTTACACTAACCCCGTATAAGTAGTGGCGCCATATCTTCAAAGCGAAGACTACAGCTCCCAGCTCCAAATCATGTGTGGGGTAGTTCTCCTCATGTTTCTTCAACTGGCGTGAGGCATATGCCACCACCTTGCCATGTTGCTTGAGCACGCAACCCAGCCCTCTGCCGGATGCATCACATTAAACCTCTAAGCCCTCTGTACCGTCTGGAATGGTCAGGACCAGTGCAGTGGTCAGTGAGTCTTTCAAACTCTAAATGATCTCTCACAGTCAGCCGTCCATAAGAACGGTGCATCTTTCTTCATCAGACTGGTCATTGGTTTCGCGACCTTGCTGAAATCCCTAACAAACCTCCTGTAGTAACCTGCCAGACCGAGAAAGCTCCGGATGTCGGTAACAGTCTTCGGCCTTGGCCAAGTACGTACGGCATCAATCTTTGCTGGATCCACTGAGATCCCAGCATCTGAGATGACATGACCTAGGAAAGAGATCTGGTCAAGCCAAAACTCACATTTGGAGAACTTAGCATATAGCTGGTTCTCCCTCAGTATCTCTAATACCCTCCTCAGATGTTCCTCATGTTCAACCTTAGATCTTGAATATATCAATATGTCGTCGATGAATACCACAACCGACTTGTCCAGCTGCTCCCGGAACAAGCGGTTCATCAGATCCATAAACTTCGCCGGTGCGTTCGACAAACCGAACGGCATCACTGTAAACTCATAGTGGCCGTATCGTGTCAGGAATGCCGTCTTCTCAATGTCTCCCTCCTTAATGGCTATCTGATGATACCCCGATCTGAGATCAATCTTGGAAAACATAGATGCTCCCTTCAACTGATCGAACAGATCGTCAATGCGGGGTAGTGGGTACTTATTCTTCACTGTCACTGCATTCAACTCTCTGTAGTCGATGCAGAGGTGGAGACTACCACCCTTCTTCTTCACGAAGAGAACTGGCGCTCCCCATGGTGATACACTGGGTCTTATGAACCCTTTGTCTAACAAGTCCTTCAGTTGTTCCTTTAATTCATTCATTTCTGCTGGAGCCATGCGGTATGGTGCCTTGGCTATAGGTCCGGTACCAGGTAGTAGCTCGATGGTGAACTCTACCTCCCAAGTGGGTGGCATGCCGGGCAGTTCCCGTGGGAATAGGTCGGGGAACTCCGACACTACCGGTAAGTCGTGGTCGAACTCGGGGTCTCTCTCTATGTCCTGTACATAGCAGAGGTACACTTCTTCCTTCCTTCTCAATTCCTTATACATTGCCATGGCGGTGATGATCTTAGTCGAAGGCTCTCTGGGCCTCTGGCGGTATGATATTGTTACCCCAGACGGACTCCTGAGCAGCAGTCTATGCTCGGCGTAGAGGATACATCCCTTGTGCCGCTCCAACCAGTTCATCCCGAAAATAACATCAAATCCCAACTCCCTGAACTCAATAAAACTGACTGGAAAGTCTTCCCCCTTGATTCTGACAATGGCTCCTCGGTAGTAGCGAGTGCAATGAACCTTCTCCTTAGACGAGAGCGTAACCGTGAAGTCGGGTAGCTCATCAGCGTCTAGCCCCAACCTGCTCGCGAAAGATGCCGAGACAAAGGTATGCGAGGCCCCTGAGTCGAAGAGAACTGATGCCTCAATCCCATTAATCGGAAAGGTGCCGGTGAGGATAGTACCACTGGCGTCGGCCTGTGCCTCTGTAAGTATGCTTAGCGCACCTTCCGTACCGAGTCCATAACCTAATTGTGTTCACAAGCTTCATGAGTATTGATGGTATAACAAGAGTCGTAACAATTTATATGAACAACACTGTTATTTTATTCATAACCATCCTGTTTACAACATGTGCTTAAGTCTTACATCTCATTCCTCATCCCATTCTAACATTACATGTCTAATATTGCCTAAAGGTTAAGTTTAATCTTCCTGGTCTCATATGTGTCGCATTAATCACTGCTGACGGTGCTGTATTCAGCTTGATTTTCTTAATCCCATGGTATAACATCCTTGACTCTCCTCCCATAACTAATACATCTCCAGACTTAAGTACCAGCTTATCTGCGCGGTCCGCACGCATCTGCTCGCCGTATAAAAACTCTGCATCATCCCCAATGGACCAAGACACTACGGGTATCCCTCTTTCGAGAGACTCCGTTGTCTCGTCCTTATCCTGGTGTAGTCCAAGTCGCCCATCTTTCTCGTAGAAGTTCACAATGCAAATGTCTGCTTGTATGTCTGGAATCGGTTCAGCTTCCAACTGCTGAGCGATCTCCACGACTTGTGTAATAACTGGATGGAACTCTTCGGGTATCCCCGGTGGTGAGACTCCATCTCGCATCCTCGTGGTTTGGTAAGTCTTGGCATATGGATTCCAATCCTTGCCTAAGCTCATCATCTTTAACTTCATTCTTGCTCCCCCTGGGTACTCCGGTGTATAAAAACCTCCCGGTCCCATCCCTAGTTGACTGCATTTCCTGACGATGGCTATTTGTGCTTCAGGTGTCAGGTATCCCCTTAGTAAAATCATACCTGGGCGGATAACCTGACATTGTTCGGTTGGAAAGTCCATGGTTTCGATGTCGGTGTACTCCGGGTTAGGTGTAGATGGTATTGGGTAGCAGATGTTGAAGCTTCCTAAAGTGGTAGTAGGTTATATCTTACTTAAGTTCTAATCTTATCTCATTCTCACTTAACTCAATTACTCACCAAACATGCATGATAATGCGGTAAGCAGGTAATTTTATTACTAAGTGGTTATAGCGGTACCTGGCCCCGATGAGGGTTCAGGCTCATCGTCCCGGTCCACCAAGTGTAGTGTGGGTCCCGACTTCTGGGTCACCTGTGGGTTCTTGTCTGCAGCTTGTTGCACCTTCCTTCGACTGTCAGATCCAGCTCCCTGATCAGTCTTGCCCTTGCCCCTAGTCTCGGGTCTATAGGCTCTGCTAGCGGGGTTCCGGAAGCACTCGTATGCTCGGTGTCCGTATACCCCACAATAATTGCACTCCACCTTGTTCCCCTTGCAATCGAGCCCGGGGTGGTCCTTGTGACACCACCTACAAATGTAGCGTCGCTGGTAGCCACCGCCGGCTCCCTTCTCAGTCTCAGATCCTGATCATTCACAATATTAGTATTCACATCTCAAACGGTTACTACTTGTCTCTCAACTCACTCAATATCAATCCCTTACCCTTTGGCGCCCTAGAGCGCAGGGGTGTAGCTGCGTAAGCGTACGTCAACTTCAATGGCTCTTCCGGTGAAATACCCCTAAATTAATTTAGGGGATTTCTTTTATTAAACCTTTAATAATACTATTAAGTATTAAATTATTATATGGAATTATGAATATTAAATTATTATATGGAATTGTGAAATTTATTTAGGGGTTTTCTCCTATTTAACCCTAATTATTATATATTATTATATAGTATTATGAATTTAATAATAAGATTTATAAGTCAATAAATCTTGGGAAAATTTCTAAACACTCCAATTATATTATAAAGATTTTAGGAAGTGTTGGAACATTGTTTTGAAATATAAAAGTCAATATAAAATCCTAGAAACCTTAAAGCTTATTAAGCCTTGCTAGGGTTGACTTTTTGAGAATGGTCAAACCAGGCCATGAAACCTATACCAATAAATAGGTTATGGAAAACCATGAAGATCGATAAAAAGAACGTCAAAAACGGATCATCCTAGCCAAAGTTATGCTAGATTGAAGTTTTGAATCAAAAATTTGAAAGATGCCACGTGTCACTCTGTCACGGGTCGCCCACACTTAGCCGATTCTTTCCCTGAATTTTGGTAACAAATTTCATTATTTTGCCCTAACTTTAGACGACTATATCTCATTCATCTCTCCATATTTTTCAATGCCGTCTTCTTTGTTGTCTTCTCCTACATTCCCTCTAAACAACTATAACTCATACAAACCCTAACTCATTCTGAATCAACCGGAAAATCGAGTCAAAGTAGCCACCTTGCGAAACGTGTTCCCAGAATTCCAGTTTCTCATCGATTTCAGGTAAATTGCGTCGATCATAACTTCTTCGTTACTCATCCAAATTCCACGTTCTTTAGCTCGTTTTGAAGATCTCTAATTCCTCTAAAACTTTCATGTTTATGGTCTAAGCTAATTCTCAACTGATTGGAAGAGTAAGGCGTCTAAAGTTTCTGTTTCACCAGCACATAAAATCATACCGAAACAGAGAAGGTAAACTCGTAACTTTCGGGTTTGTTTTCTTCTTGTGTGTTGTGATTTAGAGTGAGTTCTTGTTATCAATGCGTAGAGCTAAGTTTCCTCTTTCGATTAAGCCCTTATACGTATTCTAATTCGATCTAGAACTTAACTTATAGATCCGCAAAGTGAGCTCCTCGAAACATTCAAGTTCGAACAGTTTCCAGAAAAACCGAAATCGAATCCCTTCGATTCGTGCAATTCCGGTGAGTTTTATTTCAATTCCTCCGATTTTGCTGATCGATATTGTATTTCCGACCTAACCCATGTACCAATTTCATCTATTATGCACCGAGTTCATAGAATTGTTCAATTCGAACCAAAAACGACCTAACCCTATTCGAAAGAGAACCCAGATTCGATTCTTGCGTAATACCGCATTATAATTGGTAAAATCGGTGTCAAAAGATTCGTTTTTCAATTTCGGTTTCAATGGGACAAGAATAACTCGATTTCGTTCTGTGGTTAAGGAGAAATCGGTAAATTCGTACCCGACTTCGAATAGTTTGAATCTGAAGAACTCAACGTTCAGTGGCCGTCCGATCGTAGGTTTTAGAAACGGACGGCCAGGATTAGATCGTGGGATATAAGTATATGTTAGGTTTTATAATATTTCAGATTAAAACCCTAACTTGTTGAATTTATTTAATGGCCTTCCCGAAGGTATTTTGATTTGAAATTTTAACCATAGATTCCTTATTAAATCTAGTTTATTTTGATGTAAATTAATAAGGTTTTGGAGTTATTAAACGTAAGTTATGATTTTTGCAAGTTACGGGTTTTCTGGAATTATTTGGCTAAATTAAAAAGATATTTTTATGAAATAAAATTTTTATAATATGTCTAAAATGTTATAGTTACTGTATATTAAGTTTGGGAATTTTTGGGCAATGGTAAATGGTTTTAAAAATTGTGTTTATGAGTTTTTCAAAAGAATAACTTATAATATATGGTTTTTAATGTAATCAAAAATTAAAGTATGGTTTGTTAATAAACCTTTTAAGCTGGGAAAAATATGGAACACTAAATTAACACTTTATAACAGTAAGTTTATAAATGTTTAGGTATTAGTTAGTAATAGAAGTGAAATTATTTACATATATGTGTATATACATATTTAAGTGGAAACTTATATAAATCAAGGAATATAATTATTTTTACGTTTTATTTATTATATTATATGGGAGTTTTCATAATAGACTATCTTATTATTTAATTAACAATTTCACTTACGAACCAGAATTTAATTCTTTGATAAATTCTACTTTATGTAGATATATTGTCCATCCTAAATACAATAAAGGAAATTAATTTATTAAGTTATTTCTTTGGAACCTTAGGTTTTGTACAGCAGTTTAAAACGTATTTAAGGTTTAAGTTTATTGAAGTTTAGTACAAAAGGATTGTACATAGTCTATAGAGAGAATGTGTGTTAAATAAAACATTTAGGAGATTAAAGGTAAGTAAAGATACATAAAAGGTTATATTTAAACACCTTGTTATATAGGTAATAATTAAGCAAATAATGTACCTTGTGAATACTAAATGTAAGGGTTCGATAAGTCTAAGTTAACTATAATATAGTTGTTTCAAGATGAAGAGTAATTTAACATTTTATGACAAAATTATTAGGTGGTTGTAGTAAAAAGTCATTCTGAATTAAGGTTATGATAATTGAGTTTAGTGGCTCAACTAAGTTATAATAAAATGTGTCTACAACATTATGGTTCCAATAAACAAGATGTAGCTCTTAATTAAGTTAAGGGGAAACTTAATCATGTTGGTTTATTTGGTAATATTGATAAAGTACATAATCATTACATTGCGAATTAATAGTATAGTATTCTAAGATAAACCTATTATAGGTCATAAGACGATGTTTATTCTAAAGTAAGAGTAAAAGTATTGAGCTTAAGAATTGTTATTGAAATTCTAAGATTTGATTGAATAACGTATAATGCACTTATGTTATTAAGGTCTTTAATGTGAGAATTATGGTTAAGTATGGGTAAAGTGGATAAGGGTGGAACAATTAACAAGTGTTAATAAAATACATTTCTTGATCCTACAACCTTGAGTTATACAACATTCTAAGACAAGTCAAAGGTTATACATAACCTTTAAGTGAGGGCTTAAAAGACAATTGAGACTTAGAAATAAGAGTGGGGAGTTTGTCTAAGCTTAACGTGGGCTACAAGTGATTGATGATAGACTACCTTTCATATTCTTCAGAGTACTGTTGATTGTTTGCGCAAGTTGATTAGAACTGCGACAACGTTACCCAGGTACGATTTCTCGTACTCAACTTGTTGTGTTTTGGACTCTATGGAATGTTTTGTACGATTTCTCGTACTCGATACTTTTGCTGATGGACTTTATGGAATGTTTTGGAACCCCAACTGATCTTGAATGGATTTCAAAATGAGACTGTTGTGTGACTAACTGAGCTTGATGTGACTAACTGAGCTTGGATGTGAAACTCACTTGGGTATTGGTTCCTTCTATTTGGTGCCCCATTAGACATTGGCTGCTTAGGGTTCACGCTTCTGCACTCTGTAGGACTGAGTGTTTTGGTATTGCTCTGGGTAGTTGGTGATCTAGTGGGAATTTGGAAAAAAGGTCAATCTTGGAAATCTTTCTTTTGACTCTGGATATCGTTTCATCCATGAGCTGGTTCTTGAGGTTTCGACGTGCGCGCGTCTTCAATGGTAACAGGAGGGGGCTGTATATCCCTCGCCCATAGGGGCATTTATATTTGACAGCAGGGGGCTGTATATCCCTCGCCCATAGGGGCATTTATATTTGACAACAGGGGGCTGTATATCCCTCGTCCACCAGGACATTTAAATCTGACAGCAGGGGGCTGTATATCCCTCGTCCATATGGACATTGATATCTGGCGGTGGGGGCCATCTCTCCCAATTAAATTATTCCACTCTTGAGTTATTGGTTCTTGGATCTATCTTATTAATCCTAGTCCTTCGTGACTATCTGAGTCTTTATACTCCGAACGGGAATTGGTTCTAACATCAACAATGGATACTTACTAACTATGTGGTGTGACTACTTAAGTGGATGACTTGGATTGGAAGTTCTTTATCTCTATCTTTGTCTTGTCTTCTTTTCTCTTTAACTTGTTTGTTTTGAAGTGCTTGTTTCTCTGTCTGGTTTTAAATATTGATTTCAAGTTACTGCTTGCTTAAAGGTTATCTTTAAAGTTCTGTTTTGGAGATTAGTACCAGTTCCATTCCAGGGAACTGACCCGCCCCTTTCGGGGTGGGCTGCTTGGTTTCATCTTGCAGGTACGAAATGATGTACAGGTGGCCACGAAGAGAATGAGCGTTTGGGATGGGACTAGGTTTTGTGGAGAGTTAATGTGTTTAATTTTTATTATGTTTGTGTTAAGTTTTTCTCGAGTTCAGACCGTAGCTTTTGTAGATTGTAAGTTGTAATTGGTGAGGTTTGGTGTCGGGTGTTTGGAACCCGATGGTCTGTAATCGCCTTAGAGTTTTATTTCCGCTGTATTTATGGTTAATAGGGGCGTTACAGAAAGTGGTATCAGAGCGTAGTTACGCTCTGAACCCAAAAACAAGCCGAGTGAAATACTTAGATTATAGGTGCACTTAAAACTGGGGTAGAATTGGGAAGTGAGGACTCTAGTAAGGCACGACTCCTAACCCTTTTTGGAATTGTGAACGATTCCTTTACACACTTTTATTTTGTGAATGTCTGTTGAGTGTGATGTGTTGTTATACTGTTCCAACAATAAACTACAGAAATATATATATATATATATATATATATATATATAAGTTGGGACATCTTATATTAAGTACGATAAGATTTTGGTTTAGATAAACCAAATATTAAGCTATTTCTCAAAAGCATGCTCATGGAGAATACATTGCTAAAAATGCAATCCTTTAAAAGCTAGTACATAAATTCCTAGAATTTTAAAGAATACTTTTGGGTTGAAGACAATATACAAATAGAACTTTAAATTACCAAATTAGTATTGATATTATGTGGAAGTACTTCAACTCCTTTAAAGTTTGAAAATAAGTCTCATGAACTACTTGGTATCAATTTATTACCTAAAGATAATGTTTAAGATAAATCTTAAGTCTAGAAAATTATTGAGCTAACAAGAACTAGTAGCGTATTAGAAAAGATCAACATCTGAACTTGTAAAACACATTAAAACTCTATGTTAACTTTAGAAAGAAAACACAAACCTAACACCCTACGGGAAGTGCCTGGTGCGACGAACTCCTAGGCTAAAAGTAGTGGGGGTGCACACCCACTTGTAGAAGTTTAGGGGCTAGACAAGCCTTGTCATCTAGCTGTAAATAATCTTCTACGCAGGTGATGGATTGTGTTGAACTTGAGGGGAAGTGGTGGTAAGACGTTACCATCATGGAATCTTGAGCTAGGCATATTTCATCACTAGCCACAATGAACAGTTCAAAACTCGTATATTAAGATCCAGTACTAAATTCATGCATGTAAAGAGTTTACCGAGTTAAATCCTTGGTGAAAAATACTTACCTATGGAATGAAAACACATGAGTAATAATAAACTAAATATTATTGAGCCTTAAATACTTGGAGTATTGAGTGTCTAGTGAAAAATTGAGAGTTACTTAAAGATTTGGAAATCCTTATGTTTATTTAGAAGTTTAACCTTATACATAGATAAAATCTTAGAAGTCACACTAAGAGTGATATTTACAAAAACCACCATTGTCTAAGGGAGTACTAAGATTTAATAACCAGGAGAATACTTACATAGAACAAACCTTAAGAAAAATAATTACCAAGAGTGAGTGAGTTTTCATCAGACTAGCTCATTTGACTTAAAATTTTATATAGAGTCCCTACCTTAAAAAAAATAATATAAAAATTTTAAGATAAAGGAATCAGATTTTGGAAGAACTTCCTAAAATTCTGCCTTGGGTGAAGTTATATAATAAGTAAATTTTATAAAGTAAACAGTGAATGAATCGTCTAAAATACGATAGTTAACTATAAAAACAATTGAAACTTGAAAAGTCACAGAAAATATTTATCTTATAGAGTTTTAACATATGGTTGAATAATAAACCGTTGAAGATAATTTTGGAAGATTATTGAGGATTATTAAATGATCGGGAATATTATGTTAAACTACTCAAGTACGTTACACCTAGTTTATAGCTTGGTAATATAATTGATACGATAAATGATCATATATGGACATATAATTCGTATCAGTCATTAAATGAATGGATAATAATCATAAGATAAAATTTTATAACCACCAAGGAAATACAAATACATAACAATCAAGAGATACAGATATATATAACGATCATAGATATAATCAGCGGTGCAGTAAAATTCACAACAAAGCTGGTTAATAAGGTGTTGAATTCTTTGAATGTGCCGTTAGTAGCGGTACGAGGGCGTACCTTAACTCTTTTAAGGGGGATATGCTGGCATACTCCTCCTTCGTTATCTCATCCGGATTATGCCTCGTTGCATTGTTAGTAAAGGGAGAACAATATTAGCAGAATGAGAGGTGTTTGTATGTGCTTGGTTTTTACATTATGACTCAGTATGTGACTTTTGATTTTCATCATGCTATGTCTTGGTATATCTTGATTCGTTTTGAGTTTGAGTAATCTCGAGTGGAATGTTGTTATGGAAATGGATGGAAATAAAGGATTGGATTGGTATGGAATTTCATTGGAATTATCATTGTCTTAGCACACCCGAAGCGGTGTGAGTGCCTACTAGTTGATTTTCATAAACTTCGAGGCGAAGTTTCTTTCAAGGGGGATATACTGAAATACCCCTAAATTAATTTAGGGGATTTCTTTTATTAAACCTTTAATAATACTATTAAGTATTAAATTATTATATGGAATTATGAATATTAAATTATTATATGGAATTGTGAAATTTATTTAGGGGTTTTCTCCTATTTAACCCTAATTATTATATATTATTATATAGTATTATGAATTTAATAATAAGATTTATAAGTCAATAAATCTTGGGAAAATTTCTAAACACTCCAATTATATTATAAAGATTTTAGGAAGTGTTGGAACATTGTTTTGAAATATAAAAGTCAATATAAAATCCTAGAAACCTTAAAGCTTATTAAGCCTTGCTAGGGTTGACTTTTTGAGAATGGTCAAACCAGGCCATGAAACCTATACCAATAAATAGGTTATGGAAAACCACGAAGATCGATAAAAAGAACGTCAAAAACGGATCATCCTAGCCAAAGTTATGCTAGATTGAAGTTTTGAATCAAAAATTTGAAAGATGCCACGTGTCACTCTGTCACGGGTCGCCCACACTTAGCCAATTCTTTCCCTGAATTTTGGTAACAGATTTCATTATTTTGCCCTAACTTTAGACGGCTATATCTCATTCATCTCTCCATATTTTTCAATGCCGTCTTCTTTGTTGTCTTCTCCTACATTCCCTCTAAACAACTATAACTCATACAAACCCTAACTCATTCTGAATCAACCGGAAAATCGAGTCAAAGTAGCCACCTTGCGAAACGTGTTCCCAGAATTTCAGTTTCTCATCGATTTCAGGTAAATTGCGTCAATCATAACTTCTTCATTACTCATCCAAATTCCAAGTTCTTTAGCTCGTTTTGAAGATCTCTAATTCCTCTAAAACTTTCATGTTTATGGTCTAAGCTAATTCTCAACCGATTGGAAGAGTAAGGCGTCTAAAGTTTCTGTTTCACCTGCACATAAAATCATACCGAAACAGAGAAGGTAAACTCGTAACTTTCGGGTTTGTTTTCTTCTTGTGTGTTGTGATTTAGATTGAGTTCTTGTTATCAATGCGTAGAGCTAAATTTCCTCTTTCGATTAAGCCCTTATAAGTATTCTAATTCGATCTAGAACTTAACTTATAGATCCGCAAAGTGAGCTCCTCGAAACATTCAAGCTCGAACAGTTTCCAGAAAAACCGAAATCGAATCCCTTCGATTCGTGCAATTCCGGTGAGTTTTATTTCAATTCCTCCGATTTTGCTGATCGGTATTGTATTTCCGACCTAACCCATGTACCAATTTCATCTATTATGCACCGAGTTCATAGAATTGTTCAATTCGAACCAAAACGACCTAACCCTATTCGAAAGAGAACCCAGATTTGATTCTTGCGTAATACCGCATTATAATTGGTAAAATCGGTGTCAAAAGATTCGTTTTTCAATTTCGGTTTCAATGGGACAAGAATCACTCGATTTCGTTCTGTGGTTAAGGAGAAATCGGCAAATTCGTACCCGACTTCGAATAGTTTGAATCTGAAGAACTCAACGTTCAGTGGCCGTCCGATCGTAGGTTTTAGAAACGGACGGCCAGGATTAGATCGTGGGATATAAGTATATGTTAGGTTTTATAATATTTCAGATTAAAACCCTAACTTGTTGAATTTATTTAATGGTCTTCTCGAAGGTATTTTGACTTGAAATTTTAACCATAGATTCCTTATTAAATCTAGTTTATTTTGATGTAAATTAATAAGGTTTTGGAGTTATTAAACGTAAGTTATGATTTTTGAAAGTTACGGGTTTTCTGGAATTATTTGGCTAAATTAAAAAGATATTTTTATGAAATAAAATTTTTATAATATGTCTAAAATGTTATAGTTACTGTATATTAAGTTTGGGACTTTTTGGGCTATGGTAAATGGTTTTAAAAATTGTGTTTATGAGTTTTTCAAAAGAATAACTTATAATATATGGTTTTTAATGTAATCAAAAATTAAAGTATGGTTTGTTAATAAACCTTTTAAGCTGGGAAAAAATGGAACACTAAATTAACACTTTATAACAGTAAGTTTATAAATGTTTAGGTATTAGTTTGTAATAGAAGTGAAATTATTTACATATATGTGTATATACATATTTAAGTGGAAACTTATATAAATCAAGGAATATAATTATTTTTACGTTTTATTTATTATATTATATGGGAGTTTTCATAATAGACTATCTTATTATTTAATTAACAATTTCACTTACGAACCAGAATTTAATTCTTTGATAAATTCTACTTTATGTAGATATATTGTCCATCCTAAATACAATAAAGGAAATTAATTTATTAAGTTATTTCTTTGGAACCTTAGGTTTTGTACAACAGTTTAAAACGTATTTAAGGTTTAAGTTTATTGAAGTTTAGTACAAAAGGATTGTACATAGTCTATAGAGAGAATGTGTGTTAAATAAAACATTTAGGAGATTAAAGGTAAGTAAAGATACATAAAAGGTTATATTAAACACCTTGTTATATAGGTAATAATTAAGCAAATAATGTACCTTGTGAATACTAAATGTAAGGGTTCGATAAGTCTAAGTTAACTATATATAGTTGTTTCAAGATGAAGAGTAATTTAACATTTTATGACAAAATTATTAGATGGTTAGTAAAAAGTCATTCTGAATTAAGGTTATGATAATTGAGTTTAGTGGCTCAACTAAGTTATAATAAAATGTGTCTACAACATTATGGTTCCAATAAACAAGATGTAGCTCTTCATTAAGTTAAGGGGAAACTTAATCATGTTGGTTTATTTGGTAATATTGATAAAGTACATAATCATTACATTGTGAATTAATAGTATAGTATTCTAAGATAAACCTATTATAGGTCATAAGACGATGTTTATTCTAAAGTAAGAGTAAAAGTATTGAGCTTAAGAATTGTTATTGAAATTCTAAGATTTGATTGAATAACGTATAATGCACTTATGTTATTAAGGTCTTTAATGTGAGAATTATGGTTAAGTATGGGTAAAGTGGATAAGGGTGGAACAATTAACAAGTGTTAATAAAATACATTCCTTGATCCTACAACCTTGAGTTATATAACATTCTAAGACAAGTCAAAGGTTATACATAACCTTTAAGTGAGGGCTTAAAAGACAATTGAGACTTAGAAATAAGAGTGGGGAGTTTATTTAAGCTTAACGTGGGCTACAAGTGATTGATGATAGACTACCTTTCATATTCTTCAGAGTACTGTTGATTGTTTGCGCAAGTTGATTAGAACTGCTACAACGTTACCCAGGTACGATTTCTCGTACTCAACTTGTTGTGTTTTGGACTCTATGGAATGTTTTGTACGATTTCTCGTACTCGATACTTTTGCTGATGGACTTTATGGAATGTTTTGGAACCCCAACTGATCTTGAATGGATTTCAAAATGAGACTGTTGTGTGACTAACTGAGCTTGGATGTGAAACTCACTTGGGTATTGGTTCCTTCTATTTGGTGCCCCGTTAGACATTGGCTGCTTAGGGTTCACGCTTCTGCACTCTGTAGGACTGAGTGTTTTGGTATTGCTCTGGGTAGTTGGTGATCTAGTGGGAATTTGGAAAAAAGGTCAATCTTGGAAATATTTCTTTTGACTCTGGATATCGTTTCATCCATGAGCTGGTTCTTGAGGTTTCGACGTGCGCGCGTCTTCAATGGTAACAGGAGGGGGCTATATATCCCTCGCCCATAGGGGCATTTATATTTGACAGCAGGGGGCTGTATATCCTTCGCCCATAGGGGCATTTATATTTGACAACAGGGGCTGTATATCCCTCGTCCACCAGGACATTTAAATCTGACAAGGGGGCTATATATCCCTCGTCCATATGGACATTGATATCTGGCGGTGGGGGCCATCTCTCCCAATTGAATTATTCCACTCTTGAGTTTTTATTCTTGGATCTATCTTATTATTCCTAGTCCTTCGTGACTATCTGAGTCTTTATACTCCGAACGGGAATTGGTTCTAACATCAACAATGGATACTTACTAACTATGTGGTGTGACTACTTAAGTGGATGACTTGGTTTGGAAGTTCTTTATCTCTATCTTTGTCTTGTCTTCTTTTCTCTTTAACTTGTTTGTTTTGAAGTGCTTGTTTCTCTGTCTGGTTTTAAATATTGATTTCAAGTTACTGCTTGCTTAAAGGTTATCTTTAAAGTTCTGTTTTGGAGATTAGTACTAGTTCCATTCCAGGGAACTGACCCGCCCCTTTCGGGGTGGGCTGCTTGGTTTCATCTTGCAGGTACGAATTGATGTACAGGTGGCCACGAAGAGAATGAGCGTTTGGGATGGGACTAGGTTTTGTGGAGAGTTAATGTGTTTAATTTTAATTATGTTTGTGTTAAGTTTTTCTCGAGTTCAGACCGTAGCTTTTGTAGATTGTAAGTTGTAATTGGTGAGGTTTGGTGCCGGGTGTTTGGAACCCGATGGTCTATAATCGCCTTAGAGTTTTATTTCCGCTGTATTTATGGTTAATAGGGGTGTTACATCCGGAGCCTTCTCCTTTTCCTCCTTCCCTTTTTGGTTCTGATTTTTCTGGGCCTGAGGCTGGTACTTCTGCTTCTTGTACCCACCTTGCCCTTGGTTCTCCGTGCTCTTACCGGCATTCTTCCTCTTAGAATTCTCCTCGTCCCTCAGCTGGACGGTTATCTCAACCTTAGCAGCGGCATGATAGCACTCCTGCTTTCCACAGTATTAGTCACTCTTATTTTTCCATAATCTAAATCTTACTCATTTACTTACTCAAATCTCAACCATTCTTATTACCTGCAAGGTAGTGTAACTCGTCGGCCCCATGCCGTAGCGGAGTCGATGGCTAAGCCCGCCATAGAAGCGGTCCACCAGGATCTGGTCTGAATATCCAAGACCTGGCAGAAGACGGAGCAAGGCGGTGAACTCTGAGTAATACTCGCCCACCGTCATCTTGTCGGTCTGCTTTAGCGCATCCAACTGCAAGCGCTTCTTCGTCTGGACATGGGCGGGGTAGTACTTTGCTCGTAGCAATGCGGTGTCCTGCTCCCAGCTGAACTCTGGATTGGCCACATGCTCGGCCCTCACCAGCTTCCACCAATCGCCTGCTGCCCCCTTCAGGTAGAACGCAACTAGACGCACCTTGATCCCAGCAGGGACGTCAAGGGTCTCGAAGGCGGTCTCCAGCTCGGAGATATACGCCTTAAGCTTGGCGGGATCGGTCTCCCCCTTAAAATGTGCGGGTCGAAGGTCTGCAAGGCTCTTCACCCAATTCGGTTCCCGAGGCTGTGGCGGTGGAGGTGGTGCACCCACACCGGGCTGATAGCCCATGTGTCCTAATGCGGCAGCTACAATCTCTGCGATCGTCTGCCCTTCTGGTATCTCTGAAGCATCATCGCCTCTGCCACGGCCTCGGCCTCTCCTTCCTGACATCTGAACAATCACAACTCACATTAGATTCGTATCCACCACTGTTTTGGTTAACGAATTTATAACGTCCGTAGACGGTAAAGACGATCCACACTTAGTAGTGGTCATCTGACTCTACTCACTCTAACTTCTCACACCCTTAACCCATCACTTATTTCTTAACTTATATTTTAACTCGGTGGTTACTCATGTCCGGTATTTCTTGATCAGAGCGTAACTACGCTCTGATACCACTTTTTGTAACACCCCGTCCAAAGCCAATCGTGGTTATCGCCAACTTAACACTTATTCGAATTCGTCGCAGCGGAAATAACAAACACCGGGACCTTGCCACGGTCTGATCGTTAGAATATACCGGCCTTATCAATTTACAACGCTTATCCAAAACAAACAACCGGCCAAAACCTCACCAACCAAAATACCACCAACCAACCGAGTTTAAGTATCCAAGTCATAGTCATAAACTTACATCAGTTTCAATATAAACAGACGGGAGCACAAGCGCAACCCGTATTCAAAAATAAACAACCCATCCTAAGTCTAACCGCTCCTACTCTCGTGGAGTGACTTCATGGGCCTCTTACCGGCAAGTGTAAAAACAGCCCCCAAAGGGGGTCAACACGAATGCTGGTACTCCCTCTCATGGCCCCCAAGCTAACGGGGCTACGACGACTAATTGTCGATAGCATGGAAATTGATTAAGTACACAAGCATGATATGAAGTGCAATAAACAACAATCCACAGATGAACATACATAGTTCACACACAATGAACGACACAAGCGGTCCTTTATCAAGCGGGTTAGTAACCCCCTCCTTAGTCCTGATTTCCTTAACCTCAGTTCCTTATCTTACCTCAGTCTTATCCATATCTTAATCTAGTATACAAACCGTTCCTAGAATGGAAATGGTTGTAGCTTAATCTCAAACCTAGGATTTAGGTGATCCTACCGCACCATCTTAATGCCATCTACCTTGGATGGGAGTCCAGTGTAGCTGAGCCGGCAACCGGCCCTAGGCAACAAGTCCGAAGACAAGTCCTTAAGCGGAGGGCGGATCTGATTCAGATACCGTCCCCCTTTCCTTAGCATGCATGACCGGAGTCAGTCCCGGGTTCCTCACTCAAGTTCCAGTTAGTAAAAACCTTACACACCATGTGTTAGTTAAACCTTAACGGGTATTAACCAACAGCTACCAATACTTAACTCTTATCCTTAACTCAGTAAGTACTAAACTTAGTTAGTAACAATCTCAAGTCTCGTGGGTTAGTGTAAAGAAAACACATTCACAACGAGAACAAATATAACCGGTTGCATGCTTTATCTTGTCTTAGTCATAGCAATTAAACAGATAGCACACAAGCCGAGGGACACCTCGTTAGCAAGCAGGTCACAAGAAAGATTGTACCGTTCGCCGTCGACGATTGTTTGGTTTATCTCCTTCCAAGTCCCAATTGACCAATCCTAAAACATTCATTCAGTTTTAGGTTATTATTCAATTCAACTCAATACAATTACTTAGCCTCCCTAGACATCAACTTTTACTCATTGTTTTTCACTAAGCCTTATGGTTTTTTTTAACTTAACTCCTAGGTGCATCATTTCCTCATTATCTATTACACTTACTCACCCACTTAATGACCATTACACCCACCAAACATGTCCTTAATAGCCTTATAACATCAATACCTAATCATCCCCACCATTTCCTAACCTTAAACAAAGTTTTTCGCCAAAACAACACCGCGTCTGAACTTGTGTCCGAGCTTCCCAAGTTCGGACATAGGTCGAGACTCAAAAAGGGTGCAATCAGACGTGTGTCCGAACATGTGTCAGAGCTTCCCTAAGTTCGGACATAGGTCGAGGAAAATTCAAAGGAAAAATTTCAAGTGTCCGAACATGTGTTCGAGCTTCCCTAAGTTCGGACATAGGTCGAGGGAAATTCCAAAGGAAAAATTTCAAGTGTCCGAACTTCTAAGGTCGGACTGAAGTCCGGACACTGGCCGAGACTCAGAAGGTTAAATTGCAACAGGGCATGTCCGAGCTTCCAAATTCGGACGGAAGTTCGGACAGGCCAAAATACCCATCTTCTAAATCCTTAAACACTTATCTCATTTCCTAGCATGGTCTAACCTTGTTTGGGCATTTAAAACACACCTTAAGCCCTCCACTAAACTCCTTAATTCAATCATCAATATTCATCTTAGTCATTATTTATTTCCTTGCAATAATGTCAACACTTGTAATGTTTCTCTTTAGGTTTCTAAGTGGTGGTTCACACCTATTATAACCACTATGCCAAAATGCTTCCTCACCACTATAACATCATCTCCCAAGCATCTTTCTCCACCTAAAATTCCTTTATGCAACTACTTAAAGTTCCTACACAAATTTATGACACCATCATCCAACACACTATTTCTTTTCTACTAGTTTACCAATGTTTGCCCAAGTCCTAAATACACTAGTACATTCATTTGGTTCCTAAATCCTCCATGATCATGTCTAGGCCATTCTAACTCATTATACACCTTAAACTCACCCTTTTTCATCAAGACAACCTCTAAAACTTCCTAGGACTTCCTTAGTCATGAAATCTCCTTAGAACATCTTAAACACTTAAGTTCTCCACTAAATTTTGCCATGGGTTCTCTAGTATATTGTTACACCCAAACACTTGGTTTTTCACCATCAAACAACCAAGATCATTCAAATTATCATCACAACACCTTAACACACAATTTACACCAAAACTACACCACATCATCATATAGTGTATAAACTTAAAATGCTTGGCACTTAGGCCCTTAAATGACAATAATCTTAACCACTGAATTTCCACATATATTTTCCTTTAACCTGCAAATACACACAACAAGACTCCCATTGAAATAAAATGCTTCTTGTAATTCATCTCAACATTGTTTAACTATCTCTTTCCTCATTGGCTCCTTAGTCACAAGTTCTCAAACATAGTCATTGTTTCTCCTAGGTTATATATAGCCCTTTTCTAATGTAAACCTTAAGATACACTCATCATATACCTAAATCCCATCCCTTAATGCATTAAACACCTTAAGGTAAGACATTTACCTTGTTCTTTTTCCAAGCTCCACAACTTTTCTCCTTAGGTTTTTCTTGAACATTCTTGGTCACCAATCAAATTTTCCTTGCCAATGTACTAACCAATATTCAATGACTCCAATGAGTACAAAATAACACACTAACCTTAAGGAATAAAAACTTAGGTTAAAATGTGTTTTAAGGTATTAAATTGATTGTTTTACCTTGGTTTCTCAAGACAAGCTTGGATATGAAGCAAGAAGGACCTCCTTTATCCTTTGAAGAGTAGAAAACAAGCTAGAACAAAGCATAAACATGGAGTCCCATGAGTACAAATTTTCGGACAAGGGAAGAAAATGATGGAAACCTAGATTTTCTTACATATTCCTTACCTTAAGAGAATGGAGAAGCCAATGAACTCTCCAAACTTGGATTTCCTCCTCTAATGGAGATTTGCCTTGGCTCCAAAATGAGGCTCTTGAAGTTTTGAAAAGATAGAAAGAAGGGGCTTGAGCTAACTAAGAAGAATATGTGTTTTGTTTTGGTTTTGGAGCTAAAATGAGTAAGTAGTAATCAAAGGAATGTGAAGCTAGCATGGAGGTTGTTCTTCACATTGGAGAAGAAGAGAGGAGCAGCTCAAAACCGGTGGGAACAAGAGAGAATGAAGAGGTGAGGAGAGAGGTAAGTAAAGGTAAGATATTTATGTTAAAGGTGAATAGTGAATTTACTTACTTTTGCTTTATTCATTACTTAGCTAGATAAGTGTGGTGAGTCACACTTAAAAACCGGCCCCCTTGGTCAAACAAGGTGTATTGTGGTCTTTGTTGACCATTTAATTGACTTACTTTGACTAATGTCTTAAACTAGCATTATTTGGTTACTATTCACTAAACAAGGCACATAATTGAGAAATTTTTGATTTCCCATTGATTTAGACTTCCTAATGTGATACTAATTAGTACACATGTTAATTAAAGAGTAATGATGGACATTTAGCCACTCAAAACCTATTTACAAGACAATTTTTCAAAAATGTGCTTTAAGACTCCTTAAAGCACATTTTGTGTTTTAACTTGTTTTCAAGCTTGGTATTCTTTGGTAATTGGTTTAAAATGACCATTAGGATATTACTAAGGTCTTAGAACAATACTTGGGTGCTCACCCAAGTCTCTCCAAGCTTAGAGCACGTTTTTTGCTTAAACTGCTCTTTTGGTGTTTCCTTATATCTTCTTTGACTAAAATGGTTCCTTAATGTTTCTAAGGCGTTATTTAGCCTTCTTATATCTTAGTTTGTTACTTAAACACCATATATAAGTTTGGGGTATTTCACACGGCTAAGCCACATGCGTGTTATAAAGTCCAGAATTCGGTGGCATTTTATACCACGGCTGCTTTTGAGCCGTGGCATAAAAGCTCATTATATAACACGGCTAACTATATAACCGTGTTATAAAATGCCACCGAATTCTAGACTTTATAACACGCCATGGCTTAGCCGTGTGAGGTGATTGAATGATAAAAACTATGCTTTGGGTATAATAACGTAGTAGGGAAGCTATGTCAAAATTAGAGTAGAAAACAAAGTGTTTTTAGTGGTTGTCATGGATTAAAATGATCAAGGACTTACTAGGAATCATTAAAAGAAATTTGAGTGGAAATGAGTTAACAAAGGTGTTCTTGAGTATTAGAATGACCTAGAGTTGTCTTGGAGGAGTTAGAAGTCTAATAGGAGTGATAATCACCTTTAAACTACAAGAGAAGGATTTCTAAGGTTAATGTGAAGTTTGAGGAATAATGTTATGAGATGTTAAGAGATTGTCTAGTAGTGAAATAATAAGGATAACTTGGATGGTAATGAGTGGAATTGGGTGATGGAGGTGAAAACTATAAGAGAATACAGTAACTTGTCAAGGGAATGACTAGGAATGGATAAGAGTGTATAACCATGTTAATGGGGAGTAAATTGAGTAAAGTAGATGGACATGTTTAAGAGGAATTTAGAATGGTCAAGTTGAAGGAGTAAAGGTGTGTGTAAGGCAAAGTGATTGTGTAGTTGGATGAGGAACAATGTTAATGTGTTAAGAGGATGGCTAGAAATGCATAAGTATGCACAAGTTTAGGAATGATGAGTAGTAAATGTAAAGGAGGGGAAGTTGTGCATGGAGATGCAATGAGACCTTGAGAACTTTGAGAAGTTTGAGTTAAGGAGATGAGGATGATTGATAAGGCTTGAGGAGTAGTCAAAATGGTTGAGAAGAAACACTTTGGTTAGTTGAGGTTTTAGGCAAAGTTTACATGTTGGAAGTATAAGGAACTAAGTTTTAAGTGTTAGGAATTTAGTAAGAATTTGAGTAAATGGTTAAGGAATTTGGAGGTGGGTTCAATAATGAGTTGGTGGGTGATTTAAGAGTGTATTAATGTCCCAAAATGATGTTGGAACATACTAGGACACTTGTGGAAAAGATTGGAGTGAAATACACATTTTAGGAAATGGTTCTGCAGCTGACCTACCCAGGGGACCGACCCAGACTGGGTCGGTCGAGCTGAATTTGTTAATCCAGGTTCTCTCTGCATCCGACCCACCCAGGCGACCTACCCCAGAGTGGGTCGGTCGGACCTTAAAAAAAGACGAAAGAGTGGCATTAGTAGTCCACCATTAGGAAAATAATGATGAATAGAAAGATAAGCATATAAGGACTTGAGAAATTAAGAGAAGTAAAATGATTTAAGTGGTTAAGTTTAAATTACAATGACTTAGACATTACTAATCGGAAACCATTAGTGATGATATGAGTTAGGTTAATTAAAAAATAATTATCCACCCGATTGGATGAATGTTTTAGGGTTTGAGTATTTGGACTCCGGAGGAGATTAGGCAACGAAACGACCAACAGTGAACGGTATGGTTTTCTTGTAGCCTGCTTGCTAACGAGGTGTCCCTCGGCTTGTGTGCTAATTGTTTAAATGTTTCGACTAAACAAGATAAAGCATGCAACCGGAATATTGTGTTTGTTGCGTGATTGAGATGCACTAACACAACTAATCCTTGAGAGCTTACTAACTACGATTAGTAAATGATTGCGTGAGAAAATGGAACACTCCCTAATATTTCTTTTTAATAACCGAAAGAGGTTTAACTAACAAACATTGTCTTAGAGACTTCTATTAACTGGGACTTGGTGGATGAGGAATCCGAAATGGTGCCGGGCATGCATGTTATTGGTAGGTTGTTGGTACCTATAGTTGGTCCAACTTCCTTGGAGACTTGTCTTCGGACTTGTTGCCTAGAGTCGATGATCGACTCGGCCACCTTGGATTACGGTTCAAGGTGGGAGGCAAGATTAAGATGGTGCGGTGGGATCACCAAAATCCCAAATTTAAGATAAGTTGTTTATTTAACCAATGGAGTTAATAGCTCATTGGCTAGGGTTACTTTTGACCCGACAAAGATAAACATTGAGTTAAGATACAACCAATTCTAATTAAAGAACAGCTGGTATAATGAGACTGAGATAAGACTTGAGATGAGATAAGACTTGGATTGAGAATAAGGAAATCATAACTTAAGGAGTTAAAAGATTAACTCACTTACTTAAGGAACGCCTTTAAGTCGTTCATTTTGTTTGAACTATAATTGTTCATATGTGGTGTGGTGTTTATTGCACTTCTTATTTATGTTGTGTTATTAATCAACCACACGCTATCGACAAGTAGTCGTGTATCCCCGTTAGCTTGGGGGCTATAAGAGGATCGTACCAGCGAAGGTGCTGAGCCCCTAGGGGCATCCATATTTATTTTGCAGGTGAATGACAGAAGACGACCGTCCTGAGAGTAGGATCGGGTAGAAGTACTTCGGGTTGTTTTCCTTTTTGTTATACGAGTTGTGCATGTACACTCGTTTAGTAAATGGTATGAGATGTAGTATGATGTATTAGGATTAGAAATACTTGTATTAAGAACATGTAATTGGTTAAGATTTTAGTATACTAATGTTCGGTATATTCGGGTCCATCAGACCGTAGCTAGATCTTGGAGTATTTAGTATGTCTAGTAAGTCACGTGGGTGACTGACGGCGGTAACACCAATTGTTGTAAGAATTCCGCTGTGTTGTTAATATGATCGGTTGGACGTTTATGAGTTGAAAATGGATTTATGAGATGGGGTGTTACAACAACAAAATTATTTTCCTCAACCATTTTCAAACCTCGAACCAGGGATCAACCTGAGATCTCTACCCAAAAACCAATTGCCTCACATACTCAAATCATCATTCAAACTCTAACTCACCTTACAATCGAGTCATCTCTTAAATTCCAATTTCTTCTAAACTTCTAAAGTCTCATAGGCCCGAGCTCCTCACAGACTTGAACATCTCAATCTCTCCACTATTTTTAAGATTCAAACGTCTCACAGACCTGGGCATCTCACCAACCTTGACCTTCTATATCTTCCACTACGTGAACATCCCAAATGTCTCATAGACCTAAGCGTCTCACTGACTAACCTCTCAAACACCTCTCAAGCACCTCAAAACCCCTCAAAACCCTAAAATCTCCAAAAACCCAAAAACCCTGAACTACGTAAGGTTTGATCTCAACAAGAAGTTGAGTACGTAGGCAGCCCATCTAGGGTGCGACCCCATTCCAATAAAAAAAATCCCTTTCCCAACTCCAAGGCGATATTCATGTCTATCAAACATTCAAATCCCCTCTGACTCCCACAAACTCTCGACTTCTTCAACTCTCAAAATCAGACTCCTAATCTTTCATTCCATACTCATTCGAATTCATCAATTCTTCTTCTTGGCGCTAGCTTGGCAGAAAAGCTCGCCTCATCCTATCTTTTTCTCTCCTCCTGTCCTAATACTATTCTTGGCTTTTAAATGAATCTCTCTAAAAAGGTTTTGAAAGAAGGTAATCCTGACAATTGGAGACCGAGGTTTCCTCGGGCACCAATCCGAAGTCGTGGTCGTTGCCAATTATAAGGGGTGTAACCTAGTACGAACCCATAATAGAATCTCTAATCTGACCAGATAAGTCCTATCCATAGGCAACAAATTCAGAGTCAACCAACGGTTCTTAGATACCTCCTACCCTCCCTTCCTAGTATCTTAGGTCAAACTAGGTGGCGACTCTAGTCAATTTCCGCCCTTAGGGCATAAGTCCATGAGGAGCCTATTGAGAGCGGGTGTAGTGCACACTTGCACTCCCCCTTATGCTTTCTGGGAAAGACGGACGATTTAGTAGGTATTTGAGGAATGCCAAGAATAACGGGTTTTCACCCTCCACATAATGGCATTTTCTAAGATCTTGGCTTTTTAGTCAGAGCCATTTAGATAGACCCCCTCACACCGAAAAAATCACCCTCCACAGAATGGCGAATCTGCTGGGGAAAACTTGAGTAAGTTTTTCTCAAACTCAAGGAAGACTAAACTCCATTCAAAATTGTCAAGATTTCCTCAACTTCTTTCAAAACCTTCAAGATATTCTTTTCAAAGCCTTTAGGATTATTTTACTCCACACTTAGAGTGTGTACCTAATGAGGACAGTTAGGACTTGATAGATCCTCAACAAACATGACAACAATTGGGTTAATAATTAGCTCACGATTAGAAAGAGACACTTAGGACTAAATGAAGCTAACTTCCTTTTAGGTTAATAAACAACCAATTTGGAATCACTAATCTCAAGATAAAACACTTAGCAAATAGGTTGGTGCTAACTTCATTTGCTTTATTTACTACTTTCATATCCATGTTGCGATTGTGGGGTGCATGGGACGGGTAGCTTAATACATGCATTCCTCTATAGGTAGCCGTGTTATAAGATCAATAAATTAAATATTTTCGGCGCTGAAAAATCGCACTTAAAGAAAAAAATAAAATTTTTTGAGTCTTATAACACGGCTAAGCATTCAGCCGTGTTATAAAGTCCATAATTTATGGCGCTGAAAAATGCCGCTTAAAAAATACAAATTTTTATATCTTATAACACGACTATATAGGTAACCGAGTTCTAAGATCAAAAAATCAAATATTTTCGGCGCTGAAAAATCTCGCTTAAAAAATACAAATTTTATATCTTATAACACGGCTATATAGGTAGCCGTGTTAAAAGATCAAAAAATTAAATATTTCCAGCGCTGAAAAATCGCGCTTAAAGAAAAAAACAAAAATTTTTTGAGTCTTATAACACGGCTAAGCATTCAGCCGTGTTATAAAGTACAAATTTTTATATCTTATAACACGGCTATATAGGTGGGTGTTATAAGATCAAAAAATTAAATATTTTCGGCGCTGAAAAATCCCGCTAAAAGAAAAAAACAAAAATTTTGTGTGTCTTATAACACGGCTAAGCATTCAGTCGTGTTATAAATTACAAATTTTTATATCTTATAACACGGCTATATAAGTAGCCGTGTTATAAGATCAAAAAATTAATTTTTTTGGCGCTGAAAAATCCCGCTTAAAAAAAAACAAAAAACTTTTGAGTCTTATAACACGGCTAAGCATTCAGTCGTGTTATAAAGTACAAATTTTTATATCTTATAACACTGCTATATAGGTAGCCGTGTTATAAGATCAAAAAATTAAATATTTTCAGCGCTGAAAAATCCCGCTTAAAAAATACAAATTTTATATCTTATAACACGGCTATATAGGTAGCCGTGTTATAAGATCAAAAAATTAAATATTTTCGGCGCTGAAAAATCGCGCTACAAGAAAAAAACAAAAATTTTTTGAGTCTTATAACACGGCTAAGCATTCAGCCGTGTTATAAAGTACAAATTTTTATATCTTATAACACGGCTATATAGGTAGCCGTGTTATAAGATCAAAAAATTAAATATTTTCGGCGCTGAAAAATCCCGCTTAAAAAATACAAAATTTATATCTTATAACACGGCTATATAGGTAGCCGTGTTATAAGATCAAAAAATTAAATATTTTCGGCGCTGAAAAGTCCCGCTTAAAAAATACAAATTTTTATATCTTACAACACGGCTATATAGGTAGCCGTGTTATAAGATCAAAAAATTAAATATCGGCGCTGAAAAATACAAATTTTTATATCTTATAACACGGCTATATAGATAGCCGTGTTATAAGATCAAAAAATTAAATATTTTCGGCGCTGAAAAATCACGCTTAAAGAAAAAAAACAAAATTTTGTGCGTCTTATAACACGGCTAAGCTTTAGCTGTGGTATAAAGTCCTTCTAATAACCCATTTAATCTTCTTTCTCCGCATTCACGAACAATTGCGCCTCTCTTCCAAATCTTCGACTCTCTCTCACTCACATACGACTACGCCTCTCTTCTTCTCTTCCCTGTGCCTCACCTCTTCTCTTCTTCATTCAGCTAGATCTCCTCTCCCTCTACAGAGTAATCTCTTCTCTTGCTGAATTCGGTTGCTACTGTGTAATTCTCCCTCAAATTCAAGGTTAGTTATGAGTTTCGTTCTCAGTTTTGTGCTCTGGCTTGAGTTCTTCAGTTTCTGATTTTGTGGCTTAATTCATTACAAATTCAGTGATTGTTTGTGCGGATCTGAGTTGTGGTTTGCTTGCTGGTTCGTTCTTCTACAATTCGGGATCGTTCGGCACTTTCAATCGAGGTAGGTGGTGATCCAATTCGACTTCGTTGTTCAGCAATGGGGAGTTTAGAAATTCTGATTTTGTGGGCTTAATTCTCTATGTTTTTTGAGTGATTTTACTTGTTGTTTAACCTCTTCAAACCCACATTGATTCCCCCTTTGTTTGCAAATTTCGTAACAGAGTCTACGCTGTCCAGAAACTGGCTTTGAATGCGAGGACGCGTCTGTCAAATGTGTGGGAAAGAAGCAGAAACTGGAAAAAAACTGCAAGTTTATAACACGGCTAAGCCACAGGCGTGTTATAAAGTCCAGAATTCGGTGGCATTTTATACCACGACTGCTTTTGAGCCGTGGCATAAAAGCTCATTATATAACACGGCTAACTATATAACCGTGTTATAAAATGCCATCGAATTCTGGACTTGGAGTATTTAGTATGTCTAGTAAGTCACGTAAGTCACGTGGGTGACTGACGGTATATTCGGGTCCATCAAACCGTAGCTTGATCTTGGAGTATTTAGTATGTCTAGTAAGTCACGTGGGTGACTGACGGCGGTAACACCAATTGTTGTTAGAATTCCGCTGTGTTGTTAATATGATCGGTTGGACGTTTATGAGTTGAAAATGGATTTATGAGATGTGGTGTTACAACAACAAAATTATTTTCCTCAACCATTTTCAAACCTCGAACCCGGGATCAACCTGAGATCTCTACCCAAAAACCAATTGCCTCACATACTCAAATCATCATTCAAACTCTAACTCACCTTACAATCGAGTCATCTCTTAAATTCCAATTTCTTCTAAACTTCTAAAGTCTCATAGGCCCGAGCGCCTCACAGACTTAAACATCTCAATCTCTCCACTATTTTTAAGATTCAAACGTCTCACAGACCTGGGCATCTCACCGACCTTGACCTTCTATATCTTCCACTACGTGAACATCCCAAATTTCTCATAGACCAAAGTGTCTCACTGTCTAACCTCTCAAACACCTCTCAAGCACCTCAAAACCCTAAAATCTCCAAAAACCCTGAACTACGTAAGGTTTGATCTCAACAAGAAGTTGAGTACGTAGGCAGCCCATCTAGGGTGCGATCCCATTCCAATCCAAAAAAGCCCTTTCCCAACTCCAAGGCGATATTCATGTCTATCAAACATTCAAATCCCCTCTGACTCCCACAAACTCCCGACTTCTTCAACTCTCAAAATCAGACTCCTAATCTTTCATTCCATACTCATTTGAATTCATCAATTCTTCTTCTTGGCGCTAGCTTGGCAGAAAAGCTCGCCTCATCCTCTCGTTTTCTCTCCTCCTGTCCTAATACTATTCTTGGCTTTTAAATGAATCTCTCTAAAAAGGTTTTGAAAGAAGGTAATCCTGACAATTGGAGACCGAGGTTTCCTCAGGCACCAATCCGAAGTCGTGGTCGTTGCCAATTCTAAGGGGTGTAACCTAGTACGAACCCATAATAGAATCTCTAATCTGACCATATAAGTCCTATCCATAGGCAACAAATTCAGAGTCAACCAACGGTTCTTAGAACCCTCCTTCCCTTCCTTCCTAGTATCTTGGGTCAAACTAGGTGGCGACTCTAGTCAATTTCCGCCCTTAGGGCATAAGTCCGTGAGGAGCCCATTGAGAGCGGGTGTAGTGCACACTTGCACTCCCCCTTATGCTTTCTGGGAAAGACGCACGATTTAGTAGGTATTTGAGGAATGCCAAGAATAACGGGTTTTCACCCTCCACTGTAACACCCCATCTAACATTAACACACTTACAATAAACTGCAGCGGAAAAACCAACTTCATCACATTACTTAATTCGTTGGTGTTACACGTCGTTAACCACCCACGTGGCTAACAAGGCTATTACATATACAATGTATCGGTCTGATGGACTAGATTTCCGAGCGACTACACATTACTGACCGTCCATTAACAATAGGAACAACATACACCTTCCAACTGTACCGAGTATTCACATACTAATGCCGATAACAATTTCGGTCTTACTACACCTACTGCATATATATACAACTT
This sequence comes from Limonium bicolor, assembly GCA_023374045.1. Taxonomy (NCBI): domain Eukaryota; kingdom Viridiplantae; phylum Streptophyta; class Magnoliopsida; order Caryophyllales; family Plumbaginaceae; genus Limonium; species Limonium bicolor. The sequence goes on from CM041778.1 coordinate 304,401,909, forward strand.
AAATGATTATCCATGTACAACGACTACCCCGTCCTACTCTCAAACGGCTTCCAGCTCTTTGTACCTGAAATAGGAAGAGAAGAGAAAGGGTGGCCCCCAAGGGGCTCAGCACTTTTGCTGGTATGGTAATCCCGCAACCCAAATGCTACCGGGCCACGCACAACTAATTGTCATCTTAGCATGCGGTTGATTACATTTAAATCATGCATGTAACTTAAAACACACAACACGAATCATCCCGCCTCAATGGGCTCAACAAACAGATAACATATCCATACTTGATAGGTCACTCATGGTATTCATTACCCCTAGAGTGTTTCTCCTCTAATGGAGCTACTTCCTTAATTGACGACACTTACCCGTTATTCGGGTTATCCTTAAACGCCTCTTATCACAAACTGGGATTCATATCCATGATCCACATACTCCACATTTTACAACATATAACATACACTACATAACAACACATAACAACACTTTTCACGTTTCAACGTGCACATAATAACGTCACAATAGAAATTTCATTATATCAACAACACATAACATAACGTGAGCGGTTCTCTTAGGAACCGACCCAAACATTGTTAATTCACTGGTGAGCCTAGAGAATGATGTCACCCTCATGATAAGCTCGTTATACAACACTCATTACCGTCCTAATAGTCGGACGAGTAACTAAAGTTAAGATGGTTCGGGTTTTGTGGCCCGAACACACCACACAAACACATGTTCCCCCTAAACCGATCATAAGTCAGAATAGCTAAGCTTTGGAGTAAGCTAATGGGAGGTCATAACCCGTGAGGGAAACAACCATAACAGAGAGAAGGGTAAGGCTTAAAAGGATACCCACTCCCAAACAACGCGCGACCGGCCTAACCGGATTCCTCACCACTGTTAGTACATACTTACTTTTAGATATTAGTTAGAACCCCACTATGGAGTCTATCACATCTACGCACCATACAATATTACAACTGGGTTAAACATACAAGGGAGATCCCTACATTCACATACACATATCACACAATTTACACACGCATAGTCGTGGTTAGAACGTCCCATGGTTCGGGTCGTTTAATCCGAATACCGAACTCTCATGTGATCCTAGACTCAGTTAGCTAAGGTTTAACACTTTCGAGGTTAAATGGTATCGGAGTTGAACATGCCACATAAATGAATTACTGTAAACTCATTACATGTTTAATCTTACAACGTGGCAAACAAACAGAAAAACACATTGGCATACAAGCCGGTGTAATCCGGTAGGACACAGGTTGCAAGAAAACTATACCTGTCACCGGAGTCCACTCTATCATGTCCACTTATGTTCCTCGAGCAATTCTCGAACAACTGATAACATTGCATGCACTTTTATTAACATCGGGGTAACATGATTGTTTAAAGTCTAATGCTCATAACTTATCCCCGTTAATTTAGTTAAATAACTTCACATTTTAACTTGTTTTACTTTTACATTTGATACACCTTTTCCCCCACTATATTGTCATCATAACTCACTTAACATGTCCTCAACAATCTTATAACATCATTACTTAATAATCCCCATCATCCTATAACCTTAAACAATGTTTTTGGTCCGACCGACCTTACCGACCGACCTTACACAAGGTCGGTCCATTCCAGAACACATTACCGTCAAAAATTCTACTCCGACCGACCTTGCAAGTTTGGTCCACAAGGTCGGTCCATTCCAGAAACAATTCTCGTACAAAAGTTTAGACACGACCAACCTTGCAAGTCCGGTCCCAAGGTCGGTCTATTCCAGAGACTTAATCCGTACTAAAAATACAAGCCCGACCGACCTTGCAAGTCCGGTCCCCAAGGTCGGTCCGTTCCAGAAACTCTTTCCGGTAGTGTAAACTGAGCCCGACCGACCTTGCAGGTCCGGTCCCTAAGGTCGGTCGGCTCCAGACCTTTGTTTCTAAAATCCCATTTGACTCCAAACTTCACCTCATAGTGCCCTAGTATGTTCTAATCACATTTGGCACTTCAAACACATCTTTAGCCATGTACTAAACTCCTTAAATCACACACCAAAACCATCTTTATCATTCCACAAACTCCTTACAAAATCTCTTAATACTTGTAAATTTTTCATTTGGTTTTCTAAGTGGTATTTCACCTATAATGACCACTATACCAAGATGTTTCCTCTACACCTTAGCATCATCTCTCAACATCTTTTCTTACTAACTAAATCTCCTTTTTCACATCTACCTAAACATCATTTCCTCCTTTTACATCAACATTTCTAAACCTTAAACAAACTTCTCCAAGACTTTAATACATACTTTCTTCCCTAGTAAAGCACTTGTTCATTTTTAACACTTCCTAGTTCACCAAAACTCATTTATAACACTTAGAACTTCTTATACATTTTCCAAATTTTGCCATAGCTTCTCTTGTATATTCTCACATCCAAACACTTAGGTTTTTACCTTACTTCATTCAAGAACACCTAAGTCCATCAAGAACTTTCTCACACACAACACTTCACCAAATTCACACTACATCACAATATAGTGCATAAACTTAAATTGCTTGGCACTTAGGCCCTTAAATAACATGGCTCTTAGGCTTTTAAATTGCATAAACCTTAAACACTGAATTTCCACATAAATAATGCCTTTGACCTGCAATTACATACAACAACACATATGCCCTTTAATAGTTTCCTTGAGAGCATTTTACTAGGTCATTCACCATTGGCTCCTTAGGTATTTTTATCAAGCAAATCAAGCTCATTTTTCCTAAGGCATTTAAACTACATTGAGATAGTTTGTTTACCTCATTTCCTCACAAACTTCTTTCTTGTTTCCTTGTACCGAAAATCAGCAAGGAGTTTGATCACTTGTCAATTTTCTATTCAATATACATATAAGGGTAATGAGCTTAAGAATTCACACTTAAACTCATATACAAACCCTAGTTTAATATAAGTGTTTTCATACACTAAAATGATATTTACCTTTGGAATTTGAGAGGGAAACTTGAATAAGTAACAAGAGAGGTCTCCACCAAGCCCTTGAATGGTTGGAATGAAGCTAAAACAAGGCAAGATTAAGGCACCATAAGTGGTGATTTTTGGCCACACACTAAAACAAGAGGAAACATTGATTTTCTTTGACTTTCCTTACCTTGAAGCAAAGGAGAATGACAAGGCATGGAAAGGTGAGCTCAAGCTCCTTCAATGGAGAATCTTCATGGCACCAAAATGGAGTTCTTGAAGATTTGAAAAGAGAGAAGTGTAGAGCTTGCTCCAACTAGAAGAATGGTGGTCTTGAAATTGAATTTGGACCATGGAGCTAGGAGTTACAAGCATTCAAATATGGAGTTCTTGTGTGGAACTATAGCAAATCGTAAAAGAGAGAAAGAAGGAAGGTAGAAGACAGTGGGAACAAGAGAGGAATGAGAGAATGAGTTTTAAGTTTGCTTTTGGAAGATATTTATGTTATAAAGTAACTTTCTTCTTTTACTTACTTTTCCTCCCTTTCTTTAATTGGTTTTTACATGGTGGTGACTCACCTTACAAAAACCGGCCCCCTTTAGTTACTGAGGGGTGTTTTGGTCTTAGTTTACCAATTAAATTACTTACAACAACATATGTTACAAACTAGCTTATAATAGTTACTATTCACTAAAACAAGGCACATAGATGTGAAATTTTTGATTTCCCATTGATATAGACTTCCAAATGTGATACTATATAGTACAAATGTTAATTAAAGAGTAATGATGGACATTTAGCCATTCAAAACTCATTTACAAGACAATTTTTCAAAAACGTACTTTAAGACTCCTTAAAGCACTTTTTGTGTTTTAACTTGTTTTCAAGCTTGGTTTTCTTTGTAATTGGTTTAATATGTTCATTAACATATTTATAAGGTATAGGTATGACCATTAGGTCTTATACAAATTTATCCCAAGCTTAGAGCACATTTTTGCTCTTATTGACTTTAAGGCGTTTATTTGTGTTTTGTTTGGTTTAACTGTCTACCAAAGTTTCCTAAGGACTTAATTTGCCTTATTAAATCATAATTGACAATTATATAGTCTTGGTAGGTTCTTTGGGTCCTAACCAAGTTCACTCCAAGCTTAAAGCATGTTTTTGCTCAAACCGTATCTTAGTGCTTTATTGCATTTTACTATGGTTTAAATTGTTCACTAATGTTTCTAAGGCACTTTTTAGCCTTTATATACCATAGTTTAATATTTAAACCACATATCAAGGTTTGGGGTATTTCATCCACAGAATGGCATTTTCTAAGATCTTGGCTTTTTAGTCAGAGCCATTTAGATAGACCCCCTCACACCGAAAAAATCACCCTCCACAGAATGGCGACTCTGCTGGGGAAAACTTGAGTAAGTTTTTCTCAAACTCAAGGAAGACTAAACTCCATTCAAAATTGTCAAGATTTCCTCAACTTCTTTCAAAACCTTCAAGAGATTCTTTTCAAAGCCTTTAGGATTATTTTAATCCACACTTAGAGTGTGTACCTGATGAGGACAGTTAGGACTTGATAGATCCTCAACAAACATGACAACAATTGGGTTAATAATTAGCTCACGATTAGAAAGAGACACTTAGGACTAAATGAAGCTAACTTCCTTTTAGGTTAATAAATAACCAATTTGGAATCACTAATCTCAAGATAAAACACTTAGCAAATAGGTTGGTGCTAACTTCATTTGCTTTATTTACTACTTTCATATCCATGTTGCGATTGTGGGGTGCATGGGACGGGTAGCTTAATACATGCATTCCTCTATAGGTAGCCGTGTTATAAGATCAAAAAATTAAATATTTTCGGCGCTGAAAAATCGCGCTTAAAGAAAAAAAATAAAATTTTTTGAGTCTTATGACACGGCTAAGCATTCAGCCGTGTTATAAAGTCCATAATTTATGGCGCTGAAAAATGCCGCTTAAAAAATACAAATTTTTATATCTTATAACACGGCTATATAGGTAACCGAGTTCTAAGATCAAAAAATCAAATATTTTCGGCGCTGAAAAATCTCGCTTAAAAAATACAAATTTTATATCTTATAACACGACTATATAGGTAGCCATGTTATAAGATCAAAAAATTAAATATTTCCAGCGCTGAAAAATCGCGCTTAAAGAAAAAAACAAAAAAATTTTGAGTCTTATAACACGGCTAAGCATTCAGCCGTGTTATAAAGTACAAAATTTTATATCTTATAACACGGCTATATAGGTAGCCGTGTTATAAGATCAAAAAATTAAATATTTTTGGTGCTGAAAAATCCCGCTTAAAAAATACAAATTTTATATCTTATAACACGGCTATATAGGTAGCCGTGTTATAAGATCAAAAAATTAAATATTTTCGGCGCTGAAAAATCGCGCTAAAAGAAAAAAAAATTTTGTCTTATAACACGGCTAAGCATTCATCCGTGTTATAAAGTACAAAATTTTATATCTTATAACACGGCTATATAGGTAGCCGTGTTATAAGATCAAAAAATTAAATATTTTCGGCGCTGAAAAATCCCGCTTAAAAAAAACAAAAATTTTTTGAGTCTTATAACATAAAGTACAAATTTTTATATCTTATAACACAGCTATATAGGTAGCCATGTTATAAGATCAAAAAATTAAATATTTTCGGCGCTGAAAAATCCCGCTTAAAAAATACAAAATTTATATCTTATAACACGACTATATAGGTAGCCGTGTTATAAGATCAAAAAATTAAATATTTTCGACGCTGAAAAGTCCCGCTTAAAAAATACAAATTTTTATATCTTTCAACACGACTATATAGGTAGCCGTGTTATAAGGTCAAAAAATTAAATATCGGCGCTGAAAAATACAAATTTTTATATCTTATAACACGGATATATAGATAGCCGGGTTATAAGATCAAAAAATTAAATATTTTCGGCGCTGAAAAATCACGCTTAAAGAAAAAAACAAAATTTTGTGCGTCTTATAACACGGCTAAGCTTTAGCCGTGGTATAAAGTCCTTCTAATAACCCATTTAATCTTCTTTCTCCGCATTCACGAACAATTGCGCCTCTCTTCCAAATCTTCGACTCTCTCTCACTCACATACGACTACGCCTCTCTTCTTCTCTTCCCTGTGCCTCACCTCTTCTCTTCTTCATTCAGCTAGATCTCCTCTCCCTCTACAGAGTAATCTCTTCTCTTGCTGAATTCGGTTGCTGCTGTGTAATTCTCCCTCAAATTCAAGGTTAGTTATGAGTTTCGTTCTCAGTTTTGTGCTCTGGCTTGAGTTCTTCAGTTTCTGATTTTGTGGCTTGATTCATTACAAATTCAGTGATTGTTTGTGCGGATCTGAGTTGTGGTTTGCTTGCTGGTTCGTTCTTCTACAATTCGGGATCGTTCGACACTTTCAATCGAGGTAGGTGGTGATCCAATTCGACTTCGTTGTTCAGCAATGGGGAGTTTAGAAATTCTGATTTTGTGGGCTTAATTATCTATGTTTTTTGAGTGATTTTACTTGTGGTTTAACCTCTTCGAACCCACATTGATTCCCCCTTTGTTTGCAAATTTCGTAACAGAGTCTACGCTGTCCAGAAACTGGCTTTGAATGCGAGGACGCGTCTGTCAAATGTGTGGGAAAGAAGCAGAAACTGGAAAAAAACTGCAAGTTTATAACACGGCTAAGCCACAGGCGTGTTATAAAGTCCAGAATTCGGTGGCATTTTATACCACGACTGCTTTTGAGCCGTGGCATAAAAGCTCATTATATAACACAGCTAACTATATAACCGTGTTATAAAATGCCACCGAATTCTGGACTTGGAGTATTTAGTATGTCTAGTAAGTCACGTAAGTCACGTGGGTGACTGACGGTATATTCGGGTCCATTAGACCATAGCTAGATCTTGGAGTATTTAGTATGTCTAGTAAGTCACGTGGGTGACTGACGGCGGTAACACCAATTGTTGTAAGAATTCCGCTGTGTTATTAATATGATCGGTTGGACGTTTATGAGTTGAAAATGGATTTATGAGATGGGGTGTTACAACAACAAAATTATTTTCCACAACCATTTTCAAACCTTGAACCCGGGATCAACCTGAGATCTTTACCCAAAAACTAATTGCCTCACATACTCAAATCATCATTCAAACTCTAACTCACCTTACAATCGAGTCATCTCTTAAATTCCAATTTCTTTTAAACTTCTAAAGTCTCATAAGCCCGAGTGCCTCACAGACTTGAACATCTCAATCTCTCCACTATTTTTAAGATTCAAACGTCTCACAGACCTGGGCATCTCACCGACCTTGACCTTCTATATCTTCCACTACGTGAACATCCCAAATGTCTCATAGACCTAAGCGTCTCACAGACTAACCTCTCAAACACCTCTCAAGCACCTCAAAACCCTAAAATCTCCAAAAACCCAAATACCCTGAACTACATAAGGTTTGATCTCAACAAGAAGTTGAGTACGTAGGCAGCCCATCTAGGGTGCGACCCCATTCCAATCCAAAAAAGCCCTTTCCCAACTCCAAGGCGATATTCATGTCTATCAAACATTCAAATCCCCTCTGATTCCCACAAACTCTCGACTTCTTCAACTCTCAAAATTAGACTCCTAATCTTTCATTCCATACTCATTCGAATTCATCAATTCTTCTTCTTGGCGCTAGCTTGGCAGAAAAGCTCGCCTCATCCTCTCGTTTTCTCTCCTCCTGTCCTAATACTATTCTTGGATTTTAAATGAATCTCTCTAAAAAGGTTTTGAAAGAAGGTAATCCCGACAATTGGAGACTGAGGTTTCCTCGGGCACCAATCCGAAGTCGTGGTCGTTGCCAATTCTAAGGCGTGTAACCCAGTACGAACCCATAATAGAATCTCTAATCTGACCAGATAAGTCCTATCCATAGGCAACAAATTCAGAGTCAACCAACGGTTCTTAGAACCCTCCTTCGCTTCCTTCCTATTATCTTGGGTCAAACTAGGTGGCGACTCTAGTCAATTTCCGCCCTTAGGGCATAAGTTCGTGAGGAGCCCATTGAGAGCGGGTGTAGTGCACACTTGCACTCCCCCTTATGCTTTCTGGGAAAGACGGACGATTTAGTAGGTATTTGAGGGATGCCAAGAATAACGGGTTTTCACCCTCCACAAAATGGCATTTTCTAGGATCTTGGCTTTTTAGTCAGAGCCATTTAGATAGACCCCCTCACACCGAAAAATCACCCTCCACAGAATGACGACTCTGCTGGGGAAAACTTGAGTAAGTTTTTCGCAAACTCAAGGAAGACTAAACTCCATTCAAAATTGTCAAGATTTCCTCAACTTCTTTCAAAACCTTCAAGAGATTCTTTTCAAAGCCTTTAGGATTATTTTACTCCACACTTAGAGTGTGTACCTGATGAGGACAGTTAGGACTTGATAGATCCTCAACAAACATGACAACAATTGGGTTAATAATTAGCTCACGATTAGAAAGAGACACTTAGGACTAAATGAAGCTAACTTCCTTTTAGGTTAATAAACAACCAATTTGGAATCACTAATCTCAAGATAAAACACTTAGCAAATAGGTTGGTGCTAACTTCATTTGCTTTATTTACTACTTTCATATCCATGTTGCGATTGTGGGGTGCATGAGACGAGTAGCTTAATACATGCATTCCTCTGTGTCACCCGATTTACCCATGATGTCATGGGATCCCAACCTGTCCACGGTTGATTCCCCTTGAGCTAGGGTCACTTTCTGAGTGAACAAACCCATAAGGAGGTATGGTCTCCGACTGAAGCCTTGAGCTCATGATCCAAAAATATCCTCCATTATCTGAGTCAAAAGCCAGCATATAGTGAACTCTGAGCCTTCAGTGTCCTGTAACCTGGTCCGATGTCTAAGACGGGTTTTATGGGTAGTCACCCCCTTGTATGCCGTCTGTCTGACCACCCTTCTGCCTTACCATGAGGATTGCATAGGCTTAGTTCTCCATGATTCCTATGCACTACTGGTGTCTTTAAAGCCCAATGTCGCGCTACAAATTCATAGAGGATCCCGTATTTACGGATACCCATACATGACATAACGTAGTCAGCGAATAAATTGGACTTTAGACACACCTTATTGTGTAGACGAGGGGAGACCCGTTCCTATGCAGTACCTCCCCAAGTTTCCCGAAAAGTGAGTGTGTTGTTGGATCATCACTGGCCATGGCGTATGTTTCCTTATCATCTCGGGTGTCCTGACCCTTAGAACTTAAGCACTCTGGACTTTCTTGATAACGTGCTCCACAAAGGCATAGCAGAGAAAAACCCCGAGAGATGAACAGTGAAAGGATGACGGTTCCCTAGTGAGATGGAATCATAATTGACCTGGAAAGTGGTTATTTCAACATTAACACTTACAACTCCACATCAAATATAGCCACGATTTACTTTATGCTATATATGTGTGCAAACCACTTCTTCAAACCAATCTGTTTCAAAACGTTCGGAATTCTCTTTTGCACATCTCTTAAAGCTGTTTTACGAGCTCGTTTAATTTTGAATCCCACATAAATTTTACTCATAAACATTTGCGGTTTTAAGCCTACCACTTCATCTTTAAAATGTTATTTCCAAAACAATTTTCAAAAATAGATTTCAAAAAACGTACTTTCTACAAACGAATTTCAAACAACATTTTTCACCATAATTATTTCAAAATAGTTTTCAAAAACAGTTTTCAAAGTTGATTTTCTCAAACTTATTTCAAAATAAATGATTTACTCCCCATGTTGTGACCCGCTATTTTTGAAGTGCTTCTCACCTTCAAGAGCAGTGGTCATTACCGTGGAGCGTACTAGTCATTTCGTGTTTTCACAAAAGTGGTGGATCTTCACATAAGATTTTATGCTCGATCATTCATCTTTCCTTTCTCAAAAATATCATTTATTCCCCTCGTCAGATCAAGTAGAGCAGCATGAAGACCAACTACGTGAACGTGCCAAAAGCGAGAGGCGCACCAACCTATGGAACTGATCGAGCGATATGAAGACCAACATCAACCATTCAAATAAAAAAAATCAGAGGTGTACCAACCCGAGTCAAGTGAAATGAAGATTAGCAACACCGGTTTGAGTTCAAACTATTGGAATTCAGAAGAACACCAACCCTTTTTGTGGGATCATAGTACTGCTCAGCTGCAAGAGCCCAAAGACGAGCAAGCAACCAACCAGAAGTCCGAGTGTGAGTAGTTAGTCAGAAGCACAAAGACGGACAAGCAGAGTTTAGAAGAAGTTTAGCTCAACATTCCCCTTTCAATGAGTTTTTAGGATTGATGATGTATTGGTTTTCCCCTAGCATTCTTTTCTTTCTTGTCAATTTCTGAATAGACTACATGTATAGGTTTATACATTCCCTTTGAATTTATTTAGATCAATGAGTATAGGGTTCGTCACCCCCTATTTTATCTGCGAATGACCGAATGTCAAAATCCATATTGAGAAGTACGCCACTTTTAAAACACGTGTTTTCAAAATTGTTTTTCCAAAACTAGGTTTCTTTTGGCATGCACATATAATGAAAAGGACGAATAAGGAATGACCCCTCACAGTTATATATCATTCATAAATCTTGCTTTATGGGGTGAAAATTCACGGTATCTACAGAAGGCATCCCCTGAATAAGCACACCAACAAATACAACCGAGCAGAAAGCAAACCACATGCATTACATTTATTACAAAAAGTTTCATGCATTCTCGCTCAGTCCAAATTCGTCATAAATGTAGAAGTCTTGTCCACTGCAGACAATATATTGTGAGTGGTTGGAACTGGTGTAATTAAAACAAATGAAAAAGAAATTAAAAACTCAAAATACCTTACGAGCTGCAAACAAATCCCGGTCGCAGTAGTATAGTAAAGTGTAGGCGACCGGATATCGAACCGTGGGACTAAGGGGAATTATTAAGTACCTAAGCTTTGTCACAAAAAGGGGGATTAATTGACTTGTTTTTACAAATAAAAAGGAAAGATAAAATAAACTAAGTAAAAGGTAAATTAAACGGGACTATGGTTGAGGTTATTATAGTCTGCTCTTTTATGCTATGTCTACCGGTTTTATTATAATAGTTTGGCAAAATTCCTGTTATTATCTTAAGGACTAAATCATAGACTCAAAAGAACTCGTTTACCAGAAAATGCTCGATCTAATCTAGATTCGAGCAAAACACATGTAAACGGACATTAAGTGTGAGAAATTATAATTACATCTGAAAATACTAACTTATTAAATCATAATAAGCTTTCTCTAGATTTACGGCTTAATTAACCTGTCTATTTATCACGGGTTTGATCAAAATAGATTTAGTAAAGCATTTTAATAAATTCATGTAATTTATTAAAAAGGTGAAAGATAAGCTTTAATCGTAACAAACTGTATTTAAATAAAACCAGTAAAACATATTGCATAATTAATACAAACACATAATAACCCTTCCCAGAGTATATATATTCTAGCCTAACATATTAAATAGATAAACAGAAACAAGAGTAGTCGAAACCATCGACTCCTGGATTTGTTCTGCTATTTGTATACGTAGGACTAGAGGTGGATATGGTAGAATGAAAAGAAAACAAAATGGAGAAGACAGGAGAAGAGAAATGGGATGAACGTGTGATTTCTGGTGTAGTGGATCGATGATGGATAGATCCGTATAGGAGAGGATGAATGGGTTTATATAGCAGAGGAATTTGAAGAAGACGATAAGGATGGCGGTGCAGTAGGTGAGATGAGACATGCAGAAGTCTCATGCATTAGGTGAGATTAATCTCGGTGGAATAAACAAACAGTGCAAAATTGAAGAAAACAGATGCCGACATGGCGTCCGTGTTTAAATCCCCGGACGTCTCTTGCTCTTGTCTGGCCAAATAACACGGACGGGCCACGGTCTTCTTGCGTCCGTGTTTTGTCCTCCTTAAAAGGCCGGACATCTCTTAGGCTTGTCCCCCCTTTGTCCGCCCTTATTTCACTGGACATCTCTTAGTCTTGTCCGGTTATTTATCCACGGACGTGTCTGGCGCTGTCCAATTAGACGTGTCCGGACCAGTGTCCAGACCAGTCTGGTTTGGACGAGAATTCAATTGCTTCTAAAATATTCATTTCAGCTCCGATTTAATCCCCGTTTGTTATGTTGGAATCCTTATGAGTAAATACTTAATTACAAGGCTTTTTCCTACATTGAACATATAAAATGCATTAGTTCATATCAAAACATAATTATAGGAAAACGCAAGATAAGTGAGAAACATTACTTAAAATGCTGCAAATTATAAGGTGATTAAACCTTAATAAGTCTATATGTTTTGCACTTATCAAACTTCCTCACACTTAAGCTTTTGCTTGTCCTCAAGCAAATAAGGAGTATAACTATCTCTAAGCCGTAGTATAAAACAAGATTAAATAAGTGTAGAAGGGATTTAGACCAAGTGACAATTGAAAGAATAATTTTACTCTCAGAAGTAGGTTTTTGCAAACAGTGAAAAAGGGCAAATTTATAAAAGCATAGAAAAACTAGATTGCAGAAAACAAGTTAGATTAGCCTGGGATTTTCCTCCAATTTCAGGTCTCTAACCCGGGATGACAAGGGGTGTGAAGTAATGCCTTATTCCGCAATACCTTTCAACACCACGTACTCATGTTTATAAATAAAAATTGCAATTTATTGCTTTCATTTTTTAATGCAGAAATGTATATACTAAACAAACATTTTTTTTAAATTGCATTATTTTTCTGTACCCTAGACTTTTCTCTCTATCCTTGTAGCGGTGTTGGGTCTTCTATCCCAGATCACGAGACCTTAGGTAGATAGGTGTTAAGGCACCCCGAAACTTAATAACCGGATAGACGAGGCCTGTTTTTGGTTTAGAAAAATTTATAAACAGCGGAGTATCTTGCCTTTATCCTTTTGTTTCCTAACTTTCCAATCATTTCCAAAATCCCAAGCTAAGCTAAAATGGTTTTTACAATTAGCAGATCTATCGTATTTTCAGTGAAAATAGAGTATTTTGATTAAGAATAGTTTTATACAAACTCCTTTAAACAAAATGATTCTCAGCTGTCACTTGGCTTAATTTCATACACTTCTACAATTATTTTTTCTCATTTTTTAATGTTGACATTTAGAGTAGCAAAAAGCGAGTGTGGCATTAACGAACAACTGACATATTTTCAGGGAAAGGTCTCTACCAACTTCCTCAACACTTGAGAGGAGCAATGTACTCATTGTTCAAAATAAAATCAAGAAAAGGACCTTTCAAAATATGCCAGACTCATGAAGGATTAAATTTTTAATGAAGAAGCTTTAACGTAAGATAGGTTGAACATTAATATTTTAAAGAAGGAACTTAGACTCCCCTGGTATCGTAGATTGAGGAAGGTGCCTTTCCTCACACTTTAAGCTTTGGTAGGGGTGAACGTTCCTCACACTTAAGTTCACGCAAGTGTCCAGCCGGGGAGATATCAAAAATTGCTAGAACAACTGAGGTTGCTTTCCATATGTGAGTTCAGCTATATGTTGAATATAGAATTTATTTGGAAAAGAAAAACCTGTATAGCCAGCAGAACTCAAGTGGTACCATAAATAGCATGTAAAATACATAAAATAAAAGCATTAGCAAGAAAAAAAATAAGATGTAGATGGAGTAAGAGGAAATACATAAATAAAAATGCACTGCATAAAATAAAAGCATTAGCAATATAATAAAAGTGAACTGTTACCTCCTGAGTACACAAAGTATGACAAGATTAAAACAATACAAGTTTTACCATAAGTTAGTGAACAAGAGAGATATATAAAACTCAATAAAAGGAAAGAAAGATCACTGTGGTGGCTGTGGTGCTGCTGCGGTCCCTGGCCTATCTGAGTGAGGAGATGTTGTATGAGCTGAGCCCTCCGCTCCTGCTGCTCATTCGACCGTGAAAGCTGCTGAGCTGTCTGTGCATGCAAATCCTCACTCCGGTCTAAGCGCTCTGTCATCCGTGTCTGGGCCTCGCGGAGCGCAGTCTGCTCAGCCAGCACCCTCTGCTGTGTCTGCTCAAAGCTCTCAAACCGCTGGTGCATCTGCTGCATCTGATGGAAGGCCTGAAGGTGGGTCTGCAGCTCTGACGGAGGAGGTATCGGAACAGGAGCTGGAGCCTGCATGACGGTGGTCGTTGGCTCGTAGGGCTCAGCTCCCTGTGCTGTGGAAGGTGGCTCGGGATCAGCTGAAGGTGTAGCTCCTGTAGAAGGCCCTGCTGCTGTGGAGGAACCGGTGGAAGACTGGCCAGCGCGACCTCTGACCCAGGTACCGTCATCTAAACGCATGAAGCCCCAGTGTCTCACAGTCTGCAATGTGACTGGGCGCTCTCCCGTCCGGACCTCTAATCCATGTGTGGCGCCCTCTGGAAGGACAGAGCAAAGGTGGTGCTGGATGAAGAAGGGAAAAATAGGAGTGATCTTCTTCTTCTTCGTCCGAAGATAGTACACCACCTTATGTAGCTGGCTGAACATGATGTGTGGAATAGAGACGCGCTGAGCGGGTGGAGATGGCGAGAGGAAGTAGTCCAATAAAGCGCAATCCTCATCAGAAGCATCGATCGCGGCATGGGGCCGGATCTGATGACTAAGGATCTCTAAGAGTAGTCTCTGTAGCATGGTGGGGAAACTCGTGTAAGGGAGGACATCCTTGTCCTCCTCCCCTCTACGTCGGGTCGTCCGACCTGCATCCTGGAGCCACCTCGCCTTTGATCTGCGCAGGTGATCCTCTGTAAATCCCCTGATATGGTCTGGGCTATCCTGAATCTGTAGTATAGTACAGAAGGACTCTGGTGTGATCACGACGGGGAGATGGCGGATGAAAGAAGTAATCCTCTGGTTGCCCGTCTGGGCATTCGCATAGAACTCTCTGACCATGGCTGGAATGAAGAGTCCCTCACCCATCTTTAGGACCCGTGAAAGTCCAAAACTAGCAAACAGGGTGTCCACCCCTGTGGCCTCGATCACCTCAGGCGCTATTCGCCTCTCCATCACAAAATCCTTACCCTGATCATACCAGGCACGAGCCTCCGCTGAAATAAAACCATCATCCCGAAGAGTCGACTGGGAGGAGGTGCAGAAGAGGACGCACCGGGGCAATTGCCCCTAGTAGCACCAGAGTGTCCACCACGAGTGCAAACCATACTAATAAATTTGAAATTAAGAGGTAAATAAACAATAAC